>JBBPCX010000011.1:14925306-14945156 GCA_037974365.1 Hydrocynus forskahlii
TTGATTTTTGGTTGATATTCTGTCTCTCTCCATAAAAATAAAACTACCTCATAAATTAAGAGACTGTTCATTTTTTTGTAAGTCAGCAAACTTACAAATTCAGCAGGGGATCGAATAATTATTTCCCCCACTGTACTTCTAGTAGTGTTTTGCCATCCAACTGGTCACATTGTAAGGAGAAAGTGTTGATTACAGCAGTGTTTTTTTACACTTTTCTTCATTGAATAAGATGTGATTCTGGTGATCACTAATCAGTACCTCATAAAGCAGAATGAGGTGCTTGTGTAGGAATTTAACAGACACCGGCATGGAACGATTGTGGTCACACTCACACTCAATTGTGGTCACACTCAGAGATGCTGATTTAAAAAAAAAAAACATTTTTTTTTCCTGGAGCTTTATAACTAACATGAAAAAGCAACAAACTTGATCCTTATTTAGCAGTGGAACACCAAAATAATGATTTTTTTAAATGACTGTTTATCTCCATATGTGTAAATACACAGCCTGCATGCCTAGCTATTGGCTGGATATAGTCTTTTCAGCCATCAAGACTGCTTCTTAGAACTCTGTCTGTTTTGGCTGGAATTAGTCCATATCCATTGTTTGTGTTAAGTGGAGATCCATTGTTCTGGATTTTGTGAAAGTGCCATTCTACCACTTTAAGAAGTCACTCAGGCTAGTATTCATTTTAAACTACTACTCAACATGTCACCTTAGAAACCCAAATGTATTACCATAGATAAGGTTTTGCATCATATACTATATAAAGTAAAGTGAAGTGACATAACCATGGAGCACACACATACCGTTCTGCAAAATTTAGTCAGAATGGCCTGATTCTTTATTAACAAAGTTTCTCTCTGGAAGCGTTTTCTCTCAGTCCCACGTCAAAAGAAAAGGAAGAAGACAAAAAAAAACTGGCAGCTTATAAAGAGCTTTTTCAGTTTGTTCTGCCAATACAAGCATTTAACAGAGGTTTAGAGAGAGGAATGCTCAAGGTAAACAAAGCTCCAGGTTTTCACATTTTTCATATGGCCGCAAATCTGGGTTCATTGGTTCTTGGTTACTCTTTTCAAACAGAAAATAAATTTCCTTTTGAAATTAAAAAGTCACAGGAGACGCTACTTTGGGGCTAATCAGATGAGAAGAACCGCTCAGTGCACACTATGTTGATAAGCTTCCTCTTTAGCAGTAAAGCACTAAAACTAACCATGCTTTTGGGCCGAACACCTCTGTTTTCTTTTCTTTTTTAGATTTGACCTTTGGGCGAAAGGGGATTAGGACTGATCTGTATTCCCTCACCTTTGAAGGTTAATTCAAGCTTTTGGAAGTGTTTTGGAAGCTACGGTGTTGTCAGAGATGAGAACTCTATTCTGCTACTCTTATTTCACGGGAGTGTAAAGTTTAGTGTCTGTTTGTTTTAGTGGAAGCCTCCAGGCCACCATGCCAGGGAGGCCACTTTTGTTGAGTTGAGCTGTTGAAGCTGTGCAGTGCTATTCATTCCAGACCAGCTTTTTTTCCCCCACTCCCTTCAATAATTAACACATCGTTAGCAGTGGAGAGCTGTGCGGGATCAGAGATAACAGAGATTAATGAGCTACTCACTGATGCATGATTGCGGGTTAAGTGCTAACAGTGGAGTGGAGGGAAAAAAAGACATTTCTGGTACATAGAGCCGAGCAGAAATTCTGAGATGTTTCTCCGTTACCATGAGGCCCAAACCAATTAGGAGTATTTAACAAGGAACAGTACAATGCCCAAGGGTGAGCAATTACGTTCTAGGTATACACGGACTCTAAATTAGGATGACTATTTCTGTTGAAGACAAAATGCTAAAGCTTGGGGCTGCGCCAGTATCATAAAACAAGTCCTTGGAGATGTGAACCTCTCACATTGCGGTAAAAAAAAAAGAGACACAGTGGGCCTGCCTCAGGGTTGGACTCTTTACCAGGTACATTATACATGTTGGCATATGCATTTGACATGCAGCAAATGGTTCAGGTGTAATTGTGTTAATTGCCTTTAATGGGAGTTCACTACAAGTTCAACCAGGAGACCTACTATTAAATAGGAGCGTCCATTTCGTTTCTTTCAAATGATATTCCAACAAAAACACTGTTTCTAAGGGTAGCCCATATGAAACTGAGAATAAGCTGTATATCTCATAAGGTTTAAACTACACAGTAAGGCCCTGTAAAAACGAATAAAACGAAGCCTTGCCTAGAATAACAAACTCATTAAGGGTTTAGACATATCACAAAGAATGGTGTATTTACTGTGCAAGTTATTTTTGAGATAACTATAAAAAATAACCTTAAAAAAGGTTCAGGCACAGAACAAAATAAATCACAATTACCGGTGACCACTCCTGCGCGAGCCACGTTGGGCAGTCAAATGTGTTACATGGCTGTAGGATGGATGTCTTGGACGCATACAGACATTTCCATTCATCAGTGGGAGTGATGTTTCCCTGGATGTCTTCTTCCACGCAGGAAACCGAGCGGCTCTGGACTCCTCCACCGCAGGACGCGGAACAGGCCGTCCACGGGCTACTCTCCCACCTGATGTTATTAATTTGAAGTGAAAATGTCTTCATTTCAGATTGCAAACAATGCTTCTGATGTTAGCAATAAACATTTCACATTTATCAAAAACGACCTTCCCATGCTCCTTCCACTAATGCAACTGATCATCTGGATAAGATGTGTCGGAATGGAGTGCGAACTCTTCTGAATGGTAGATTCCCAAGAGCAGTCCTTACTTGGGGAGAATTTCTTATTTAATAGTACTCGTTCTGATTTAAATATTTTGAAAAAAAAAATGTATTGGGATTTTTAATGGGATTTTTACCAGAGTCAATCTTTGTCCAATCTCTCAACAGCAGATTTGAAAGAAAGTATTTTTGTGCAGAGCATGGATAGATCAATTGTGGTTACTGTTTGGGTATTAGGTTAAAAGCGTATAAAATGAGTATTCAGAAGAAAAAGCCTGAACTCCCACTGCAATTTATTTCTCTCTGCCTCATCCGCTGAAAGGCACAGGCCCATTTGCTTGCTTAAAGCATCTGTACGGACTACCTCATGAGGACTGAAAGCCTTCACTGTCTAACTCTGGCTCTGCTCCCATCCCGTGCTTCACTGGAATAGAATCTGAAACTGCTGGCTTTCTGCTATTGTGGAAGGGAGCTTGAAATGTTACTCGGCAAAGGCAGTCTCAGGTGGACTGGAAAGCTGGACGGGACAAGGCGGTTAGCAGCAGGCCAAGGAAAAAGTGCAGCATAAGGTCTAGGAGTGAGGTTGAGGTACATACCGAGGCAGCGGGTGGTAGAGGTCATAGGGCATTATTTGCTTGTAGCCATCACTGGGAATTGGACATTGAAAATATATAGAAAGACATAAGTTCGTAAAGCTATGACACTTTGGTTATATATTATCTACTGTAGAAAGCTTTTACAGTAGAAAATGGTTGATCTTTTCAGGTAATAGTACTTTTACACTGCAGGCAATGGTCTGTATGTGGGCTTACATTTCAATCTCTCACTCTCATAACTGGACAACAGACCAATGTACAAACAAAACACAACCTTAAAGGATGGTAAGTCTAGTTTTAGCTATACCACAGACTCTTAACAGTACACTATGGAGTCAGAAACTAAATAAGCAAGTCCATATGAGATTACTGAAGAATTCAGACCTGCGATTCACGCCTGCAGTTTGCACAGTGCTAAACTGGTTGCTAAAAGTTCCCTTTACTGGTTACCTACATGAGCCTCAAACCTCTAGTACAAAATGGTATGAAGCACCTACATCTGGGGTAAGGGGGAAACTGAGTAAATCGGTTGTTCATCCCAAGCACTGCAATGCTGTAAGGCTTAACCACCCACCTGGAAGGGCAAGGGTCCATATTGCACTCCTGTAGTTTGGGTTTGGGTTTGATATTCTCAGGGTAATAATGGCAATACTGGTCCACCACCACACGATTACTGCGCAGGTCAAAGCACTCTGCTGATGTCAGCTGATACCCTGCGTCCCAAAAAAAAAAAAAGGTGGCAGACATTTACGTAATGTGGAAAAGGTTGCTTTGTTCATGCATGGTGACTAGAAAAATAAAGCCTATTTATACCTCCACCACAGGATACAGAACAGGGGAAAAAGTCAGTCTCTCTCCAGCGATGGACGATAGGCTGGTAGAAGATGAACTGTACCACACTGTCTACGCCACTGGCATAATGGACCTGACATATTAGACAGAACAGAGTTTGTTAAAAGAATGGATGTTTCAAAAGAGTACCACTCTTACAGACGTTAATAGTTACAGTTGTAAAAATACTTGAAACAAAGGTCACAGTATGCCTTTCTGACAACTGATAAGTTGGACCATTTAAAATCCTTTCAAAATCATAAGTAAAAGTTATTTATATATTTCACACTATGCTAAATCAGACTGAAGAGGACTAATTATGCTCTGTTTGTAATAAAACAAGCAGTAGCTCTGTGTTCTTCAAATGTGATAAATGTATTGAAATGGCCAGAAAAGCACAAGTAGAAGATACAAAATACACAACTTGTCATGATAATCACAAATATTAGCATGTTTGCTAACTCTAATTGTAGTATAACAACAGTCTGTAATTTTTAATTCACTTTAACAGATTCTTATTTGTATTGAACTAGTACTGCAGGTCAATTCTCATTTTTTTTATGGTTAAGTTTTGGTTGGCAATAATAGAACTAAATTCTAAGAGTAATAACAGCTCAGCCTCAAAGCTGCCATCACTCACTTACTTCTGGCAGTTGAATGATGAATGATTCTAAGTTTGGCGGCTGTCAGGAGAATGCTACCAATTGAAATGCATAGTGCCAACAGTGAAGCATACGTTTACATTTTTTTTTTACACAACGACATGCTACCACTTTTGTTTGGGGAAGACCCTTTCCAGCATGACTGTGCCCCTGTGCACACAGCAAGGTCTATAAAGACATGGTCTGATGAGTTTGGTGTAAAAGAACCACAGAGGCCCGCACAGAGCTCTGAAATCAAACCAGCCGAACACCTTTGGGACGAACACGATCCAAAATCGTGTGGAAAGTTTTCCCAGAAGAGTGGAGACCATTATAGCTCCAAGGGAGACTTGAAATGAATACCCATAGTTTTGGAATGGAATTTCAAACAAACTGTGATGTCCAGATACTTTTGGCCATGTATTGAAGTCCAACCATGTTAGATCAACTACCAACATGATAAGGAACTGACAGGGGAATTTACATTTTGATTTCCAATGAGTGGGACCAATTTCACTCGGCCTTGTCCTAGATACAAGACTAACTGTAAATCAAGTGAAAGTCTAACTGAGGGGTTTCAGTATGATGGTAAAAAGGGGGAAGCTCTTGGCTAAAGCTCAACTGGAGGACATGCAGAGTAAATTATATGTTAATATATCCGTGGGTGCCGGAAGCATTTTTATTTTGGGGTGAGGGGGTGGGGGGGTGGGGGGGATTGGAGGGGGAGGTGCAGCACTGTACACCTCACCCATTGTCCGTTGAGAAAAAGTGGGGGAGAATAACTAATGATTTTGAAAATGGTTCCGGCACCCATGAATATATCACAAACCTGATAAAACGTGGAATGTCATAAAAAAACTTCAGATATCCGTATTTAATCTAGACATTTGACTAAGGCACACTTTAAATAGTTAATCTTTATAAAATGTGTGGCATGTATCCGTGCAGACAGCACAAGTGGCAAATTGTCATGCTACGGCAAAACAACCCAGTCAGTGGCCAGAAACAGCCAGTGTGTGCCTGGTTTGCATGATGTGCAGCCAGCCATACTGAATCCATTTAGCTGTAAAGACTTGAGTGCCAGTCCTGTAGTTGTATAAACAAAGGATATTGATCAAAGTCCCGTGCTTACTACTCTACCATCAATTACACTGCTCTGACAGGACCTGTGAGAAAAAGCTCAACCCTGCTCCTAATCTTGGAGAACTGTTTGTCTCACGAAACCGTGTTTTGGAAAAAAAAAAAACCAGCTGTGATGAGGAAGAAGCTGATCATGGATTAATAACAGTAAATAACTGCTAAATATTTTATTTGTATGCACATACAGTAGATTTGGTTTTGTGGCTGATGCATAATCATACAGAAATTACTACAGTAAAGTACAAAAACTCATTTTTAATATCCTGTATGAATGACTTGCACATTTCTCTAATTTTCAGTGTATATTTGAGTATCTTTTTAATAGAACATTGCACAGAAACCTCAACAACCAAACTATAGTTGTTAAATTACATCAAATGTTTCAGTGTCAGTGTGTCCACCCTTTGGCTTTCGTACAGCTCTCACTCTTCAAAAATCTTGCTTTCGGTTTTCTGCAGAGATTTACAGGAATATTATTTCCATGCTTCTTGTAAACAACTCAGTTGCATTCTCTACTTTCCACAAGTCTTCTCAAAAGTTAAGGGTGCACAAAAGTCAAGAGCGGATAAAATAAATACTGAAAGATTTTCCATTAAACTGAGTGTTGGGGATGTTTGTGTTATTTTCTGTTACATAAAGTTCCTGCTTTTTTCTGACAATGAAAAAAAATGAATAACATATTCTTAATAAATGTTTTAGATACGAAACAAATGTATGGGTGATCACTGAAGTTTGAACCATTCTGTATATTTATAAATGTGTTACAAATTTGTCCATGCTTTTAGATGTTGCTCTACAAGTCTACAATGTACAATCAAAAATCTACAAATGCCAAAATTGTTAAAAATCAGGTAAAATGTATTTACTGACAGGAGTAGGTTTGGGGCTGGAGTAAAGATTTGGATTAGGGTTAAGGTTAGGTTTTGGGTTGAGGCTGTGTTAGGTTTAAGTTAGAGAAAAAGGTAAAATAAATTCAATAAGCAAGCATCTATAGCATATCCACAGTGGACCATAAAAAATACAAGTTCAAATAAAACATCACTTATTCTGTGATATTCTGTGATTATTCTGTGATAAAACATTACTATACTAGTACAACCTTGAGACCAGCTGTCATCAGTCAATCCAGCCATCACTGGAGTCCGTGAGGGAGATTATGGACGTGATGCTGCTTTGACAGGCTAATGCCTCATGATGATTGGGCTGGGGCACACAGCCAGCAAGACCACAGCCCTTCATACAGTTCGCACACACACACACACACACACTCTCCTTACGTCACAGCTCTAATGGCAGTGGTTACAATGCCCTTACTCTTTTAAAGCTGCCTGGCATCGCTTTAACTTTATAGCTAACAGACGTCCAATGAAGACACTCGAATCCCATTATCTTCGAAAAACAAAACACAGCTGAACTCAGGCTGACCCTTTCACACTCTTGCAGCATGTGAGAAGGTTTGTCCACACCTCGACCACACTTTTGAGAGCATAATAACAGCAGTGCACTGTCCACTGCAAATGAAGGGTTACACGTTTCCTCTAGGAGAAACGTGACACTTCAAAGAGGCTTCACAGATTCAGAGGTTTTGTTCTCTCTCTTCACAGCTGAGTTTGGATCGAAGCTTTGGGCCGAGGCCTTGCCCAAATAAACCTCAGAGACTCGTCGCATTCCTTGGCGGTGACAAAAGTGTTTCATACTATGGTAAGATATCGTTCCCCATGCGTCCTTGCTGAGCCAGGCCTGGAACTGGGTGAAAACACCCAGCACCTCCAAACCTTCATCCACTAATAAAGCCGTCTATTGAAAGCACACACTTGTGAAACCTACTGCCCGAAAACATAGGCTTCCTCTCCGACTCCCTGTTGGTCCCAGATGAATTGTGCGACAACCCGTTCGAGGGTTTTTGGATCCAAATCATTCACTGGATGAAGAGAATGAAACTCAATCCATCGGAGGGATTTAGAAAGTCATTTCACTATGAGAGTGGTTCAGAGCCAAAAATTATACAGCACGCTGCAGTACAGATGTGTTTGTATCTTAAGTCATTGAAGCAGGCTTATGTAAGTGAAAATGATTACACTATTAGCTAAAACTATTGAAAAACGGACAGTGTTCTAAGATATGGTTTAAATGGGCAAGTTTATATAAAATGTATTGGATGTTCTCAATATTGGAAAACGGGTCAGAGGAATTGAACAATTCACACATTTGTTTACAATGGAACAACTGTCTGGCTGGTTTTAATGAGTTTTTCCACTCTGCTAAGCCTCTCCAAAAACTGTGATATGATTTGGCCATCGTCCTGGTACCGGATTAGAAAATTAGGCATTTACCACTTCTCAGATTTCTGTCTCTGACCGCTCCTATTTATTGTGTTATTTGGATGTGTTTTAGTAGAACAAGGATTGTTTTTACTGGCATTTTCCATCTGTGGGCTGCTTCTCTTTGAATGGCTATTTTCATTAAATGTATGATGGCCAGCACATTAATCTAGGGTGCTACTCGGCAGACTGGGTAAAAGTCAAGGAGAAATAATTAGTACGTGGCTTGTAGCCAGGAATCTAATTAACTTTTGGAAGGCGATTGAGGTGAGATGATGCTGTGCATGCTGGGAGACCTGCATTGAGACAAATCCACCAGGGGACTCCAGAGTGCTTAGTAAAGCTCATAATTATCCATGGCACTCTATCCCTACTTCCTCTCTGACACCTAGCATGTGCCCCAACCTGGCAAAGAACGTGTGAGAGAGGGAGAGAAAAGAGCAGACACAGGAGATTTCCATACACATTACAACATAGTCTAACATCATTGACTTTTCTGATACCATGTTGATCCTGGTGGTGAGTTTTAAATATGCTCTGCTGAATGAGTGACTGCAGCTACTTATCGGTGCTATAGTTGAACTTTCCCCACTACATTTGTACAACAAAGGTGTCAATATAATTGTTACTGTGCGACACTGAGTGATTTAAATATCACATGTACACATCAGTCACATAAGTAGCAAGGCACCTCATCATAGGAAGAAGCTCTCTTCTCTGGACCCATCTCAGAAGAGGAAGCAAAACGTTAATTGTATACACACCAGCATACTTTAACCATGATGAAACTGAACAACTGGTCGCTCAACAGCTGAAAAGTCCATGAAATTTGAAAGATCAGAGAAACTCTAATCTAAGAACCTGAATGAGACTGACACCTGGCCTTTCGGTTAAATTATTCCCTTATGCTCAGAATGATAGCTTGTCCGACAAACAAAAGGAAAAATTCAAATCCTTCCCTCATTAAGCACGTAATAGATTTGGGGTTGTCTTACTTTGACAGTAAAGTCGGCTTCTAGCGGTCCAGTGATTCTCAGGACCTCCTTGTCTGAGAGTTTCTGGAAGTCAATAGTGGTGTTCTCCAGAACATACTGCTTGGTCCCATCCAGAGAAAGCTCTTCCTTAACCCCCTGTAAGGTCTTACTCTCCAGATCTATAATGAAAAAAAAAAACAAGATAGTGTTTTTACAGGTTGTTTAGTAAGTGACTTCATCATTCGGTAACAAGAGATTCAAAGCATCTTAACCAAACCACCACTGGCTTTGAAATAACTAAAGGGTTATAAGAATAGTTGAGTAACTCACACACTAAGACATTCTCTTATATTTGTTATTTGGAAGACTGAGCTAACAAAAAAAACACCAAACAAGGACCAAACAAGTTTGTGCAGGTATGTACTGAAAAGGAAAATCTCTTGAAGTGTGTGCTGCCTTGCTTTTTCCATAACATGATCTAAAGTCAACCTTCAGCTAATGTGGTTTTGTCTCAATCCAGTGCGGACATTCACACAACAGCAAAGGACACCTCCAAGAGTGTCAGTCACTGCCAACAGCCAGCTGGTTACTATTTGGTTGAGAACGAAAATTGCCAAAAAACGTGTCTGTGATAAAAAGAACTACAAGGCATCTTCAAGGAAAAAGTTTTTAGCTGGCTGCGATGAGAATGGACATGGATGGAACATTTGTCTCAGATTTTACTCCATATTATGCGGATGGGTGCCAGTGTATTGACATCACTGATACTATGCCTGGAAGTCTCTGGATCTGAGCACACTGCGGCATTAGGGAAGGGGGGGTTGGTAATTTGGTCTCCACTTTGGTCTCTACTTTTAGGGCTATGGTACTTGGACTTTTGCCCCACTACAGAACAAACTTACCATTAGCAATCATTACTGTAAAAAAAACCCTATTTAAAAAAAAGACCCCATCAAGCACCCCCCATGAGGTAGCAATGAGATGAGAGCTAACTTATGAGATTGTTCCTCTGTCTGATGACTTACAGGGTAACAAAATATAGCAGCAGATTCAAACCAAAATGTGTAATGAAATGACTTTCTCCAGTGAATGTCTCTGACACACAAGGATGAACCCTTTAATGTTGTTGCATTTATTTTGGTATAAAAAGTACAAAGACAAAAATGAGTAGATTTTTCTTTAGCTTGTGTCACAAACTACTTCTCTGGGCAAGAAACATATGAATAGGAAATTTACTTCTGTCTTCAGTATCCTTTTATAGTTATTCTGATGAAATAAATAAATCAATGAATAACAAAGCCTTTCATGAGACCACTGACCCTCTCTTATTAGCAGTTCATTCAGATAGATGCCATAACGGCATAATGACACGAACAGCATAACCCACTCTTTATCTTCTCAGGTCTGAATGGAAGCCCCTGGACCTACCAAGACTTACACAAGTGATCCGGGCCTTTCAGGACCAGCCGCACATGCCGGCTTCCATAGGGAATAACAATCACAGTGTCTTCAGCTGGGGGAAGAGAGGAAAAGCAGAAGACAATGATTAAAGGGAATGAGAAGACTTTCATTGAAGTCAGATGTGGTCATTAAAATGATGTAAGCTGTGCAGAAACAAGTGAGTGAAACCAAGAACAATAGAAAACAAAACCCCGTACTATGTGCGATGAGTGGAATATGGCTTACTTGGGACATGTTTCGAAGCTTGCTGTTTAATAGGGTCAGCTTGGCTTAGGGATCTGTCCCAGGCATACTCCCTTGGATTTACTAGTCATAGTCATTCAACCCTCATAAAACTGCTAATGATAGACTGTTCTGGCTACAGCTTTGGCTGCGTTTGAACCATTCCCTATTCCCTGCTCGCAATAATGCAATAGAATAGATATCAAAGGTAGACAGTCGTGGTTAAATGGAAATAAAGCGCTAACCTTTGACAGTGCAGCAATGTGACGTAGCTAAACCAGCAGCGGAAGGTACGGGCATTAATTATTGTGGCGCTTTCACCAGGACTGCTTAAAACTCATTTCCTTTGCTGAAGCAGAATTTGCCTTTGAGAAGTGTAGCACAGGTGCACAAGGGTTTAAATCAACCACAGGTGGTCGATGCAGGCCACTGAGAGAAGCCAGACATTTTTAAACAATCTGCAACCGAAGCTGTTATTTACATGGCTTGACAAGGCCATTAAAACATGCAATGGGAAAGCTGTAACAGTTTATACTGTGGCAGCTCTGAACTTTTGTGGACTTCAAATAACTGGCATGATCGTTTGTGCTTTATATAGCCAACTATATGGTCTATATAGTAATAGTCAACAATAGATTAATATATATTTAAAAATATATATGTAAAAAACACTTTGTCCTTACTCTTTCCACCGGCATGCTGGGATTTGTAGTGCCCCCTCACAAGTCTGCAAGACGAGCCATCTCCATTACAAATGCCACAGTTGTCCTCTTTAGCAGTGCTCCCGAGCTCATGGTCACAGCCAACAATCTGCCAACAGGAAGGGAGAGGTCTCAAATCCAGGCATTTTACAAGCGCTCTGTTACTCTTTCTACTGCTCCATTAAGAAACTAATTTCCAGTGATCCAGGCCTGTTTCATAATTCAGCATGGTTCCAATCAGGAGAGCATAATCTAAATGAAAATCAGTGGCTTGAGTCACTGTTTGGATCTTAGGTCAGTGAAATGTTAGCGGTTCACAGCAATCTTCACACTACACCACGCAACTTCAACGAAGGCACTGCAAGACTGTTTGAATTATGTGTATTGTGATTTAGAAATGAAACACCCCAAGACTGAGAAAATGCATTCAAGCGTAACCAAAGTTTTCCCTGGACATGAAAAGAAGCATAGAAATCTCCCTGTTTGGGCTGTATTGGTAAAGACAAACCCAGCAGTTACCAGTTTGCATTACTGCAAACAGGGACAAGGTCCTGGTAAAGAATGTTAGGATATGCTGATTCACATTTTCATCAAACATTTTTTGAGTGGTCAAATAATCTGAGGTTTTTAAGGGCTGATGGAGATACCAAGAAAAGAGCAGCATGTTCAGTGACGATATATTCAAATTTCTTGAAATAACAGTTAATTCATTTATTAATTTACACATTGATTTATTGAAAACAACATTCACAAAGTATGGTAAGATGCCCCCTCCCCCCCTCCTTAACTTAATTAAACGAACAGTAGCCCATTAGAAATTATTATACATACAAAAGATTCATTATGTAAAAAAAGATGACCCAAAACAGGGCTCACTGGGGTGTCTGCTGTTTGTACATTATCATCATCATGTAGAGATATGGGTTAACTACAAATAGACGTTGTTCTAATGGGGCATTTCCCACATTTTGCTCTGCTGTCAGTTAATGCATCACTATAATTTAACATATAAATCAAGAGCGTTCAGTTAATCAATATTGCCTCATTACACAAATAAGTTGAAAATGCTGCTTTAGTAGTTAATCTTATTTTTGCATATTTCAACTATTTTTTTACACGTAACCTAACCACTTGTAACAGTGCACATAATACAACCAGTGACTGTAAACATAAGCAAATGTTCGCTAAAAGTAAGTTCTAGTTCGGAAAATCATTTAACCCATACCCTTTAATTATGTTACAGTATTTTACCCCACTATGATAAAAGGGTAAAGCTCAGGAATAAGCAATAAGCTCAGGTATTCCAATTTCTGCTTGGTTTTACATCCTAAAGGGACGTTTATGTTTCACTTCTAAGCACGATCTCATATTTACAATAATCCAGCAACAATAGCAAGCAAACCTGACAAGCCCCACTGATGCACATGTCCAAAGACTCTGTGTAGCAGCGAGTCCCATCCAGCACTTTGGGCGCCAGCTCTACGACCAGGTCTGTGCCTTTTGCTCTGCACTTGAGGGCACATGGGTTATCAGGGTCATTATCCACTGGGAGCCACTCGTAGTAACGGCCCTGGTAGCGCACGTCAGCGTGAGCAGAGCACTGCTGAGCACGGAAGTCTCCGGAGTCTGGTGGGCAATCCTGACAAGAGGTTTCACAGCATAACAGGAAAATGAAACACACTACACTCCACAACACAAGGGAAAAGTCGGCTGCAACTCTTGTTTCATCTTTCTGACAAGTTATCTGTAAAAGCTAAACGCTCACGTCATAAACACACAGGGTGAACAAACACATACATACCACATTACTGCATGTGCGGTATTTGATATTCTGACCCTCACAAGCCCTGTGGGAGAGAACATAATCAAATTCAGATGTTTATTTATTTATTAACACAGTGAGTACTGGTGATGACAGAAGCAGAGGAATTCTTACGAATGGATTGGATGAATGTGGTTTCTAAACTCACAATCAGCACCGTACTGTTTAAAAAAATGTGTTTAGTATTTTATTCCAATTTGTTTAGCCTTGTTCCCTAAGAAAAGTCATCTTTCTTTTACATTTTTTTCCATGTATTAATCGTCAAACAAAGAGGAAAAAAAAAAGTTGTATGTGCAGACTCGAACATGTTGATGTAGCTGTAATTCATCATGTTAGTAGATACATTTACATGTAATGCTTATGGCAAAATGGTCAACAACTGAAGTAGGGCTGCAACAACAAATCATTTAAATTGACTATGTGTGTTATAACAATGTTGGTAATAAAAATACTTGTTGACAAGTCTTGCTACTGATTAGTTGGATTGACAATGAGTAAGATTCCTGTCTATGGTTAAGTCACTTGGATAAAGGAAAATACAGACTGACTGGATATGCATGACCCACAACATTTAGAAAGGTTTCCTGTCATTTGCCTAAAACTGAACTCGTTTGGAATGGCAGCACAACTGTCACGCATGAACACCCAAAAAAACATGCTGCATCTTTAGTGTAAGTATGGAGTAACTGACATACTAAATTGCTGCCAAAAGTCAGCTTTTTAGGTAGCTTTTTATTTAAGAAACAGAAAATTAAACAACATTGGCTGAAGGTGATGTTGTCTATGTTTTTGTGAGGACAAGTAAACATGTTGTGTGTGTGTGTGTGTGTGTGTGTGTTTGTGTGGTTGGTGTGTTAGTTTGTGTGTGGGTTGGTAATATTACTAATTAATTTAGCTTTGCTTAATCATTTTGACAGCAGTGTAGAGAAAAACACTGTCTTGTGTTGTTTTTTTTTTTATTAAATTCATAATGTGTACAATGTGTATTTATGTTAAACATTGATGAACAAATAATTGTACTTTTCTCTTTTTTACCAATTAACAGACTGATTGAAATAATGACTTACTTAATTGATTATGGAAATAATTATTAAGTTACTGTCCTAAACTGAGTGAAAACAAAATCTAATCTTAGCTGTCTATTACTAGTGCTTTTGGTAGTGGGTAAGGTGACCCTTAAACATGTCCTATTTTGAGAGACCCCTTTGACATTTTGTAACTCAAATTATGAATGTTGCCAGGGTGCCCTCATGCTTTGAGGCTTGGTGGTGATGAGTGATAGATGAGGAGCGCAGCTCATTCAAAAGAGGTGGGGAATTGAAACAAAAGAAGTGCTTTCACTTCAGCAGCATACGTGAAATTCCACTGTCATAAGGCCTTAGCTAATCTGGAGTTGTGATTAGACGGTACGTGGCAATATTATGAGTCACAGACTCACAAGGGATCAAGGTCTTTATGATATTATTTCAGATGAGACCACGGAGGAGACTATATATGAGTTAAGCAGCTTGGCAAAAGCATTAAATCTACGACATATGCAGACTGGTTTCTATGCCAAGTCAAACAGTCGTGAGGCCCTGACTAACTGATGGAAGATGGCTGAGGGACAGACAGTGCGGAAAGAGACTGGCATGAAAAAAACGATGCGCAGGTAAGTTATTCCAAGTCTGTCTTGAACTCACAACCTCCATTCATGATACTGGGTGCATGATTCACTATGGTGATTTGAATGGGATCACTTTGTCCATGCTGTGACACAAACTGGGTTTGAAATTTCTAAACCAATCCAGCACATTGTGAAGTTGGTGTGCAAAGCTGGGTTGATTGTTCTTGGGAGTTTCTTGATGTAGATGTAAGCAGGCAAGGCTAAAAAGTCAATGAACGAGATTTATTTGATGTGTGTGATGGAGAATCAGGAGTACATTTACGTCATTTAGCAGACGCTTTTATCCAAAGCGACTTCCATTCCCTAACTACAGGGGGCAGTCTCCCTGGAGCAACTTGGGGTTAAGGGTCTTGCTCAGGAACCCAGTGGTGGTGCTGAAGGTAGGATTCAATCCAGACCTCTTGGTCCAGAGGCAAGTATCCTACCCACTAGGCCATCCTGCCACCTCAAAGTCTTAAGTACAAAGTCTAAGTCTTTTGATGCAAACTGGGTGTATTCTGCCAGTCAGTTATGTATGACACCAGCAAAAGGAGCCTAAATGTGCAGTTATTTTGCCGTGTACATGATGAAAGACAACACTTCCTTCTCTCAATTATGCATGTGCACAAAACGTGGAAGAACCATGTAAAAAGTGGGTGGAGATATTACACATGCAAGCGATTACATTGCAATCAGACAGAGGCATGAGCTTCAAACATGTGCTGAACGAATGCTTGTCATCAGAATAACAGTGTTAAAACTCTGATGGAGCTGATGGAAGTGTGTGACGATATGATGCTGGTGTGGTCAATGTAACTGCATTGCATAGAGTGCTCAATAGCATAATTAATAGAATGCCACTTATTTCCATCTTGACCATGCATACATTTTCATTGCAATGTGTTGTGTCATGAAACACCATTGCATCCTTGCTCCTAAGAAATAAAGAAAGTTGAGTGTGAGCAGTGTGGACTGAAAAAGTCTATTCAAGAAAGGTGAACGGCAATTCACCATAACATCACAGCAGAAAAGGTGAGGGTGTTTTCTTGATTCCAACAGCCCCAGGCGGGGACTCCTGAATGGTGACCAACACACACATATACAGCCACCACAGCCTCTTCCGGCGCTCTGGTCAAAAACGACCCTCTGAACAGCAGCGCATAACAAATTTTCTGTCTGACCAAAGGAAAACAAGGTTTGACAAAATCATGGTTATGTTACAGTTTTCAAAGTAAGCAGTGCTGATCTAAGATCTGTTAAGGCCATAACGACTCCCTCATGGGTAATTGCCATGCATGGGTAACACATGCACACGCGCACACACACACACACACACAAAACCCTAACACGCACTGAAGTGGCTAGTCACAAACACTGAATGAATCACGCTAATGATAATGATAATACTTATCATCTGTTCCACTCATATTGCACATCACAGATTACAAGTACTAGCGGAAAATTCATAAACAATGTCACAATATTGATACATCTGATATGAACAAGTGCTGTGAAATTCGGCCAATCTGTAATACATGAAATATGTTCGCATTGTGAGGTTCTGCTCAGGGAGAGTCCGAGAAAGCAGAAAACTTAACTTCTAACCAGTAGGGGTTCAAAAAGAGGAGACAGGATCCAAGGCTTTTTCTGAACCACAAATGGAGCTTGGACAGGAAAGGATAAGACAAGGAAGAAGAAGATGATGATGATGATGATGATGAGGAGGAGGAGGAGGAGGAGAAAGACAAAAAGAACGAGAAGAAGAAAAAGAAGAATAACAAAAAGATTCAGAAAAAGAAGAAGAAAAACGTGAAGAGAAATGGTAGGAAGAATGAAGAGAAGCTGAATAAAAAGAAGAAGAAAGAAAGAAAGAAATAGGGAAGAAAAATGAAAGAAAAAAGAACGAGCAAACGAATGAACGACTGAAGGAACGAAAGAAAAAAAAAGAAGCATAGATTGGTAAGTTCAGGAGCCCTGTGGTTCAAACAATGAGTTAATTGTAATGTCTTGTCTAAAATAATGACACGTGTTTCTGTCTCAGAGTCTGTCATGGAGCTCGGCCTTGACAGTAAGGTCACAGAAAACACTGAATCCAAACCTGCACTGCTCTCACACACACACTTCATTATCAATCCCAGTAGTGTGGGACACTTAACTGTCCCATACACCACTGCCATATGTACAACCTTGTAAATCTATCAGTATAATTCAATCAGTTGTGTATGAAATGAACACAACACATGTGAGTACATACTGAGTTGGTTTGGTGTGACAGTGTACTTGAAACAGTTCCATTCTGAAATCTCAAGTGTGGAATTGTTTTTGGGTCTGTGTAAAGAACACACACAGGGTGGTCCGACATAGCATGTGTTGTTAGCATGCCTCATTGAGCTGGCCAATGACTAATTGGCATCATATGACCTTGAATTGCATGACCACTCAACCACAGCTCTGGACGCCATCCACTAAAATATTACTACGTTACTTTACGATTACTGCTGATTAGGGTTTCAGCACTTACTGTAAGTGTTGCATTCAACTTCTAATTCAATTTCTTGGTTTACTGATTGTAAATGCAAGAAATATGTTTTTATTGGAAGATCTGAGCCTGGTATAAACACTTTGTCCAAGAGTGGGCTTTGTGAGTTTGGCAAGGACTTGAGGCAAAACCAAAATATACACGTCCAACAAGTAACCACAATGTAGGCCTACTTTTTTCCCCTCAGTGTAGCACACTATTGGTCTGTCAAGCTGAGCCATTTTCTTAATCTCTCATTTCTCCATTGCTTGGCTATCTTGTGTATTTATTTGTTTTATTTTAACAAAGATTTTTGCCTTTTTACGAACTCTTTGAAATAGAAGAAAGAAGATTTTCTTGCAGGATAATCATTTTGCCTGACAAAAAGCCTAATGCATGATACCACAAAGACATAAAAGTATATAAAAAAAACCAAAAAGCATCATTCTTTACCATTTTGAAGAAAAAAAGAGGGTTAAGGGAATTTAAATGGCACTTTCTTATTAGTGTTGCTATAATTACGAGGAGTGTTTACATAATAGTTACCTAAAGAATCAACCATGTGGGTCTACAGGAGAGGAGGAGTGAGGGAGGGAAAGGTGTATAGAATACTGTGCACTGTGTAAAATCACTTTGTGTGTATGTGTGTGAGTGTGAGTATCGAAGCCTATTTTGTTTATATGAATAAATATACCAACACTGGTGTCATACAACAATATTCATTTCTAGTTTCGGTGCTTATTTAACTGAATGCCTCTATGTATGCCACTTGCGGAGTTCTTCACAAAATACATAAAATAGATAGAAACTCATAAAACACATAAAAACTAAACAAATAGCGAGTTCTTTCTGGAAATATTCTCTCTGTCTGGTTAATGTTTACAATACTGTGTAAGCTTCTCTTTGGTGTCATTTTAGGAGAAGCTGTACAGAACAAAGCAGTCTAATCAAAACAAGCTCTGTAAGGTTTGTGAAACATTCCTTTAGCATAGAGTAGCAGTTTTCAGTACGGGTTCATTAACTTCATTAAAGAACCCATTGCACGCAAAAGTGAATTTCCCCCACTTTTCTGAAATAAAAGAGTTGTTTGAAAACATTGTTCAGATTTCAAAGTTTACTTCCAGTCTGCACAGTCCAAACCAAGCTGCAAAACAGCCCATTGTGCACTCACTTTCATGAAAACTAACCTAGATCATTTCTTTATGGCAGTCTGTAACAAAACAACAGTAACACAAACAGAGTGTTCACACAGAAGGATTAAGGAGAAATTAAACTCATGACTGGTTTTGGTATATAAATCTACACAAACATGTACAACAAAACTTGTGGGTCCTTGAATGATCATTTATATATAATCAAATACGGTAAAACTCTGATATATTAACGCCACCCAGCACTAGTGACCGTGTGTGCGCATGTGTGTGTGTGTGTGTGTGTGTGTGGTATGGAGCTGTCAGAATGTGATGTTGATTCTGATAATATGTCCTGGTACACTTGACAGATTCTGACACACACATGTGCGTGTATACACAAATCACTGGCCCTGGAAACCCTTCCAAATGTGTGTACAGTATATATGTGTGTTTGAGTGTGTATGTTTTTCTGCTTTGGGGCTTTGGGCTGAGGTGTTGCAGGAATATTTACAGTGCTCCCTCAGTAGCACACAAGGGCCTTGTGTGGTTCTCTTAATAGAGCTTTGATCTGCAACCAAGGCCAGGCTAACTGATCCCCATTCCCATGCGATGAATGCCCGCTTTACCCACATTCCAAACTCACAACCCCCCCCACAAGGCCTGTCAGTTCACACAAACACGCACCCCACCACCCCCAGCCCACCCCCCCGCACTCAGAAACCCAACCGCAGCTCCTCGTAAAGGCCTGAACCTCAAACAACTCTTAACACGAAATCACAGGGGTCAATTTTACTGCCATTTCAACTTGAGGTTTTTACTCAACCGAGTGGCTCTCACTCACACACTGATGCCTTAATGAAAAGTGCTCTGTATAATCAAACCGCAAGGCAGAAATGCTCCTTCATTTTGGAGTGGGGGTCGGTGAAGGGGTGGTGGGGGGATGGGGTATTTAGGCCAAGCAGAACCATTTTCAGTTAGTAAAGAAGCCATATAAAGAACAACAGACCAAGGCAATGTGCAGTCCAATGATCGCTGCACAGGTCATGTAGCTTAATTTCTATGAGCTATGGGTTTGCAGCAATGGTGTAGCTATGGTAAGGCCTGGGGGTGGGTGTGGGGTGGGGTGGGG
>JBBPCX010000011.1:14951547-14962470 GCA_037974365.1 Hydrocynus forskahlii
TGTGTATATATATAAAGAGAGAGAAAGACAGACAGAGCGAGAGAAAGAGAAAGAAAGAAGATGAAATAGAGAAAGAGAGAGAGAGAGGGGGAGAGAGAAAGAGTGTGTGAGAGAGAGAAAAAAGACGAGATAGAGAAAGAGAGGGAGAGATAAAGAGAGAGAGAGACAGAGAGAGGGAGAGAGAGAGAGATAGAGAGAGAAATAGAGAGAGGGAGAGAGAGAGAGACAGAGATAAAGAAAGAGAGGGAGAGATCACACTCCAGTATCATTGACATTTTGGATGTTACCATGTGCAATAAAGTACTAGTGGCAATGCACGTGGCTAGATTTTACTGGATGCAGTTCCTGAAGCAAGGTGGTGTTTGGATAAAAAAATGAAAGAACACATTATCACATATATTGTCCTCTGAATCGATTGTTCTCAAACATGCTAAACATCAAAATGAATCAGTAAGTGAAGAACACCCAATGAATGGTTCTTTAGGGACCCAAAAGAACCATTTTGGGCACTTTAATTTTTAAGCGCAGATCACTTGTGACAGTACATGATCAGGCAATACTTGTATACAGAGAAGACAAAAAAGCGCCATTAAACTGTGACTGTAATGTTCAAATGGGTGCTCTGGAGTGTATAAATGTCCTCTAGTGAAGCCATTGTTACTTGCAAGAATAATGGATATTTCAGCAAGAGCCAACATCACAAGTGGGGGGTCATTCAAGCGCACAAAAGAAAGGGGAATGCATTTAAGGCAGCTGTCTTTACAGCCTTCATGTGAAACCCATGCTGGCAATGTGGGGTCGGCCCACTGGTGGGGTCCATTTCTGTGCCTGAGACTTGCAGGGGGCATTCATGAGTTTTGCAGACTACAGAGAGTTCCTGTGAAGAGCACCTGCTCCAAAATGCATCTTGCTCACTCAAGTGGTAAATGTTTCCTTCCACAAAGCTGCAAAATTAGTAGACAATTTCTATACCAAGGCTAAAATCACTATGCAAAAACCTGATGCTGCCTTTAAAAAAAAAAAAAAGTACATCAAAGTGTTGGCATCTCATTTACCTTAAGGATAAAGAATGATTCTAGTGAAGAAAGGAGATACAAGGTAATGAAACCACTGGCTTATTTTCTTTGGGCTCGGTAGCAAAACGGCCCATTATTCATCTGACGTTCCAGATTATTAAAGAGGGAAAGCTATAAACAAATCAAACGCTCACAATCTCAACATACGGCTGAGAGGAAATAGTGAGATCTAAACACAGCTGATGGAGCATGGAGCAAATCATATTAGCAAAGGAGTTTGCATCAAATGACTTTGGCTGGGCCACATCCGAATAAATAAACCCCTGGCCCCATCCAACGGTTGCCCAGTTTTCTTTTGAAAGCAATCACTAGATTTGCACTCAATTACAGAGAGGCCGCTCACTTGACAAACATAACCAAAAGCAAATGCAGGCTTAATCTAGGCCTCATGGAAATCATCATGAGTCTAACAACTGGATATTCTTATTGTTCTTAGTCTGAACAGCACTCGAAGGAGACAGGTGGCTCCTTTTCAAAACCTGATCAAATAATCAAGTCCTAGATATTCCTTGGGATACTTTTTACTGGTCTGACATGTAACACCTCACCTCCTCATCAGGCAGTTACTGTTTTCACTGGAGCCTTCACTGATTTCTAACAGGCAAATTATTCCAGCTAGGAACCATCCCCGCCCTCCCCTTCCCCTTTCCTTCTTCCTCTTCACGTGAGCTTCTTATGTAGGTATGCACAACCAATTTCCATTTGTAACCTCAAAATTCTGAGTCGCATAAGAGAGATCATTTCAGTTCAAAAGGGCAAGGGTGAAACCCCACCCATTTCTGAACCACGGGTGATTACTCAACACTTGTCTGGACAGGACCTTCTCTCAACAGAGCTGTGAATTTGATTTAGTGGATTTACTTGTGCAAAGAGTGCCCTTTGACGGGCTGAAGACTCCAGCACAAAGCTTACTTTCATGGACTCTGGGTTACATCAATATACATGGTATGGGCTTTATTTAATTGGAAAGTCATATGATCACCTCACATCTGTTTAAGCCCTTGTCCTCCCCCAAGTGCCACATACTGTCCACATCTCATGGTGCAGGTTTGAATGATGCTGAGTGAACTCTCTATCCAGTTAAAAAGTCTCTAAAAACCCTAAATCCTTAAAGACGCTACTTCAAACACCAGCACAAGAGCACTGAAATGTTTAAATTGTCATGAGACAACATCCATCTTTATGAGAAGTCAGACCCTTGGAAAAGATTTATCCATCATGTGAGAGCTCCTAAAAACTGACCATCATACAGGCAGTGACCTTCCAGAGCGCATTCCATTTGTCTAATGCAATCTCTTAATAATGCCTTGCTATGTCCTCTAGTAAAGAAAAAGCAAATCCTTCAGCCCCCCAAAAATTCCACAGAGGCTGAAACCCAGATACAAGACCACAGTAAAAGCGGATAATAACACAAACAAAAGCAACCAATTATTAGCTAAACACATCCCAGCTGAGTCCTAATGCTATCTTACTTGATGTAAAGAAGAGAGAAGAAATAGTGGGAAAGTTAACAGAACTCTACCAGAAGCACAAGAGCAGTCAGCAGCACGGCAGCAGCAGTGGATTGGTCCATCCCTGGAGGGACACGGCGTGACCAGAACGCGCGTGTGAGCGTGTGTAGGAGTGTGTGCGAGCCCGGCGTGTGGAGCTTCGCCCTCGGTGGCTGTGTGAGTCTGTTGCTGTTCCAGCACCCTCTCTCTCTCTTTGCCTCTCTCTCACTCTCTCTCTCTCTCTCTCTCTTATTTCTCCGTCTCTCTTCCAGAAGAGTCAGAGAGGTGCTCCTAGCCCCAAGAGCCCCAGCTTCCATCCAATCAGAAGAAGCCTTGGCCAAGTATGCTAAACCAAATGCAAGAGCCAGGTCAGCTATACTTTTACTGACTCACACGCTTTCTCTCTTTACCCCTTCCTTTCTTGCTTTCTCCCTCATCTGATTCTCTACACCGCTTGCCTTTTGTGCTCGGCCACTGTTTTTCATCTCTCTATTTCCTCCCCATGTCCACCTCTCTCTTTCTCGCTCTCTCTCTCTCTCTCTCACACACACACACAGACATACACACACATGCACACACACACATACACACACACACACACACACACACATACACACACACACACACACACTCTGTTTTCTGTCTTTCTTCCCCCTTCAGCTAATCTTAGTTTTGGCCTGGCCTGCAGTATCCACATCCCCAGCTCTAGCACTTACAATGGTCACCTTGGAAAAACTAGTGGATGACTAAATGGCCAGAAATTTCCATATCCAGATCCACCACCGCAGGCATTCTCATTCTCTCTCTCTCCTTCTTTCTTTCTCTCCGTCTCGCTCTCTTTTTCTGCATTTCTATTCAAGTCCTGACTCTGCAGTTCATATTACGTGACCCATACAAATGAGATGAAACAGTCTCATCAAACAGGGGCGAAAAGATCTGGAACCTAAATCGCAGCGATTCAGTTCAGTTAAGACAAAAAAAAAATCTCCGGGAACTTCAATGAAGTTCATTCAAAACATCTGCTTAGTGAAGGACATTCAGTGAAGGAAGAGAGGGAGACATTCCCATATGTTCCTCTGTAGGATGGTACTAAAGACTTTAAAATGTGATTTATTGAAGAGAATTTAGTGCTAAAAATACAATGCGTAAAAAAAATGAAAAATCTAACGATAATCCCTGTTTTTTTCTGCCTTGACATTGTCGGTGCCCTGGCGGTGGTCAGTGCTGATTTTTTAAAATCTGTGTCCTAAAGTATGTGTAACCGATATAGTTCAATGTTAGTCAGGTATCAGTTCTACAAATCCATCTATTTGAAATGCCTGCCTATCATTCAACTTGGATTTGCTTGAGGATCGCCTTTGGTTCCCTAAAGAATGTTTTGGTGGATGGTTCTTTAAAGAACCACATTTGTAAAAGGCTTTTACTGAATCCAAGCAGCCAAGACAAGCCAAAGACCACTTAAAACATGAATTTTCCGAGTGTTGACAAGTCCCGGTTAAGTACTGATCAACCAATAGCAGCTTTATGATATGGCTCCTCTGAGCAGCTTTATGATATGGCTCCTCTGAGGCAGTCCTCATTTAATTTTATTAAAGTGGTATTAGCTCTTATTGGTCTCTTGGACATCACTGTCATATCTGATTAGAAAACTGGGAGAAGATTAAAAATCTTGTTTAATGAACAGCATGCTCTGGTATGGGGAGCGCTGCCTTCAAATCCATTACAACCATCCACTCCCACACTACAGCTGCAGTGGGATTACGACATTTATTGACTTGATAGCTGAGCAACTGCATATGTCTACCATGCTTTTTAAGTTCAAGTGAGATGATATCATGCTCAGGAGAAGAACTGATGTCATCGCTGTGTATCAAAGGGAAGTGTGCTTGAAGCGGAGAACGATTAGGAACCTTAATACTCATTAAGCAGGCTAAGCAGTGTAATGGCTATTCCCAGTCTTTTTAACAACGAATTCCTAGCCAATGGCAAGACCTGAGCCTTCCTGAAGTTTTCATAGAGTGGAATCTTAAAGTTGTATCATGTTGATGGTTCTCCTCACGGATGTTCTAATGCATGTGATATTACATGGGATGCTTATCATGTATCACCGTATGTAAATGACAGAATGTTTCAGCTACTGAACACACACATAAGTATGCACTGAGGGGAAAAGTCTTCCAAGTGCTTTCCTTATATCAAAAGCCACTATCAAATTAAAGCTGGATGAAATGAGAGCTTACTCCAAATCAAATACTCAGCAACTTTAATCACAGCGGGGAACAAACTCTTTCATCCCAAACGTACACACACTCCATTAGCTTTCCAGAGGACTACTGCATACCTACAGGTACGCCAAAATAAACAGCCGGCAAGTGAATGACTTGAAAGGCATTGAGAGGAAATGAACTTTGTGATTGACGTCTCGTATAGACACATCATCAGGTAAATGACAGCCGAACAAAGTTCTGCTCCAATGGCTCTCCCATACTTCTATGTTGTCTGTCAAACTCTACCTTCATTCTGCTATTTATTGAGACCAGGGTAAGAATTAATATATTTTAGGGCAATATTTTATACACTGAGGTGCAATTCATGCATAAATGGGGACACATTGCAAAATATCCATAACGTTTAAACTATATTCAGCATTACTACCCACTGCCAAGTGTTATTTCTGAAACTAGGACACAAGGAAAAGTTACTCATGACGGGAATTCTTTTGAGTGTTTTTTCATATAACCTGTATTGCATCAGACCTGTAGCTGGAACATATGCTTGCGAGTGAAAACAAGCCCCATGACGAAGACGAGAAGCTTCCAATACACTTTTACAGCATGTACAAAAAGACTGAGTACATATCCATCTTTCACTGCGCAAATGCTGTATGGCAATCAAAAAGAAAAGCAGTCCTTCGTGGGCCCCATGTTGAGCTGTTACGCAGGAAGCAATGCTGCTGTCCAAAGTCAAACGCTAAACATAAAATAAACATTCTCCTTTCACCGGATGGGAGCAGAGGAGAGCCACGAGATAATGACAGTGATATAGTGAAGTCTACCACAACCCCCGACGCCAAGAGAGAGCTGCCAGGGTAGCCCTCCAAACTTTTTCTGCCATTTTCCACTGGGAAAGGAAAGAAGACAAAGGAGGGGGCTGTTTTTAGTATCAATGAAAATCACACTGTCCCAGCCAGGCCTCAGTCCTGCTTGGTCTGCTGGTGGCAAGGGCGCTGTTCAAAATGAGCACCCACTTGACACTGTCTGGTGTGATTAAACTGAAAACCTTCTTAAAGCCCTTGGGAACACAGAGTAAAATGCTAAAAATGTTGATGTAAAAAACAAGCTTTGTATTATTCTAAATGAAAAAACAAGGCAGAAATATAATAAAACACATTTTAAAAATTGCTTTTTAGGCCTGTCTGAGAACTGCCTGCTCTGATTAGCATGCGTGATCAACAGCCCTCAGTTCAACACCTCCAGAACTAAATAAAACAGAGAGATCTTTCAGATCATTAAGGCACTGCTCCCTGGTGTATTAACTACAGTAGGCAATGCAGGCTTTTAGTGTTGTTTATTTGCGTAAATAGGAGAGTGATTCATTTGGATTTGGTACATTTAACAAAATGGCTTATTTTTATACTATAATTTTGTAAAGTGAATAAAAAAGTAAAAAGACGTTTCAGCCCACTGTTGTTGTATAGAAAGTGGTGGTCAGAAGAATGATCCAGGTACAGTCAAAACAAAGCTGTTATATTTATAACAGTGGGGACTGAACACGTCTAGTGGTCAGATTATGAATACACAGTACTTCAGATGTGACAAAAACAAGACATCTGTGGTTGAAGAAATATATTATCATGATGTCATAACCATAGAAAATACTAACAAATGTCATTGCTATCTTCACCCTCTCTGAATTCCTTTCGTTTGGGCTAGCTAGATGAAGTGGCTATCATCCTACATTAACAGTATTATCAGATTACTCGGATCTTGAACCAACACCAATGCAGCAGAAAGAAGCAGAGCTCACATTACAGGGTTCCAAAACCTGACATTAAACTCTGCATCCCAGACTCCTTCCCCAAGAGAAAGGTAAAATTGTTTGAGTAGGATAAATGGTGCCCCCCCTCAGTAAACGACGCATGTGCTCAGGACATGATTTATACTAAAATCATAATTTAAAAGCTTTCCAGGCCCAGATATAAAATGTTTTACCAGAACTTTACAGCCCACAGCTGAAAATCAACCACAAGTCCTAAAAAACAAGAATTAAAATAAAAACTTAATTCTCTGACACTGTATCCCATTCATTTCATCTTTTGGGGCTGGGGAAGAAGGGAATGTACAAATAAAGTATGACAGAACATGGAAAACGAGTCCTGTAACAGATACACTGAGCTTTTCTTGCGACTATTTGGATGGTGGATAATTCTTATCATAAATACTTTTTATGGACGTAACAAAACACTTTAATGAAGTCATGTAAGTATTTTGTGAAGGCATGGGTCATGTTTTATGCCGCTGCCCATGCTTCAATCGTATAGTGACAAAACTGTTATTTTTTCTGCATTTGGCCATTTATTCTACATAAAAAACATGGTTTATGGATCAGATGTACAGATCTAAGAAAAGATTTCAATTTGTATCGAAACTTTACATGATGTGGTGGTTCTTTAAAAAAACAGAGTTCCTCGCATTCATCAGATGTTCATCAGAAACAACCATCACTCCATCCCACACACAGCTGTTGGTCCAGGACGAGGTGAAGACATTTTGAGTGGTCATCGCAATACAAGGCGAGCCATTTTCACTCGCCGGGAGCTTTCTGGTATTCCAGAGATGATAGATTTACTTACTCATAAACAACTCCATGGAGAACTCACTCTGAGTCGGGCTTTCTCAGGCCAATACATTCTGGGTAAATAAGGTTCACATGGGAGTGACAAATGCTAGAGTGACTGATTGTGGAGTCTGTACTCTACTCACCTCCTGTCCTTCCCATCATCCAACACTCTTAACCCCTTAAACGGCAAAGGTCTGTATTTGGACTCACACTTTAATTCCTTACTCTCACAAGGTCAGGTCAGTTTGATTGTAGTTAGTGGATAAAAAGCAAGAATTAAGTCCCGTTCATACATACACTGAAATCTAGAACTTTTATAGACATTAAAACGAAGACTAACTGGAGAGACAAGAAGATTCACTAAGAGCCAATGGACAAATTCAAGGAATCTCGAGAGACACTGACTATGTGACTGTATCATGTTGTGCCTCCTGCTTACTTTACCTGGGTGCCATGCCTAAACCACACACAGTATTTTTAGTAGGTAATAATGAGTCCAACGAGGAAAATCCCCAGCCGTGGGCTTAATTTTTTATGTGGTCTAATTGTGAACACATTTGCTTTAGAAGTGTTATTTCAGTTTTGCTGTTTCTGATTAATCTAATTGAATTCTTAAGAAGTTGATAGTTGCATATGCTTATACACTGTACTTATTCCTGTATGGTAATTTGATCAGCACACGCAGTAACTAAAAAGAAGCACAAAGAAGCATGTTTCAAGCTGGCATACAGGCATTTATACAAATCAGATTTCTCTTTTACAACAATGTACTCTGATCAGACAAAGTCTTTAGCAATGATTTAGCTCATGTTTGGAGAGGAAAGGGTTTATCACAACAACACTATGTTCCCAGTGAAGTACGAAGGTGGGAGCATCATGATATGGGGCAGCTTCTCAGAAAATAGTACTGGGTCATTACAGGACTGAAACATGAATGGATGGATGTACTGAGAGATATTAGTTGAGAATTTAATCTCACCTGCCTAGAAAATTAATCTGGGGAGGAGATGAACATTTCAGCAAGACAACGACCACGAACAGACAGCCAAAACAACACAAGACTGCTTTCTAAAAAAAGATCAGGATGCTTCCCTGGCTTTAATCCGAGAGGAACAGATCAAAACCGAACCACTACAAAAAGTTTATTTCTTTTTTTACAGTGATATCCTTTGTTCATTTTGTATTTTATTTTGTTTTATTTTATGTAAATCTGACTTTACATTTCTATTAAGTGAATCCTTTATATAAATACATTATAAGTGAATCCTTTATATATTACATTAATCTGACACACTCTACATAATAAAATGGCAAAAAGGAACATAGACAGAAGATACCAGAGAAAACAGAAATGATAAATGGCCAAAAGTGAAGTCTGATCTGTGTTGGTATTCTTGCTAGTGTGTGGAGTTTTACCCCACTGTAACATGCTCTAAAAGCTAACAAGAGTGAACTTGAGAGGATTTCAGGACTTTTCACTATCTAATGTAGCTAAGAAGATTGAACAAGATTATAAAGGGTTATATGATCAAATCTAGCTTCATACCAGTAAGTAAAAGGGCTGAACTGTGTGACTAATCCGACAATGCAGCCAGTCAATCACACTGAAAATATATAATTTATAAGAAAAAAAAAATCAGACATAGTAATAAGTTTTAAAACCTCAGTTCTCAGTGCTCTCTCCTTTGTTGAAGTTAAAGTTGAAGCGCTCCCAGATTCTCCTGAGGGCACAGTGGGGAGAGTGTGACTATTTCCACAACATTTTGTAACATTTAAAATGATTTCCTGCTACAAACATTTTAATCAGTCATATCAATGTGTAACTCAGGATGTCAGCTTTACACAGTAGTTTTAAATCAGGGATTGGATGGCTGAGATACACCATATGGACAAAAGAACTGGCACATCAGACCATTACACCAACAGGGACACATACATAGACTTAAATATGGAGTTGGTCCCCCCTGTGCAGCTATAACAGCTTCCACTCTTCTCAGAAGTCTTTCCACAAGATGTGAGAACTTGTGCCCATTCATTCTGTGAAGCATTTATGAGTTCAGGCACTGATGTTGGACGAGAAGGTCTGGCTCGCAATCTCCGTTCCAGTTCATCCCAAAAGTGTTGGATGGGGGTTGAGGTCAGGGCTCTGTGTGGGCCACACTGAACTCATCCAGCCATGTCTTTATGGAGCTTGCTTTGTGCACTGGGGCACAGTCATGCTGGAATAGAAAAGGTTCTTCCCCAAACTGTGTCCACAAAGATGAAAGCATAATAACATTGCCCAAAATGTCTTGGTATGCTGAAGCATTAAGATCGTTTAACACTGAAAAATAAGAGTCTCCCAATACTTTTGTTTGTTTCAATTGGAATAGGCTATCTGGAAATGGTTAAAATGATGTTTGATGATAATACATAGCAAATTCATCATATACACACGTTTCTGTGTCAGTATACATTCGTGTAACAGAATAAACAATTTTTCTATTCAGTCAGGAAATGATAACATTTTTATTCATGCTTATGAAAATAGTCCAAAGTCAAAAACAGTACATTTTAAATCTGAAATGGATAGATGCAGTGGAAGTATATTAAGTTGCAAAAAAGTGACTGGATACTCATTTCCTCTCACTGTATTTGAGAGAAAGTTCTTAAGGCTTCCGTATTCGTCTAGAGTTGTAGAAGAGAAGTTAACTATGAGGTCATCAGCGGGAGGTGCAGGAGAAGAGGTGCTGGCTGAGTGATGCAATGACTTTCAGTCTAATAGTATCGTTACTCGGCAGGTCAGATCATTTGCAGACTTGGCTTTGCCTTCTCACAATCAGAAAGTTATACATTTTGTGAACTGCACAGCATGCGGTCATGAGGTTCTGCATAGCAGGCTTTAGGGTGTAGGAATGAGAATAACGGGAGAGATTGAAATGAAATTTGTTGCACTCCAGGTGGGATGCACAAAATATTATACTTGTGGACAGCCTCAGGATACTCCGTGAATAGAATGAGACAACTTGCACCCCTTTTCCCCAAGACAAATGATACACCATTCTCCACCATCAGACTCTAAGGCTTTGAATATTTTCCCTCTAAATAAAGCACGATGGAAAATCTAAGGTATTTATAACATCCTGAATCTCTGTGCACAGATTCCTTCTCTGCTAACACTCTCACGCAGACGTCCCAGCACTTTCAGAGATTTTAGGAGAGATTTGGGGCAAACTCCACAGCACTTCCACTAGATTAACACCCGCACCCGCTCCAGCTTCACCACCCTAACATTGACACAGGACTTTAGTGGAGGAAATCTCTCACCACACACAGCGAAAGGAGACATAAATCACACGTTTTAAGTGGCCCAAGTTTCACTGTGGAGGAAAGTGGAGGTAGAAACCGGGTCAATATGGGCTAGGTCTGAACAGAAGAAGTATCTAAATAATATATCATACTTGTAACGGTCACCTCGCCCTCGTCCCGTCTGTCCCGGTCCCTGTCTCCGGTGTATTAGTTTTCCCTTCTGTTCTCCC
>JBBPCX010000011.1:14963839-14980251 GCA_037974365.1 Hydrocynus forskahlii
GTGTGAAATTAAAGTGCATTGAGTATTTAAACGGCTGTGTGCGTCCTCCCCTTCCCTCTCCTGCCCTCTCCCTAACAATACTGTTGCAAATGCTGGTGTCTTTATAGAAGGACAAAATGTTATGGTTTCATTCCAGGTGATTTTGAATCGTTTCTTTTGGTCCATTGATTATGTAATATTTACCCAGTGTAGATGGCAGCTGGTGCAATCCAAAAGTTATGAGATATATAACTGAACATCTCTATGTAGTCTACTCTTAGCACATAAACCCTTTCCGTTTGAAATTGTTCATTAAAAAATATTGTATTTCAGGAAGGGTGCACGCTTCTAAAAGAACTAATGTAGAAAACGGAATACTATAGGAAAGCACTGAGAACTGGGACAGTAAAGTAAAATGGCATCAGCAAAGAATGAATGAGAGGCTAAAGTACTGAGAGCATGTAACTATATTTGCAAAATGGATCTCACATGTCCCAAACTATGCTGGGACTACTTCTGTTTTGGTTTGTTCTGTTTTGGTTTGTTTCAAAAGCTTAGGCTTTTTTTACTAGAGCTCAACCAAAATTTTCAGGAGTCACGGGGGTGGACATAAATACAAATTAATGAATTAATTACTCAGTTAATTTTAAAAAGAATTAAAATTGTCTAAGCATTTAAGCATCTAAAGAGTCACTGAGTTCCCTGCTGAGTTCTTCTCTGAGGCAATAAATCAGAGGTCAAATCTAACTAGACCTTGCACTCTCAAGGTTGATGGGGTGGGATGTCATGGCTAAGGGTAGATTTAATCATCGCTTATGTCACCAGACTGAACCAGTACTTTCTGCTTGCTGTTGTTATGTCCCTCCAGACAACGAGATGGTCTTGTAATAGTAAAGTAATTAAAGGACAGAAGCACCGGGCAGCCAGCAACCTGGAAGCAGTGTGGGGACGGTTCTTTGCTCAAGGGTACCTCAGAGGTGCCACTGGCAGTCCTGGGATTCGAACTAACCACATTCCAATCACAGGGGCAACTCCCTGACCACCAGACCACCAGCCACCCCAGTGAGAACAGCACCGAAACAAAACAAGCTTGCATACTGCAGTTTTGAATACTGACAAGTGATAAAGCTACATGTAAGATAAGAACTACAATTACACTTTAAACCTGATGTTCTATGCATGGCTGATTTTCTATACATGTCAGATTTCAGGTTATAACCCCCTTTACTGAGGGCTAATGAGGAGCATATGCCTTTGATTCCTCTAACGTTAGCTATATGTTGACTTTGGCCTGTTGGATCTATGAAGGTACATGATAGTGATATGATGGGAGATGGTCAATGAGATGTTTGACTCGAGGGCTTGCAGCTCCTTTGGGTCGCCTTGACTGGTGTGCATGCTGAGAAAACAGCATATTTTCATTGCAAGACTCAGCCAACTGGAGGATATCAGATATCAGCTACTCTTGCAGTTGACCAGGAGCACTGATGTTGAAACTGAACAGTGAGTTCGGTTCATTTTGGGCGGCAGTTGATGGAAAACGCAAATCTCACATGCTGCAGCACAGCAGTGTTAAAGCAAGGTGCCTGCTTGGCAAAGGCTGAGGCTGCTCTCATGCTTTTTCTGTCTTCACCACTGAGAAATCAAGCTGTGGGGGGAACACGCTACAGGTGCATTCACTAAATCATTTAAGTGTTATTCCTAAAACTGTATTTTCAATCATTTTTTTTCTGAGATTGAGTGTGCGTGTTTACGCCGTTAATATTTCCCTCGATGGTCCCTGCATTCAATTGATGGGTCTGGCGTGTGGTTCTGCTAAAACTATCTAGCTTTAGCCCCCCTCTCAACAGTGTTAGGAATACAAAGCTGTCAATCAGCTCAGGGAACTTAAACAGATGTGAGACAAATGAAATCTGTTTGCTATGGTTTGATATTCAATTCAAATAGCTCAGTTCCATGCTTTCAGTAACTAAGGAACCAGGCTCAGTTCCTAGCCCACAAGCCAGCTGGCCAAGCTGCTAGCACTGGTTTTAAAGTCGGTAAGAACCAAATTAAGCTTTTCATCCTCATCAAGCCGTGGTCACATCAAGCATGAGTAAAACAAGCAATTTGCTTTCGGAAGTGGTTTATTGTGCTTCATGGAAAGTTCATCTGGGGGAACTTTAATGCTGCAAATTCAGAAACCTTGGAAACACGAGCCAGTAGAAAACAAAACGGCAAGCTGTGGTATCTTCTTTCTGGAAAAAAATGCCAAATGCTCCTCAGTCAAAGCAATGTCGCTTTTACATTTTACATGCACGTTTACTTTTGAAAAACAAACAAACAAATAAACAAAAAAACTGGTTCAGTTTAGTGCAACTCCATTACATTGTGACGTATTTTGTTGACCATCTAATGGACTGCGGATAATATACAGTCTTAATAATAAAAGTGCCACGGATGAAGTAGAAGAGCCTCTTTTTTATTTTAAGATGCCAAAAAATATTTAGGATACATACTTCCAGTAAACATTATATCAATGCCGTTATAAACCATGAATCTGTACCTGGGGGTAATAAGAATTACAGGGACTTAAAACGGCCATTCTAACGTCCAAAGTCCCTAAACCTTAAGTCCCTAAGCCTTGGCCTTAGTTGCTACAGCCATCCATGACCAGGAGTATAAGACTGCATAATTGGCTTTGAACTTTCTGGATGGATAAGATGGCCTCCCTCTTGCTCATCAACCACTGTAATGCTGGCCATCATAAACATCTGGATCTGACTAAACTGGGGGAAAAAAAAGAAAAAAAAGAAAAAAACAACAAACAAAACCAAAAAAGTACAAAAACCCTTTTTTAAATTGCACTCCCATGCATTGTTGAAATTCAAAATTGTGATGTTAGACAGCTACATAACTTGGAGCCTTTTATAAAGGTTTATTTTTTTACTGAACATGCAATTCACTGTGTTTAGTGTTCTTTAGGTACTGATGATATCCATAATATACATTTATCAGGATATAATGATATAATACGTGATTTTGTTCTCTTCGAAAATGTAGTGAAGGCCTGCTGGCCTAAGAAGTGGATCATGAAGATCCGCTTCTGAAGAGAGTCCACTCTCTAAAACATGCAGATCTAAGCCAAAGAGCTTTCACTAATAGGTCAGCGGGGGCATATCCAATTTTTTTTTTTTAATGGAAAGCCTAAAGGCGACCAGCATGCCGCTTGGCCATCGTCCTACCCAAAAGCTTCCACACAACCATGGCCAGCAGAAGAGAGAGACCGAAAGCTCCACAATGGAAAAGAAAGAAAGAAAAAAAAATGCACACAAGAGGGAAAGAAACGGAAGGAACTGAACTCCAAAGACTATTTTACAATCTAATGCCAAGGTTCAGGGAGCTCATATCCAAGTAATATGACCACAAGATAATCAGAAATGAAAATAGCTGACATCATCCTGGACAGAGGTGGAAGCCGAACGAGGCGAAATGAAACTCATGCCCCTTTCTCCTGCTGGTGCACACCAGAGTCGACAAGGTCACCCCCAGTTCGCTGCATGGAGAGGTCGTGAACGTGACTGCAGGAGCAGTGGGGGTTTATTAAGCAGAGGCCTGACGAGAAGAAATGTAAATAAACAGCTCCTAATGGGAACCCAGGATAAGCACACATTAAAAGGACCTTAAGTGGAATCTGAATTTCTTTTCACCTTAAGTAGAGGGGTTCATATACACAACCAGAAAATTCCAACCACATGGAACTCTTTGGAAGCACAAGTACAAGAAGTGAAAGTGAAGTGAAAGTTAAATTAAGTACACATCCTCTACATAGAACCCCCTTTTTTAATGCACTCTTAATGCTTATTTTCTGAATTTAACACATTCAAAAGTATTAAACGTAGACATTCTGACACATTTTATATTTTATGTTAAACTCAGCAAATAAATAGAAACTGTGCACTACAATGTAGAAAAATGTCCCATAAGAGGCTGTGTACTTATATTCGCTCAGAAATTCAACAAAACATGCAATTTGATCAGGGTAGTCTGCCCCCCCGCCCCGTTGGCGGCAGCCCACTGCTTTACCTGGTGAACGGGCTAAATGCAGAGAAAGAATTTCACTGTGCGCTGCGGTGTGTTCACGCATGACTTTAAGGAGCCACTTTACTTTAACATGCTTCTTATTATTGTTTTGAAACATAAATAATATGTTCACATGATTGATCACTGAATAACCCAAAAAAATATTGGGTTTAAAATTTAAAAAAAAATTTTTTTGAAACCTATGCTCAATGTAAAACTCATCCTCCTGTTTTATTCTGGCCTTTATACAACCCTCTGCTGACCTGCCTTGTTGGGATCGTCCGCATCTTTTTCCTGCCAAAACCTGACTCTGACATCACCCCCTTAAAATTGGGGTCTGCTTCCGTGCTTGACCTGGAGTCTCCCATAAAAGACCTCATGCTCCATGCTCACTGTAAAGACATCAGGCTCAGGCTGCAGTAGTGGGGAAAAGTGCAGGTCTCTTTTCCACTGAAGGGCCAAACACTTCTGATTACGGTTCCTGTGGCATTTGCACGCAAACCCTGTTTCAGCATGGAACACTTAAAAACCATGCTCAGCGTGGTTCCCTTCACACCTGTGCACAGCGCTGAAGAACTGTTTGGTGGGATGACCTAATGCCATAGCTATTTGCTGACTGGTTTTATGTTATTGGGCTATCTCATCCTGCATTACTTTTACACTTCAAGCCATCAAATAAGCAGTCAATTTGCTTACACGGTCCCCAAACAAATGAACAATTTTCAGTCCATCATCTAATACAGTTCAAAATGTATCTAACAACTACCTAAAGTTAAATGGGGCCTCTAATTAGCAGAGTGGAACTGGTTGGCGTTAACTTGCTTCAGCTCCAAACAGGTTCGATTCTGGCTTATTGGAGATAGAGTGACAGTAAGTAAGATCTGAGGGAGTCGAGCAGCTGGTGTTGGAGTGACAGAATGGTGAATTCAAACCTCTTTCATGGAGTTGTAGGATGTTTGGCAAGGCATATGCTAGCCAGCTCCTCTCTCCAAGGCAGGTTAGCGAGCAGACTCTCCAAACAGTGCCACGCACAGTACAGGTTTGATTCTGGTGATACAAGTAATGATAAAACTCAAGGGGGCGGAGTCAAGTGACTGATGCTGGGGTAGCTGAAGTTATATTGGGTTTTGAGCTGTAGCCTGCTAGGCTAGCCTAACTGAGCCACTGTCTCATGAAGCTGTTCTGCAGTATTTTCTGATCTGGAATTAGGAGCACATAGGATGGAAGAAGAAATGATGACCAGTGTCGCGGGTTGCACCAGCATGGAATGGCACATTACAGCAATGGGACCCATTTGGTTCCACTGTGGAAGAGAGGCAAAGGTATACTATGCAGAACAAAGTAAAGCAAATTCATTTCAAAGGAATAGATTGGCCAAAAAATATAACCTGCATAATTTTCTCCCTGATATATACTCCAATAACAAAGATATTTTCAGTTGTTATCACCCCACGGTGGCACAGTGGGTAGCACTGTTGCCTCACACCTTCAGGATCGGGTGTTTAAATCCGGGTCCTGGCCTTGCATGCTCTCCTTGTGGTGTCGTTGGTTTTCTTCTGGGGTCTCCGGTTTCTCCCACAGCCCAAAGACATATGCATGAGGTGAACTGGGCATTATAAATTGACCATAGGTGTGAGTGAATGGTGTGTGCCCATCATAGGTATGGACAACAAAATGTCAAAAATGAAGAGTGAGTGATTGTGAGACTAAAGCCAAAGGGAAACAAACTGAAAAGAGCAGTGACCCCAGAGTAAATGCATTCACATATGCAGATAAAAAGGAAGTCCAAGAGAAAGACCAGAATTTTTCAGATCATATGCAACAAATTAGAAAGCATGCTTTGGAAGCAGTAACCTCATCTCCATAGTCGTAAGTGTTGGTCCAGCATCCTGCACTGCGCTGTGATACGTATTACAGAAGCACGGCATGTCCGGGCCCTCGCACTCTTAATGTGCGAGTCAGCAGGACCACCCTGGTGCTGTGAGCACGAAGAGAGGACTCACAGAGCCAGCTCTGAAACCAGATACGACACATTCACTGCTACTAACAATGGAGCTTTCACTCTTTAACAACCTGGAGAGGATAGCTCGCCATCCTCACAAATAAACGCAGCATAGTTTTGTCTCCACACTGCATTATTCAAACTTAGGGAACCAAATCAGGCCTCACTGCACTCAGCCGCACATGTTGTTTACCAGGAGAAAAACTAAAGTTAGGAGAAATCTTGAATATTTAATTGAATACTTATCTCACTGGATTACATACAGTTCTCTGAATCAGAGAGAAAAATGTGAAATTGTTTCATGAGTTCGTTTCTAAGGACTACTGAGGTATATCTTCTGTGGTACTAAGGTATCACATGCACAAGACCTTTGAGGCTTATCCCCACACAAATGACATTATTTAATATAGATATTCAGAGAAAAAAGGGCACACAGATTACTGCAAGGAATCACTTGTTCATAACCAGGCCGGATTTTTTTGGCTTCACATCCTAGGTGAAAGAACATTTACCTTCGTGTAGTTGTTGTATTGCAATGGCAGACTCATTGAATGCACCCATTGTTTGCGTTCTTAAGTAGTGTTGTCTTTTACTTCATATAATATATGGGCAAAAGTATTGGGACACATCTGTTTTTCAGGGTTTAGGCTAGGCCCCTTCCTTCCAAGGCAATCTTAATGCTTCAGCATTTTGGACAATGCCATCATGCTTCCAACTTTGTGGACAGTTTGGGGAAGAACCTTTCGTATTCCGGCATGACTGTGACCCAGTACACGAAACAAGGTCCATAAAGACATGGCTGGATGAGTTCAGTGTGGAAGAACTTGACCGGCCCACACAGAGTCCTGACCTCAACCCCATCCAGCAAGGATGAACTGGAACGGAGATTTCGAGCCAGGCCTTCTCATACAACATCAGTGCCTGACCTCATAAATGTGTTACAGAATGAATGGGCACAAATCCCCACAGAAACTCCAAAATCGTGTGAAAAGCCTTCTAAGAAGAGTGGAAGCTGTCATAGCTGAATAAGCGGACCAACTCCATATTAATGTCTACGTATGTGAATGCAATGTCATTAAAGTCCCCGTTGCTGTAATGGTCAGACATCCAAATACTTTTGTTCATATAGTGTATAACTGCATTTGTGACTGCAAACATATATGCCTTTGTTAGATCCAGCTTATGGCTATGCCAGTTTCCTGGAGATAACACTAGAGTACATTGTAAATGGAAGGAACACACTCCAGAGCATTCTAGAAGAATGTAGAATGGGGAGAACATCCTAGAACATTGTTAATGAGAATGAATATTCTAGAAGTGTAAAGAAAGGGACAACTTCTGTTCCATAACTGGGTAAGTGGGGGGGATAATCTAGAACAGCTCGACTGGAGGAGCACATTCAAGAAAAACTGGAAATGGGCCAGAAGATTCTAGAACAGTGGGAATGGGGGAGAACACTGTAGGACAATGAAAATAGTGGGACGACATTCTAGAACAGTGGGAACATGAAGACAATATGTTCTAGAACTCTTGCATTACCCACCAAAGAGCATAGAAGACACTAAAAAGCACCTGGCATTAACTTCAGGCAACAACCAAACAGAACATATACTTGTACTCAATCCTATAGAATGAAACACCACAACCAGTATTAATAACAATTCAGTAATAAAAGTTGGATTCTGTATATTTTAAGTTATGGTGGCTGGTGGTCTGGTGGTTAGGGCGTTGCCTCTGCAATCAGAAGGCTGTGGGTTTGAATCCCAGGACTGGTAGTGGCACATCTGAGGTACTCTTGAGTTAGGTATCGTCCCCACACACTGCTCTCCGGCGTGTGTTCCTGGCTGCCCGCTGCTTCACTTGGTGAATGAGTTAAACGCAAAGAAGAATTTTTTGCTGTTCACACTGTGCTGTGGAGTGTTCATGTAAGACAAATGGACACTAAAGATCTGCATGTGTTTAGTGACAGACGTGCAGGAACTGTTAAAAAAAATACAAAGCCTTGTAAGAATATTTCCTTATTTTCTCAAACAGCTGAAATATTGTCATTTCACTCTTTGGTTTTCTCTTGTTCTAGTGGGACACAGATATATTTAATCATTTAAAGGACACACACACACACACACACACACACACACACACACACACACACAACTATGAGCTTTCCAAGAGCTTAATACAGAAATCTGCAGTCTTTTCAGTACGTACTGTTTCATACAGTGTGTGATCAGATGGAACATAAGACTCTGGCAGTCATGTGCCTCGCGCTGCCAAATTCAACTGTGCATAAATGAACAGTGACATCTAGTGTTCAACCTGGTGAGCTGCATGTTGTTTGCAAGCCTGAACTCATATTCAGCATATTTATCTTTCTCACATTTTTGCAATTATTGTGTCCTTTTTCCTACACATCTATTCTGTCAGGAGCACTTTAAAACATTGTGTCAAATCTAAGTGCTTTTAAAATGCACATGTACAACACAATCCCAGAATTAGCCTACTTGTTTATTTTTTTCTATCAGAGAAAATAAACATAATCTAGTTAGTTAACTGGAGTTTCCTTCACAATGATGGATATAAATATAGATCATTACCCCTCAAAGAGAGAAAACTAAAAATTACAGAATTATCCTTGATCAGTGAACCTTGAACGGTACTAGAGAGTCCATTGCATTCTGCTCCGAACGCATTAGTGAAGTCCTGACATTGGATGACTAGCTCTGGATCACTACAGAAAATGAGGTTCCACTACTCTACAGAACAAGACTGGGAGACCCCCTTAGACTTTATACCCCCCTAGCCTGGTACTTTGGCTCATGCGGGCTTGCTCCAGAAAGACATATTCTACATGCAGTGCTTTCCTATAGAGTTTACTCAAGCTGTATGATACTATGTGTGTAGCTGAACATTAGTATCAGCGGTGGGTGTTCATTAAAGCAGCCCTGTTCTTGAATCAGAAAAGGGTCTGGGAACTTTTGGCTGTACAATTTTACACACAGCGTAGGGCTCCTGAAAGTGCAATCAAAAACGCTCAATATAGTCTCAGACTGCCAGTCTGCAAGCCCTGTGTTGTTAAGGCCAGAGTACACTGACCAGACACATACTAACATTCAAAGGCAGTCTCACATCCCATCAGCAGTGCGCATGCTTGTAATCTGGATAAAGAATGTGCCTGGGAAACTGGACACTTATTTCCTGAAATTTCCAAAGCCAAAAATAAACCTGCATGGTTTCAAAAGACACCCGTTTTCCTGTGTGTGCTAAATTGTGAGTGATTATATAAGCTTGACTAAAAAATAAGATGTGTGACTCCACATGTGTGTGAAAAAATGATGCTGTGCAGATTGTTCGGATGAGAGTAACTTTAATAAGTTAGAACCACGTCTATGCGGTACGTTAATGTTAAAAGTATGCAAAGACCAGCAAGAAGAGTTGATGGAGCTTCTGCTGAGTGCACTAGCATTTGGACAATTTTCTTTCATTTTGCCCTTAATTACGCATCATTTATGCATCATGAATGCTGAATCCAGGGCGTTTAAAATTTTCACAGATTGCTGGAAAATGTATGTTTGTACAATCAGTACATGAGCAATATGTAATAGACTATTTCAAAGTAAATAACTGCTATCCACAAGGATGGTGATGGCTTCTTTTTATAATATGTCAGAGTTTCATTAAATACCAATGAAATCGCTGGGTCACTGTCAAACACTAGTCAATAAACATGAGCTGGCTGTTGACAAACTGACTTTACATTGCAATATTTTTTGTAAAATCACTGCTTGCTTCCATACTCTTGGCCTGTAGTGTGTGTAGTGTCTGTAGTACTGATCTCTCGTTCTATGAGGGGACACAGATGCTGGCCCGCACCCAGACACTCTAACATCCTTCAGACACTGTGGGTCCATCCATTACACTGCCAAAATGATCCACCGAGATCGGCTTTCATCATGTTTTGCTTTTGGATGCTGTAAACACTCAGTTCTTGGAACGCGATGCGGTAAGCAGCATTAATTATCACATGACACTCGTCCCAGTGTGGTGTCAGTGTACAGTGCATGGAGTGCATAATAAAAATAAACAACAAGAACATGAAGTGTCAGTGGTGATTACAGCAAACTTTAATATCTGTTTGTGAAACATGAATACATTGCCGTTGTATAGACCTGTATCTGACTAGATTTCAGGTGGTTCAAGGTGACTGTGAATTGTCCACCTTGTGAGAATCACCTTTTATTACAACCTCAGGGGAGGTGGGCTTACACTTGTGTGAAATGTACTGGTTAGTGAGTTCAACCTCTGATCAAAATCTGATCTGTGTAAAAGTAGCACAGAGTAACACACAGACGCAGCAACAGGACCCAGAAGCAGCGTGATTACACATCAATTAAGGTGCCAAAAAAGCGATGCCATAAAAGGGCTACTTTGGTTTTCTACAAAGCCTTTCAATCAGTAGTTTCCTTAAATAATCATTTTTTAAATGAAGAAATGAGAGTTTGCATGTGATTAAAGCCTTTTCCTTGAACCACACATCTAAGCTAATGGAACCATTTAGGGACATTTATTTTTAAGAGCTTATGTCAAAACAAACGAGTACTTAGCTCAGTCTCCAAAGCAGTTCTTCTGTGGCATTGTGACAAGATCCATTTTTGATAGTTTGCATGGGTATGAAATCAAGGCTAAACCTGACCTTGCAGCTTGGAGACCTGATCTGACCTGGCCCGGCTGGTAATACTAAATTTGAAACCCAGAAACAGAACTTGACTTACTAAATGCTAGATTTGAGTGACTGAAAAGGCTATGCTGGGATAACCTGGCATTTCATATATAATGTAATACACTCACAGTGGTTATTATCCATGTATGTTTGTGGAACTGCTGACCATACCTGCTCCAAGTGTTAGAAAACAAATCAGAACCTGTTGCACATTAAAAATTTGCCCATCATCCAAACCATCAGAGTCAAATAGAGAGGGAGGTATTTATATTTATACCAAAGTTTCCACTATCACTTTTCTTAATTATCAAACAGAATATGTTACAAAGACAACTATTTTCTTAACTTTGAAAATCCTTCCAGATCATTTAATCACATCACTGGCACACCTAAACTAGTATCAGCCATGTCTTGGGTTTGATAATTTGATACGCTTCTAATTATAAAATTGCTTGCAATATCATTAGCATTTACAGGCTCAATCAAAGCCAAACACTCAGAGTATTGCACCGCTCCAAGATACACAAAGCTCTGGCTTGTTAGCGCTTTAGCTCTTATTTCCAACACTTGAAATGAAAACTTCTAAAAAGCCAGCCACATTAGCAGCTGAAGTCTTGCTGCTGAAACTGCAGCATCAGTAAAGGTCATAAAAACGTCTTAAGAAAATATATTGAAAGAACAACAGTGTGATTAGTTTGTATTGACGCAACCCCTTGTTCATCTAGATAAGCCGTATTGGTTACAGGGTTTGGCACTGGTGAGAATTTCACCACCAAATGATCAGAAACATACTTGCTCCTCTGATGACCAGAGAACATGGGGGAAGTAAGTGTGAAACAGAAAAGGAAAACAAGATGAGAGGGGCATTCATTATAGCACGAAAGCCAAGGCCATCCATTTGTCATAATCCCTGACCTCGTTCCTAATGGCCATTCATCATGGAGTTATATCCCAAGGGAGCCAATTCATCAAGCACCATTCAAAGCCTCTGGGGCTGGGCACACGCACCCACGCCAACCAGAAGATAAATCTGCTCTTGACCCGCCATCACCCATGTTCATCGCCCTTCAAGATGCTGAAGAAAAGAGCTAGAAGCTGAGCAGGGTCAGCTTTGGCGGCTGACCCTGCTGACGTTCAACAGGCCACCTTGATCTACCAACTCAAAACTATGAACAGAAAACAAATAGTACTCATAGGCCGGTCTAAAAAAAATAAAGGGGCCAAAAGTAAAGCCACTGAAGAACCCAAATCTCCCCAAAGAACCATGATTAAGGGATGATCTCTCTAGGGGTTATTACTGAGTGCTGGGTGACTTCGGATGAGTTTTAAATGCAAGAACCTTGATTTCAACCGGCAACCTGTATTCTTTTAGGCCACAATTCTTTTAAGTATTCTTGTAGGCCAAAACAGTTCTTCGAAGCTATGGCACTTACAGAACACTTTTTTGAATCTTTTAGTTTGGTGGTGGTTTTTAAAATACTCAATTGAAAACCACTAAACTGATGAGTTCTGTAGGAAAAAGTGGGTTTTGTGTTTCTGGGATCTTTTTAAGAGTGCAGTTATGTTTTTTATCTTGTTGCTATTCTTCTTTAATCACATTTGCGTTTATATAGATTGTCAAATGACAATATCTAAGAAAAGCATGGAAATCATGTGCATTATACATGAAGTCTAGACACGTTTTGGTTCTAGTGTATGAAACTGGGAGCCCTTCGTATGGCTCAGTACCCGTGAAAAAGTTTGGTGACCCCTGGTTTAAGGCTACAACTCTGGTGGCTCTGGCTGTACAGAGCTGGGGCAGCCCTGTGTGTATTCCCCAGGTTGGTTTGTCCTGTGTCCTCAGTTAGTTTCACTTGCCTCTTGTTTCCCCTTCCTTATTTAAACCCAGTCAAACCCAGATCTCATCATCTGCCTTCATACCAGTTGCGTGTATGTTTACTTGCATGCGGCTTTTCTCAGCCCTGATCTCCAGGTTCTACTCGGCCTGGTTTTGTCTACATAGCAGATGTTTGCAACCCGCTGTTTGTATCTTTCCTGGTTTCCCCTGTCTGTTTACCTGCATATTATTTAAAAGCCATCACCAAACCTCTGAAAATTCCTACTTTGTTGTGCTTTATCCAAGCAAAACTCTATTAACAAAGGACGCACCACTTAGCTCCATCTAAAAAGTCCCAGCTTGACCATTTGTGTCACAGACACAGTTTTTACATAACATTTATTTGGCAGATGCTTTTATCCAAAACAACAAATTCTCTTGCTTTAAAGGTATAACCACATAAAATAAAACTGCATCAATGGCTTTCTGTCAAAATGAGTAAAATGAAAGATCTTTTGTTGATGTAATATATTTAATTAGGAAATAGAACAGTCCAAGGTCACATAGCATATACGAGTTCCCTAGGTTAGGAGACGAAAAGTACATCATTTGCATTTTAGCTAGAATTTGGTATCATCATCAAGGCACAATTTGAAACCCCGCAGTCTGGACCACCTTTCTCAGGTAATCATTTTCAAGCAGTACCTTCCTTCATTTACCCGCACATCTGAGAAACCTTTTTATAATTCACTTTGCAATGTAGACATGAACTAGTGTTGGAGTTTAACTTAATGGGCTAAAAATAAGCTAATTGAGATTCAGGAGTAACTCGAGAGTGAATAAGGTTTTGTTTAAGGTTTAACTACATAACTGGTACTTTTGTGTGCAGGCCATGCTTTTCAGCTTGGAAGTGCATCAGATTATTTTTCAATTTTGCGGTTGAGAGAAGGTTTGCAGAGCGAGGGAACTCATTTGGTAGCGCTTTGTGAGCCGTGCCTAGCCAAATTCTCACCATTCCGCTCGGTGAGTTTGTGTGGCCCGATTATGCACACTCTGCATGGACCTCATTTGTTTCTGTTTATGCTCCGTGCAGACACTGAATGGTTCCAGTAAATGCTCCCTGCAGAAGCAGAAGAAAAGAAAGGACCACCTTTCCAAGAGGGTGCAATTTGATTCCAGGCACAGTGAGTAACTCTGAAAGCCAGAGCCTGTAACCTAACATCCACCCTATTGGAAATGAGGCTTTGTGTTCAAGTAGCAGACAAGTTCCTGAGGCCGATCTATGGAAATGAATATTGTGCACAGACACCAGAAAAGTGAACTGTGCTGATTGCAAAGACTTGGTGGGAAACTCAAGTTAAAGGGGAGAAAAAAGTCCTTTCTTAACTGCATCTCTATTGCATGGATCGGTGGGACCTGTTGCGATCAACATCAAGGGATCAAAGGTCTTTTAAAATCTGGAGTTACTGTATAGAATGCTTTTGGGCTCCCATGGCTGCGTCTCATTTTCAAAAGCCACTTCAGTCTAGCTCTAGAATCTGCTCCTTAAAGGGAATCCCAACATAAAGTAATTTTATCGTGTGGCCCTCTCAGTTTTTCCCAGCATTGGCTGCCCAATGGGTCTAGGCCTACCCATTTTTATCATAGCCTCAATCAAAATTACAATAAAACAAATAAAGCTGGCTTTCCACATTAAAATAAGATGAAAATATAGACAAATAAAATTATGACAATGCAATCTAAAACATCTGTTGTTTCATTTTTTATGTCATTCAAATGAAATGCAAGTCAAACAAGTAACCATAGCTGCATTTATATGTTTGTGTACATGTAAACACGGCATGATCCTCTTTTTTTTCTATTTAGCTGATGCATCTGTGATACTCATGCCTACTCTGAAATGCTCCCCAAATTTAAAAAAACATTGACTGGCCCTTGATTAGCGGGCCCTTGTAACGGATATTCAGGTAAAATCTTTTTTACTTTATATGCTTCTGGTTGAAAGTCCTTTATAATGATTTGATGGGTTTTTAAAATGTGGTGCTATTGTGTGTGAGCTACTAATGTTTAGCCCTTCCCTCTGTTACGACAAGACATCACTGCTGAATACACAACAGTAACTTTTTATCAGATTAAATCATAATAAAATACGTCTTCTTCCACTTACAAACACATGCTATTCAATGAACGTTTAGAATATGCACTGAATTTCTCCACTTGTTTCAAAGAGCTATAAGGGAGAAATTATTAATACTGGACTCATTCAGGCCTTACAGCCGAGTCCTCCACATAAGTGTATGTCTATGTAAATTCAAACCAACTATTTGGGAGCATCACCTTTCAGTAGGACCAAATGTCCAATCTGATGCAGTTCTACTTCTTAAGCCTTCAGTCTTTTACGGCTCAACCAAGAGTTATCCTCAAATGACTGGAGATGGGATGAATAAAAAAGCTTTTGAAAAAGGCAGCTCTGCAGCAGAGGGATTCTGCTGAGCATTCCTGGGGTATCTTTTGGCACTCTGTGAAACAGACATCTGCAACAAATATGACAGAGAGTGTAAATGATTAAAAATCAATCAGAAAAGAGAGCAGTGCATAATTTGTGTGTGCACACATGGAGAGGAAGGGCGCCTAGTCATGGTATAGAGAAGGGCAAGGCAACAGGAGTCCATGCCTCAATCAAGAATGTCCATGCCTCAATGTGTTGATGTCTCTGGGTGTGATGTGAAAGTGAAAGCAGATACAGACAGGATAATGAAGACAGAATCACACTGGGACAGCACAATTCTGCACTCATACAAGTAAATAAACACATAATCGTTTCCCACTGCTATAAAACACCCATACATGCACTTTTGATTTCCAAGTTTAAAACTCACTTAGGTTGGAAATTGTTTCATTCTGACTCTTCGGGAAAGTATTTAGTTGATCATTACAATCCCATCACTGAGTTGAAGACAAGTGAGAGCACAATAACCTTTTTACATCAAGCTCTAGATTTCTCTAGCTGAAAAACTGAGCACATTGGTAGGACTTTAACTACCTTAAAACCAGAATGCACAACATAAGGGTCTTGGGGGTCCTAGACCTCTTGACCAACACTCAAGCAGCACCACAGCAGCAAATTCATGGCACTCCCACATGAAATTGTCTCAATCACTGTATGAATAGTTCCACCCCTGTCTCTGTGGGACAACAAACCTTCTGGGTAATTCCCAGTTGCTCTTTGGTTTTAAAACTGCTGAGACAGACTGACTGCCACCAGGTGTTTCACATATACAGCTTATAACATAGATACCACCACTGTATTTAAACAGGTATCATTCTGGACTTATAGTTTACTGCCTTTTGTTTTAGTGTTAAATTTGATTATTTTCATACATTTGGTATTTTCTTCTTTTCTTCCTTTGTATCATACCAAATTTTATTATCTTTTGACTATTTATTTACATTTTTCCTCTGTAATTTGCAAATTCAAACCCACTGATCATTTTAGCAGTATTATTGCAGTTTACATCAGATTATATTGTGTTGAATTTAGGGCTGGGAATTTAACGCGTTAATTAGATTAATTAATAACAGAAAAAAATTACGCATTAATATTCTTAACGCAATTAACGCTTAAAGACCTGCCACTATTTGGCAGTATTTCAATTCAAGACCAAAAATACGTCATCTTCCTGTTCAAAGTTGGGAGTGAACAGCAGGGGACCCGAGTCCCAGGTCACTGCTGCGTGAGCAGCCAGAGAGCGCAGTTCGGTTCACAGCGAGCGAGTAAGCGTATGAGATTTGGAAGAAAAAAAACGCCAAAATGGCTAATAAAAAGTTGTCCCGTG
>JBBPCX010000011.1:14987997-15006854 GCA_037974365.1 Hydrocynus forskahlii
GGGGCCGGGTGGGAAAAAGATGGATCTTCACTGCTGCTAAGCAACGTCTACAAAATATGGGCCACAGAAGTGTGGGAATGCACCCATAAAGTGATACGAATACTGACAAATCAAATATGTGCTAATACCTAAATCTCAGCACTGTCTACCAAATCATTTGACTTGCAAGGGGTCCGTGTAAGCACGACAATGCATCAAGATCCAGAAAGTGCATACTCAGGTTGCTATTTCCCAACTTCTGTCATTTCTGCTCTCCAAATGATAATACTAAAGGATTTGCTTAACTGTATTTTTGCAATCACCTGCACTTTTATGATAATGAGATTTCTGTGGTTACCCTTTCACCTTGAGCTGGAGGGAAATAATGGAAAAGCGGGCCGTTCTGCTCTGGGGGTAAACCATAACCGGCGTGACTGACACCAGATATCCCGTTCCCGTTCTGGAGCTGAACCATTCCTCCCACTCAATGCCTTCCATATCCCAGCATCCAGTTTTTAATACCTTTTGTTACTGAGATGTGCAGTGGTAGCATAATATCCCACGCTGTTTAATGTGACATGCTAACAAGTTTGATTTCATCTGTAAATACAGTTGTTTTAGTGAGATTTATAATGTTTGGGCACTGGTGAGTAATTTGCGGTTGAGCAACGTTAGAGGCTGAGGTCAAAGTAAATATGTGGCCCAACAAAATGCATATGTAATCCAAAAAAACATGGGAGTGGGAGTTAAGTCAGTTTCCACTGGGGTTTGGAGGATTCTGCCTCCAGCGCTAGAGATGTATAACAGATCTTTCTCAGCAGATACAGGTTTAGAATCGTACTGAATGAAATTTTATAACCAGTGACAGAACAAACTAAACAGATGTCAAAATGAAACTAAAACCATGTGTAAAAGCTGTAATCGACATGTCAAGACCTATAGATTTAGTTTATAACACTGCTGTCAGGATAAAACTTTGCATATCTATTCTTGTCTTTTTAACTTAAAAACAAAAAAAAAACAAAAACTGGAAAGCCTTGCTGCCCTTTACATTGTGTGAAAATTGCATGATGAATGATACACTAAATGAATATCTAGTTACATTAAATTGAATTAAAAGTTAAGGTTCAATGCTATGTGACCCACTAGACCAGCGTCCCCCAACCTTTTTTGCTCCACGGACCAGTTTTGGGTAAAACAATATTTTCACGGACCGGTACAGATACAACCAAAAACTAGTTGCTAGCTTGTGGGCTACATTTTTGATGTACTGTATCACGTAACCGAGACGAGCGTTTTTTTGTTTTTTTTTTCAAAATAAAAAAATCTTTTCAACTCTGATAATCAATAAATTATTTTTTATTCTGTCTTTCTGTGGGGCCCGGTACCAAATGACTCATGGACCGATTTTGAAAAATGTTTGGAATCATTATCCTGTTGAAATTTATGAACCAGAACGAATTGTGTGACGTTGAAGAATGCAGTTTTCGTGAGAAAAAAGAGAAAGTCAAAAAAGAGAAAGTCAATGTATTAAATACAAATACAAATTTCTTTTAATACATTTTTGAAAGAGCAGCGTATTGTTTACATTTTTTTTTTAATCCAAGGGGCCCAAACCTCTGGCCTGTAGTGTATGTTTAGATGTCAGGCAGCAACCACAGCATGCTTTCTACTTTCTGAACTGTATTTTTGCATAGATAACAGGAAAATAAATGGAAATTCCTAACATGTCCTGACTACACACTGCTCTGAGGAATGGGAAGTGAGGTATGGCTCTTTGAACATTATCTCTCAATCTGTCTACATCAAAAGAGGACACAGACGAACACAGCGAATGCATGTCAGATGAACATACATGCAACATCAAAAGCTTCTCATAAGCAAGGATTTGAATGCCAGATAATATTTTTGAAGTCATTCTATCAACCAACAGTGCTGGGTGTGTGTGTTATTCTGGAAAATGTCCACATCTCAGCAGCACATAACTCCAACTTGCTGCTGAAGTTACAGTCCACATTTGAACACATTCTTGGCTACATTATCATGTTCGACGACTTCCAAGTGCTGATCTACTTCATATATTTAATATAGTTTGAGCCCTCAAACAATATTCAGATGTTATATGAGGTATACCCTAATATATGTTAAGGTTCATATAGGACTGATACCTAGAACTTGCGAGAACATTTTGGAAGGGCCTCTGTGAAAGGCAGAGACAGGAGTGATACAGACATGGAAATACATGAAGAACCATCAGGCCGATTGAATGTCCGAACCTTAAACATCAGTGTAGATTAGTGGTGGAATGCCACTCTTATTTGCTGCAGAAGAATGTGTTCTTTTTGATACATTTTCATACACTTTGACACCAAACTGACATTTTTAGCTCTTGTGTGCTGTGTATGTTGGGTCCCAGTCAACCGCGAAATGATTTCCTGATGGCTTCTCATTCAGCATTGAACAAAACCTATTTTTCAGATGTGATTTTAGCAAATTCTCTTTAGACAAATTCTTTAGAGTCATAGACGACATACAACCACTGCCATCCCCCCCCACTGATAAAAAGGTGGCGCTTAGCCTCGTCCTGATGACGCCGTGGTTCATCCATATCAAGCTGCCTTTCAATCAATCAACGAGCCGTTATCCAAAAAAAAAGAGGGCTGCTGAGTGAAACCTGGCTGAACTGAAGCCTAATGGAGCATGGCAGCCAAGTCTTCTCTAGAGTGTTTAAGACAAATTTATCAAATTCCCTTCTTAACGTCTTGCTTAAGAAAACAAGCCGGCTGTTAAAATCAGATGTCATGGGGCCTGTACTCCCACTGGACTCAGACGTTAAGTGCTGGCAAGAATCTCAACGCCCCTTCTGTCTTAAGTCAACAGTGCTCTCCCTGGAAGACTCTGTTCCTCTGGTGGGCTTCCGTTATGGCAACTTTTTCAGCTTTCTGGTAATTAATTTTGCAACACAGCACCGTGGACACTTGTTACACCTACGCCATCTACTGCTACAAAGCACATTATTCTGCACACACGTAATCAAGAAAATCTATTAGGGATGACATTAAATTGGGGGTGTCGAATTAACGTGTTAATTTCACATGCCGTGGTGACTTTCACCCGGTCCAGTTCTGGTTCTGGAGGAGAAGAGAATGCACTGCTTGGCCCAGTGAATGGAAAGTTTAGGTTTAAAAATGGAAAGATGGAACGCTTGATATTGATAGGAGTACAGTTCACACCATACCCTAAGTCCTAAGAGGGGTCTAAAGAATGAACCCACAGAGGTAACTATTAAGTGTGTGGCATCGAACGTTTATCAATGAGATATCCTACTATAGAATGAAGTTCCACCCACAGAGGGCCACTGAATACAGCCAGCTGGCCAGGGGACATGACCTCCAACACCAAGTGAGAGGATGATGAGTGGTACATGTGTGTGAAAGCAAGCATGTCACAGACAGGGTGGGCTATGTGTGCCAGTGGTGCTGATTCTTTCTTCTCCAGCAGGATTGGATTTCAAAGTGTGAGAGCAGTGCGTGGACAGCTAAGGGGAAGTGAACCCAGGGCACGGCGGGCCTTCAGAAGAACATAATCAACAGTAATAACACCAACCTGATATTATAATTGGTCTTTCCTGGAGGGAGGTGCCAGCTACCAGGTCTGAAGGGAAATGAGAGCAAGGACTACACCTCCTCAGCGCAAGCTCAATTTGGGCTTGTGTTTCATGCATGGCCTCCTTTGATTAATAAGATCCCTTCCACTGTTTTGATAACAGTGCCCTGCTTTCCACTCTGCTCCTGACCGTATGAAACGAAAGAAGAAGAGGTATTTGGCTAATCTTCTTTCAAAGGGATCAGTGCAAGATTTCTATTAACAAAAGAGCAGAGAGGAATGAGGAAACCTTGAGTGATGTCCACTGATGTTCCATTATCCACTTTGTTCTGGATTCTTCTGCTCTTCTTGCTTCTTAATGTCTTGGGTTCTCTTACAGTATAACCCCCTCCCGCTCTTGGCAATGCTGAATCTCTAGGCAAAGGTGAAACTACCACCACACCGCAGCCTTCCACACTCATGCTGTGCAATCCCCCTTACAGCTTCATACCGTGATGTATAGGATGACTTTCCACACGCAAGTAGTAACATACAGGGCAATGGTACAAAAGCCTAGGATCCATATTTACTTGCTACAGAGAAAAATGCCCATGGACAGCAGCGATTAAAGCAGCGATAAAGGCATACATCTCTGGGAAATGACAGGGTCTTGGCTGGCTCAAGGCAACATTACACCCTTGGGTGTAAAAGTTCTCCTGGTTACAATTTGCACTTCAAGCATCATGCCACGAAAAAGGAGGAGCAACGGCCCTGAGAGGGACTGCACAAAAAAAAAGAAACCCACATAGGGAGCTCCTTTCATCACTTTCTCTGATTCTTGACATGATGTTTGGTTATTTTGTATTTTTGTTCTTACCACAGGACCTTTGATGGTGTACCTATGCTTCCAGAGCAAGTTTTCCCTTGGCTGGAGGAGGAACAGAAATCAAGAGCAACTGTGGTAAAGTTACAACCATACAATATGTGGAATAAAAAGAGACAATCTGAAAGCAAAGACCCGCCACACAGGCTTAGGCAAATAGCTGAAGTTGAAGTAAGCTTCTGTAGATCTCCGCAATCCTCAATCACACTCGGCTATTTCAGAAGGTCTTAAAATAAGACGTCCATCTTCATCTCCAGACCAACGGTCTCTGTGAGGAATCATTAATCTTTTTCTTACCATACCTTTTATAGTAGAGGCATCTCTACTGTATGGCCAAGTCATGTAAAACAGGCCCGTGTATGATCCTGGGATGCCTTGCATGGTGCCAGTCTGACAAAAGCAACTTGCCGTTAGATTTTTCGCCTCTTATGGAGAGATGAAGTCAACTGATCTTGACACAAGCTGAGCAGGGAGGTGGGCACTTGAAGTGATGATGACTTGCACTTCCATTGCTCTCCAGACCAAAAGTACCTCACAGCTCGTTAGTCTTCTACTGTTTACCGGTCAGCATTCCTGAAGGGATTCCGCACTATAAACTATGTCTGCAGACCTTTGCCTGTCTGTCTGTCCCCTAAAGCTCTTAACACTGACACTTCAACTATTTGTCGGAAAGGGCAGTGGTGCTAGCTTTGCCTGATGCCGACATGTACCGTATTGTGGAACCAACCTGATCTCAGGGGTAGTTTTGGACCATGCCTTCATTACATGACTGATTTAAGAACAGACATTTAAGAACAGACAGTAATAGTGTAACAGGGAAGAAATTGGGAACTTGGACTGGAACTGTGGGTGGATACTGCATGAGCAAGAAGGCCAGACACAAAAAAAGCTTACTGAGGAACAAGGAGGAAGTTGGGTAGTGGTGACTGTCACAGGAAACACGAGGTAGAGGTGAAAATGTAATATGGACATTATATCAGAGGCAACAAGAGTCCTCCTTCCAAATATTAGTTATTTCATGAGTTCTTGTAACATAATTTAATGGAAATTAGGATAACCAACCTGGAATCTTTTTCTTTCTTTTCTTCTTGTTGTTTTTTCCCATAAACCAGCAAATACTTTTTCAGCCAAAAATGTTTCATTGCACACAACATGTTCAAATACATAAGATCATTTTTGGCCTACTACATGAAATACAAATGTCCTTTTGGCTACACTAAACTACTCTCTTGACTCAATTCACTTTTTATTAACCGTTTTTTCTTGAGTGACTCCAGTGTGCCAGATTACAAAACAGTTCAAAGTAATGTAAATTAACAAGAAAAGTGAAAGGTGGGCTGTGAAAACCTGAAAGCATATCCTGAGTCCAACATGTATTTGGAAAATGACAGGATCTGAACATGACAGGATCTGACTGCTCACATGGTTCAAACAAGGATTTCAAGCTCTGTTTTGGATACACTGTAGATTTCATTCAAAGTGAAAGCAACCATAGCATAAACTTTCAAGAGCACATACATACACAGCTGGTGATGCACTCCAAAGGTTGTGGGTTTGAATCCCAGGACTGCGAGTGGCACCACTAAGGTACCCTAGAGCAAGGTAACGTCCCCACTCTCTGCTCACCAGCGGCTGCACCGCTGGCTGCCCGCTGCTTCACGTGGTGAATTAATTTAATCCAGAAAAGAATTTCACATTGTTCACACTGAGTGCTGTGCTGTGGTGTGTTCATGAGTGACAAAATGGCCTCTTTACATTACTCTCATGACATGTCAATTCATGAAATAATGCACTTTGTGATTATATTTCCAACAGATTTGATTAGCATAGCTATTCTACCTTTATTGCAAAGGTACTGTGGCATCTAACTAAAGATCAAAAAGCAGATGAGATAATGAAAGATGATGATTAGGATGTACTTCTAAAGTGCCAGTACTAAGAGCACTACCGTTAACACAATATAATTACTATTCAACTGCAATTCTGCAAAATTTTTTTATTTTTTTTCATTGTTAGATTCAAGACCTGAACCTAAGCATACTTTTTGTAGAAGGTAACTATTTATACTAGGCTATAAACAGACTGCCTTGGGTAATCTGTAAACAGCCACCTCAGTTGTTTGAGCAGTAGGATTTGTTGTGCAAACATTGAATGATACAAGGAAGTTGGCAAGAATACATGCAAGGGTTGGACCTGAACTGCAACAATGCAGTGATATGACGCAGTTAGCTGAAAGCAGAGAGCAGTGCCTTACCAATAGTACTGTAAGATTGAAAAAACTCCGAAGTGCCATCAAAAATGAAAATATACATTGTGGACTGGAATTCTACAGATCTGGCAGAGAGGAAGAATCTTAAAGAGCTTAAAGAAGAGCCAGCGGCAAGATTGGGTGGCCAGGAATATCAACCAGAGCAAAAGGAGGAAAAACCTCAGCTACACAGAGATGTTCAGAGAAAGCGATCAAAAGACATTCTTGAAGATTTTGGACGAAAACGCACCCCAAGATGAACAGTTGAGTACCATCTTCATTATTGTTTTGCAGCAATAGTTCATTATCTTTAAATATATTTTTTGTTAAAAAAGGAAATAAATAAAATGTTAGGGAAAATGAGGTTATCAAAAGTAGCTCATAACCATTAAGGCACTTTAGTTCATATTTTTTATGTCAACTGTTCATAAACATTTATGTCTTGAGAGAAAACAGGCCTAAATGTCCACCAGTTCCCACTTGGTCAGAGCAATAAATAAGGCCCAGTGCAGGGTTACAACATGAACTCTAGCGAGTGATCTTTTGGTATAAGGCAAATGTAATTTCTAAAACAAATTCTTATTAATTAATTATCTCTGCATAGTGGCTGGTTGTTTGTCATTCTCTTGATAATGTGTGTTTTCTTGCTGTCCTTTTCAGGAATGCTGCAACTGCAATTTCTGGAAGGTGAAAATGTGACATTTTGAAAGCACCTTTTTCTATTTCTCCACTTTTCCTACTGATGGACCAAAATCATCCTGACTGAGAAATGGAATACACAGAATGAACACAGATTACATAAAATACAGGACATTCAAGCAAGCCTATTTTTATATTGGCAAAATGCAGCTTTATTAATTTTATTACAAGAAATACCAGTTCAAGATTCAAGATTCTTTATTTGTTATTTATTTGTTATATTCTGGGCTCTTCCTACACCTGTCTTCCTAGGCCTGACCTTATGGACTACCATGCGCCCGCATGGTCTACTGATTAAAGCACCACATTGAGAGAATCATGGTCGCAAGCTGAAATCCAACTCTGAATAGATTTCTGGGCCAGTGCATGGCCTCATGGTTAAGGAGTTGCCACTGAGATTGGAAGGTTGTGGAGTCGAATCTAAAGACTGCTAGTGGCACCACTGAGGTACCCTTGAGCAAGATATCGCCCCCACACTATACTTCCTTTACTTACTTTACAACTGCAAGTGGGATTTCACTCTTCTATGCTACATTTTCAAGCATAAAATGTTCATAACATTTTTCAAGTGTCAGGAAATATTCCTTAGAAAACAAATGATGTCATGTAGACCTGAGCGATGTGTTTAAATTTAAAAGCATAGTTCAACAAATTATGTATGAAAAAACAAATGTAAGACAGTGGTTAGCACATCCTGATTGCTTCCAGACACTGCAGCATCTGAGCACTTTCTGGCTCAAGATCTTTTAACAGAACGACAAGGAAATATGGCATGTAATACATACAAGTCTGACTGGAACTAACTGTACAAGGTAACAAAGCTGAGATGTGTACGCTCAGTTACTAAATGAAAACAAATAAATCAATAAATATGCATGTATTTATTAAATTAAAATGGAAATAAATGCTTTTGTCATCAAATGACTGTCAGTTCCTCTGCACCTATGAGCTTATTGCTCTCCAATGGCTTTATTCAAATAATACTTTAAGAACTCAAGTATAGGAATATATATATAATATAATATATATATATATATAAATATACATGTATATATATATGTACACTGTAGTCTCCTGAGTAAGGTCTCTAGGTCTCTGCCTCCTTGGCTGCCACGTCTGACCGCACACTTCCTGTATTTGACAGGCGTGACAGAAAACAGAGCAAAGGCCATGTGACTGCTCCTTGTCTAGGCCACAGCATGTCACACTTTAGTCAAGTCAGCAAAGAGATATAAGCCATAATGTTTAAATCAGTCTGGGTTAATAAACTATATTTCTAATAGGTTTAATACAAACTAATCATTTAACTGCACTATTAAAAGCATTTAACCCTTTTCATACAGAGGGAAAAATTACTAAATCTGCTTGAAATTCATCCAGCAAAGAATTTCTCATTTTCTGTCAATGAATGCCATTTTGATGCATGGGCATGTAAAAGAATATATAGATTTCATTTAACAAATGTTACTGACATTAGAAATAAACTGTTTAAATTCCAGTTTAAATTGAGGCTCAGCTCGGAGAGCTCGGCCACATTGCTTCCAAAAGTTGAGTCAACACTGGGATCTGCAACTCTGATGACATTTCACAGTTTTCTGTTGTCAGGTTTGGTGTGTTTAAGTTGAAGAATTGGAAGATTACTCTCATCCAGTGTACATGACTTGAAGGCCTGTATGTAGAGGCTACAGGCTTTGCGTTGCCTGCAATTAGTTGAGCTAGCATTTGAGGAGGTTTTAGAAATGAGTGCAAAAAACTGGAACAAAGAAAAAGAAAATGAAATGAGTAATGAGTCTGATTGCTTTATTACTCATTTCATTTCCTTCGTCTTTGTTCCTCAATAAAACAGATATTCTAAAAGTGTGAATATCTGTACACATAGTTGGCTGGCTCTTCTTCACACAAACCCCCTGTTGTACATGTAAGTATTTCAAGTGGACCACTAATGCACAGTGCATTTCCTTTATGAGTGTAACTAGCTTTTGTCATGTGACAAATTTCTGGTAGATGTTTACTGTACCCCAGCTTCTAAGACTTATAAACCATAATGTAGGAATAATGCAAATATGTTGTAAATTATACATACAATAATTTACAACATATTTATTATAAAAATGAATGTCCCGTTCATGACTATATGGTTAATATTATTTTTCACTTGACTAAATATAGTTGCAAATATCACTGAAATCAGTGTTACCATTTTGGGTAATGCCTCGCTCTAGCTCAGTCTAAATAGGGTGACTAGCAAATTTTAGGGCACCTGTTATTCCAGGACAACAAAAATGACTACCCATTTAATTTGTGACCAAAGTGGAAAGATTTAGATGCCAAAATAAAGGAATTTTCTCGAAAATAAGCTCCTGTTTGATTTATTGATCACATTGTCATAAACATATGAATACGGTGGCCATCTCAAAGTAGGGCTGGTTTAGGCTTGAGCACAATATATATCTTGATATTTTGAAATCTCCTCTAAAGTACTTTTGACATTGTTTGCCAGCTTGAAACGTTTTTGATAGGTAGCTTTCAAAATCAACATTAAGCACAACATTAATCAGATGTGGAATTTCATTCCATCTATACAGGCTCTTTTGGTCTCTGGAGCTTCAGATGAAATTCCAGTGTATCCGAAACTTAACAAGGGGTGTGCATGTAGTTAAATATAAATAAATTGTGTAAATCTCAAATCATTAATTTGTTAAATTTGCTTTTGCGTCTCTATTTTTGGGTTTCTGGTTGTTTTTATGTTTACCTCAAAAGCAGCAATGGGGTCAAGACGTAAATCTCTTAAGATCTATTAAAATCTTTGCTTAGCAATATAATTTCATCATTAGTTTAGCTGCCTTTCCGAATTAAGAGCCAACTACATGATCCATTGGAAAGTTATTCACTGCTAAGATAGCGACCCATTGCTAAGTTAGCAATCCACTGCTCTCCATTGCTCAGTTAGCGCTCCAGGTGCATTGTCTCGCTAGAATTTTCAAGCCCATGTTAAATAGTGCAGAAGTCAGAGCATAACTTTGTGGCCTTGGTGTCCTATATAAGTTGGAATTGCATGTTTGATGGATTCAGCCTGATCTTTGAAAATTATCAAATTTCTGTCAAAATGGTGCTTAATATTCAACGTTTGGCAAACAACATATTCATAAAGTACACACATCCCGGCCTACTGAGAAACAAAATTGCACTTTTCCTTAGCAAGCAGGGTTGCCATCATATACTTGCACTGCACACTGGCACAGGAGAGTGGTCCGGAGGGTGGTGGGGGAAGATGCTTAGTTCGGTTTCTTTAAAAGTAAATCAAGTTCTGTCATTATATGTTTCCCAGAACATAGGTGATCATGCTATTCAGATTTAATGCTAAATTGCAGAGCACTTTACGGATCCCCCGTAAAATACTTGACTGCTGAGTGACCTATGTCAACACTCATTACAGCACTAGTATAATAAAAGAAGTGTACTTGACTAAAAGCCCTCTAGATGGTGCAGAGTATAAAATCCAAGTCTCCAGGTTGACCTTTAATTGTTCTCGGGGGACAAATAAGCACGAATGAGAGCGTGATTCCCATCAAGTCCCTATTTGTGAGAAATCTTGCAATCCAAACCCAAACGTTGGTTCCCAGACTGTGCGCAGAGTCATTCTACGGTGAAGGTGTTGAGTGGCTGCAACGATCCAAAGAGGCTGGAAGGATCCAGTTTGGCTGCAGCAAAACCTGGACCTCCTGGTGAAATTAAGCAGGCAATCAACTCCAGACAGACAGTGTCATTAAAACTAGTGATTTAGTGCTCTCACAGATCCACAGAGAGCAACAAGGCCTGGGCATAGAAGTATAAGAGTGGTGTTTTCCAACCACGCATGAAGAGAGACTATAATCAGCCATAGGAATGTAAATGGAAGAACGGCTTTAAGCTTGTCATTCAAACACAAACATAATCAACAGAAGAGAAAACGAAAGACAGAGGTTTTTTCTCTTTATTATTCTGAGGCCTTATCCCCTTGTCAAAACCTCAGCGAATCAGTTTTCCGCTTATACTCCAAAAATAAACGTTCTAAAATTAAATGGCATTTGGTATATCGATAGATCAGTATCAGTCCAATATCAGCACGAAAGAATGATTAAGACTGGGAGGGAAAGAAATGAATCCAATCCAATCCTGTGTCTGAAATGGCACACACTCACTTGGAGTGATGTCGTGTTGCTCGGTTAGGTAGTTTGAGAGTGTCTGAGTTACTAGTTAGTAGTTAAATAGTTCATTGTTAAACTTAGTAGTTTTTAAAGAGGGAATATCAGGTCTGTATCAAGAGATCTTGATGTTTTAACATACTGGTATCGAAAAAGGGTACATAGTATCATGCTAGTCCTAAGTGGCTTTTGGCTTAGATATGCCCTTTAACTGATATGAAGTTACTACATTGTGTGCAGCTTTTTAAACTTTAAAAAGATTGTTTATCTCATTTATAAAAACATTCCTTTTAAAAAGCAGCCATTAAAAGCTTCGTTATTGAACCATACCTGGTTCTTCTAGAGCAATCCTTCAACTAATCCTTTTTAATACAATAATTTTTTTAAGTTTGCCGATGTAAATTTATTATCAGCCATGAGGCCAAAGTTGCTGAGCGATGTAGTTTTCTAACTGACTTTAATTTTTCTTGTCCTGCTAAAGCTCTCCCAGTTCAGAGAGGATGGAGAAGTTCTACCACTCAGATCAGTAAATGGTTTAGACTAAATAAGATGAACAGTGGTCAAAAACCTTATTTTCCTCAACAGCATTTACCTTTACAGCAATTAGCAGATGCTTTTTATCCAAAGCGACTTCCATTCCCTGACTACAGGGGGCAGTCTCCCTGGAGCAACTTGGGGTTAAGGGTCTTGTTTAGGAACCCAGTGGTGGTGTGCTGAAGGTAGGATTTGAACCCATGACCTCTTGGTCCAGAGGCAAGTATTCTACCCACTAGGCCACCACCACCACACATCTGCTTGGAAAATCTGAAAGTGTATCTGGACGGAAATAAAACGGTCGAAGAACCACTTTTCACCACTGACTTTGGTGAAAACACACAGAGAATTTATCTTTTCATTAGGGGAAGAAGGAGGAAAACACCTACTTGGCCGATCCGGATGGAATAAAATCACTGAGTAGAACCTGTAAAGGACCAAACTACTGCAGGACCTCATGTACATTTCATCCCATCTGCATAAAGCTATTACTTTTTCCAGTTTCACTCTCGGTGGTGCATTAGCTCATCCCTAAAAAAAAAAAAAACAATACAGTGCTGTAAGGGGTGGGAGTGATGCAGACTCTGGCCCAACTGAGCATTTCTAATGATGGCATTGGGAATGCACTTATCCCATGTTTCCCTTTCTGCTACTGATACAGTACCTAATCCTGCCAGTACGAATCACCAATACCGAAACTAATTGTCTCTAACCTAATGACTCCATAGCTGCTAATGGATCCAGATATTTACACTAATCCATTGTTTAAATATTCTTTTATTATATTTGTAAATTACAAGTAACTTTATTACAGAACGCCCCTTTATTTTAATTAGAAGCATATTTAACAGATGTACATATTATAGATTTTCATTACACTCAGTAGAGAAAGAAAAATGGTACAATATATAGATAAGCCTATGGTGCGTTCCCATAAACACAAAGTGGCTTCACAAAAAATAGTTCAGCATCTTAGTAATTTTTTTCTTACCCCACCCATTCATTTGTGCATATATCTTCGATCATCAGACACTGCTGGAATATTGCAAATATTAAAGTCGTTCACACTATCAGAAGCAGCTGTTATCCTGCAGAGCCTTGGCTTGATACAAGAACCAGATTCTTGGCAGCGGCCAACTGAGGCAGCATTGAGCAACAGCAAACAATTTAAAATAAAATGTTGGACCACATTTTTAAAATAAAATGTTGGACCACAAGTTTAGATTGTATTCCACATGAAAGTTGACAAATTGCAAAAATCCTACGACAAAATAAACATTAGAGGTGTGAACTTTGACATGCAAGGGAGGCAATACAAACCTCAGGACATTTGATCAAGCTGATTTTAGCCCATCCACAGATCTTCTGGTAGTTTTAATTTATTTCGTTTTTCCCAGTGGTCGCCCGAAAAGGCTCATCTTTAAGCAGAACCAGTTCTTCTAGACATAATTTATTCTTTCTCTGTCTGTGTTCCTCTGCCTTGGCTGGTTGGATGATGTGTATTTAAGCGCCTCTGCTGTCTAAATTAGTTTGCATGTGATGGGATTTAAATGGCAGGTCATAGTAAATCAGGGGCCAGCTGTGCTTGCAACATTTTACCATGCACAGCAGGATTTGCATGTAAATCAGGCCCATAGTGTACAAGCTATTTACCAGGCCATGTAGAAGGCTAGAGAAAGATGTGAAATATTGCAATCAATGGAATATGAATGGCTTTGAATGCTTACTAAAGTGGCAACGATTTGTTTAACTTTCTCTGGTCTAGAGTCTTGCTAATACTTGAATTAAATTTCGCAGACTACTAATGACTAAGTTGAGGATATAATAAAATGTTTTCCTTCCGTTTAGGGTGGAAATGTCCAGACAGGCTAGAGATGTGATGACTACAGACATCCTGTTCCCAGCCAGCTCAGCACCCAGACCTTAAGATATAAACAAGACATTTCAAAATATCCCAAACATTATTTGTCAGACAGGTATAAACGCGTAGGAATATTTCAACAATTAGAAGAACACTTGCATCTCCAAGCCAATTCAGTTTTCAGCATGTTTTGTTCAGGTGGTTGTACTCTGGTCTCTCAGCAAAACTGAAAGGACACGCTATGCTGACATGACCGCTCTGCTTTTGATTATCCACTCAGTTTGCATCCTCTATTCCACTCACTTAGGGCAAAATATACCATTTGTTTTCCCGATGGCAGGCGTGACACATGATGAATGGCTGGCTATAGGTTACATTTGGTGTTTGGGATTTAAATGCATTGGGACTAAGACTTTTTTATGCTTACGAATTACGCAGCAATGTAATTCATAAGACCCCCTTGCCATCCCGAATCCGTGGTTTCTGCTGAATTTTCTACAGTGGAGGACAGACCCTCGTTTTGGATGCTCTCCCAGTACAGCTAAAGCCATCCTGCCTGGTGCCAAGAACGCCTTATGCAAAGGAAAATGTAATTTGGCAATTAATTAAAGAGGGTTTGTTGGATTTGGTGGTGTTCCCCAAGTGGCAGATGTGGTGGACATCCAAGTACAGAGAATAGGGCGTAAAACACAGAATGGATTACAGGGCATTCACCCAGATTACTGCTGAAGCGTCTGAGGAGCCAAAGAGAAGACGAGTGATTCCCTGAGAGCCACTTGCTTTGAGCAGTTGTGAGTCAAGCTGAGTAGACGCTAGGTTGACTGAAGTGAGTCAGCATAAGAAAAACATTTTCTTTGGGTGAGGCGACATTTCTAAAGATGAGTCAGATGTGTTCACTTCTTCAGTAGCTTTAGGAAAAGTCAGCTTTTACTCACATATTAAGCTCAACAAACGTCCTAATGGTGATGCATGGAAGACGAGGCCACAACTGTCAGTCTATACCTTCATGATGAATGCACCAATCAAAGTTGTCCAAAACAGTTTTGTTATATTAAATTACATGGAAAGTTGGGAGTTTGAAGGTTGAAATGAAAATAAGTTGAAACATCCTGGTGCAGAACCAACAACCTGCCTTTAGACAAAAGAAAGAAGTTGTAGACTGGTGTAGACTTCAAAAAAGGATGCTGAACATTCTCTGCTGAACATTTGCTCATATGTGGAGATTGTTCAGGGCATCAAGTTTCTTGGTTTTCACATCATGATGAGCCTCACACGGACCCTCAATACCAGCTTCATTCCCAAGAAAGCCCAGAAGGTCAGTACTTCCTGCATAGACTGAGGAGAGGCCCCTTCTTCACCATGTTCTAAAGAGGAACAACAGAGAGCATCCTCTGAAGGAGTATCATCGTTTGGTTTGGGAATTGCTCCGCTTTGGACAGCAAGACAGATAGTGAGGACAGTTGAGAAGACCATCAACGTCTCTCTCCCACTTTCACGAACATTTGCCACCAGCATTGTGGATGAACCCACACCCTCTTCTCCCTCCTACCATTGCACAAAAGGCCTTCACTGTCAGAATGGGTTTATTTCCAAAGGACACTCCTAAACAAGACCTAAATCAGAGCTATATTTCATAAACAAATACACTCACACTTGTGGAACACTTGTGATATTTTTGTCACATGCACACAGTGACCAATCTTTGCCATAAATTCCTGTAACTGCGTCGGAGTCGCCATAGGCCTCTTAGTAGCCTCTCTGACCAGTTTCTTCCTTGTTCTTCCTTTCTGTTTGAAGGGAAGGTTGGACGCAGGGAAGGTCCCAGTAGTCATAGGGATTGATAAAACATTTAAAAAAATTTTTATATCCAATTCCAGTCCACATCTTTATCCCTGAGATCTTCTGACAGTTCCTTCCCACCCATAGTTGATTGACTGCTTTCAGCTGGAATGGAATTATTTTTATGCTGAACGAATCAAAACAATTACATTTGATCAGGGGGGAAGCCAGTTTTGATGCAGTGGAGAAGGTGATTACAAGTTACAAATATTTTTGAACAGGGAGGTAATCCTTTATCCATCTCAGTGATTCTGGCTTTTTATTTTTATTTGTGTTCATTTGCAAAGCAACAATATGTGAATATTTTGAAGGCGGTGATCCTTTTCTATATCTCTGTATGCTATAGATTTTTTCCCCCTGCTGCTACTAATGGCCATTTTAGTATAATATTTCTACCTTAACATTCTTTACATTTCACGCACCTCAATTACTTTGAGGCGAGAATACACACTTCATTTTCACTTACAAAATTTACAAAACTGACAAAATGTAATTTAGTTAAGCTTTCCCAAATGTCATTTTTTTGGCAGGTTAGGATAAAAATATTAGCACACTGATAAGAAGTGATATTAATAGCTGTACCAAACTGATCAACCATATAACTACCGTCACATAAAAAAAATGTCACAGACTTATTTGTTCATTTTTGTAGTTTATTTTGTAGAATATGAAATGTTTTCAAAATTATAATTTTGTGAGATGTTCAGTCATGCATTGCCTTCTGAGCGGATCTCATGTAGGATTTTGTTTTTGAAAATACTCAACTTTGGCACTTATGAAAAACTAAATGTTTATGTCTACTATACAGCTATGACAGAACATACTAACTTAAAGGCGATTTAAACAAAAAAACAAAAAAACCTTCTTCATAAATCACTGAGATGACTTTTTTTTTTTGTTTGTTTTTTTTGCTACACCCTTAGCATCTAGTTACATGACACTTGTATATAACTGCTATACAAGTGGTGCATAGAAGCAATACAATTGCAGATTTTATTATAGTAACATAAAAAGCAGCTGGGCTTTAGCCTGACTATTAATACTTCATTGCTGCCTCTGGATATGTTTGGGGCTGCAGTAGCGGACAAACTTTTATTACTGCAGTGAATTATTCTGTCTCTGTAAAAAAAATTTATTGAAACACTTTAAATGAGCCTGTTATACCTTAATATGTTAATATATAATAAACACTGGAATTTATTTCATTTTATAGCCTTATCACTATATCGAACCACAGATCATCACTATATCTGCCATTATCCAAAGGCAAATCATGAAAGCCTCCTTTTACCTGAAGATCACAAGCAAACAAATACTTTCAAATATGTCATTTTCATCCTAATTTTCTTTGGTGTCTGTCATGCCTTGGTTTTAAAAGCTGTGACTTTTCAACAGAAGAGCCAGGAATTGAACAAAATCACACCCAGGCTCTTTACTCTTTACACTAAAGCAGAGCCACACTGGCATGCTCACTTCATATAAAACCACAAACATGCCTATTTGATTGCCTGGGCACCCTGCATGACAAATACTGCCCTCAGGCAGTGATTATTATGAGCAAATGTCATAAGAACAGTGCCAAAGAAATAGCATGGGAGAAGCAGAGAGACGGGGTGGGCAGGCAGGTTCACAATGCCAGCTGTCTGACAGCACTCCTTCACAGCTTTTCATCAAAATTCACATTTAGTGAAACCTCTGATTAGAACGCGGGAGAACGGCAGTGCTGAAAAGTGAGAAAAGAATGCTAGATTAGGCCACGATAAATTACGAACTCCCCTGATTATAGCATGCTCCCGCAGACTCAAACACACTTTCAAATCCAGCGTCGTGGCCACAGATTTCATAATTATACGGCCTGTCACAAACGGGCCTGCCTGGCCGCCTTGTGCGGAGCTGGAGTGGTATGCTGTGGTTTTTAGGCGTGCTCACCGTTGGAGCATTTTAATTAAGGGAGGGTGGGAGTGCATGGTTTTGATTCAGGCCTCCCTCGCTGTCATCTGTCTCACCTCATCATGGACGGAATGAGGCGGATTAGGCTTGTCAGCTGGGCACTATAATGGCGCGGAGCTTGGGCAAGAGGTTTGTTTGGAGCTTTCAGGGTGCCATGTGTGCACTGGAGCTGGCAGCGTGTGAGGGAGCCAGCCATAGCGAGTCGTACTGTCTTCAGTTAGCACGTCTCCATGCTACAGCCTACATGCTCCACAGACACGTAGGGGCCACTGAATACGGTGTATACTTGGGAGAGATTACTCCATCTATAAACTGATTTAGGAAATCAAACACTTCATTCCTGTACTGATATAAATAATATAAGATGACTATCCTGATCAAGCCTTCCTGAACCTACAGTTCACAAGTAGCTTTGACTAAGAGCAAGAAGATTTCTAGTAAAAAACTGCACAACACTACAAGAGACTCATTTTGAGGCATTGTTGTGCACTCATTTTTAGGTTTGCAGTCTTTGTGTTCAATTTGAATTTATGTATTTTGAGTCACATCTTACTTAAAAGGGTCACACTAAATTGCTCCAGTTGTCTATATATTGAATTCTACAGCCAAACTAAAAATAAATAGCTGGAAAAATTGGCGAGCTAGTTGCCGCTGATATGAGCATCTGATATCTTTTGACTTTGTTTTTCTGAGTTTGTCTGAGGCCGTCACCTGTTGCTTTCGTTATACTATACATAGGAAACTGAGAAGGCCTGATCAGAGATCCAGGAAATACAAATGAACAGCTAAAGTAACACACTGGGTGAGATGTGAAATGTCACAGTCTCTGTTTTTATCAGCTTTCTATGTTTCATAAATGTGTGACACAAGACCAACTCTGTTCATTCACGGACAAAACTCATTCTACTTAAAAAGTACATTCTACTTTAGTGATCCACTTTTGACGAAAACTTCTCATTTGGCTACCTAACCCTGCCTAGTCTGGAAGCAGCACAGCATTGGTCTAGTGATTAGGGAGTTGACCCGGAAGGGTGTGAGTTTGAATCCCAGGACTGCCAGTGGCACCACTGAGGTACCCTTGAGCAAGGTGCCATC
>JBBPCX010000011.1:15017860-15042602 GCA_037974365.1 Hydrocynus forskahlii
TGATGATCAGGACGTTGTGGGTTCAAATCCCAAGACAGCTAGTGGCACTTCTGAGGTTCCCTTGAGCAAGGTACCGTCCCCACACACTGCTCCTTGGGCACTGTGTTCCTGGCTGCCCACTGCCTCACTTAGTGAATGGTTTAAATACAGAGGAAGAATTTTGTGCTGTGCACACTGTGTGCTATGGCGTGTTCATGTATAACAGAATGTTCACTTCACTAAATAATTAAAATAGAGTACATTTCCATGTGAGTGACTCAAGTTTAAGCAGTCTATAAGTTTCCCCTAACATTAAATGAGCTGAGGGCAAACTTCTGTGCTGCCTGACTAGGAGAAAGCATGATTCACCTGTCTTTGAAGCTTCAATTTGCATATATATGAAATATGATGCCAGAAACAATACTAAACATACCCTATGTTATGTAGGTTTTGTTAAGTAACTATTTATAGGGAGACTGGACTGGAAAATAAAAGACAATAAGCTCCTCCAATAATATGAAGGCTTTAAGCTGAAACATAGGCTTAAGGCTGAAATATTTACTGAATGATTTCAACACACAACACTTCTTTCCTCTAGGATTGTTTTCAGCAGTGAGAGAAAGCATTTGCTGTACCTGGGTGGTGCATGCAGACAGTTTAACAGTGGTCACAGCAAATAGGCAAAGTGGCAAAGTTTGCAGCCTTTCTGAGAGCACTTTTTTTCAAAGAGCTCTAAAGCTCTGTCGCAGCAAAACCTGCCCAGAGGTGACCCATTACTGCTCAGCATGCACAATGCCAGGTCCCCCTGCAGACTGTTCATCAGGCCAGTCTTCATCTCCAAATAAAAACAGCAACAAAAATGAGTGGGGTGTGGGAAATTGAGAGAAATCAAACAATCTATGATTTCAGATATTACTATTAATTTAATATCTTACCCTAATCATAGTTGAGAAGTCTCAGTTCGCACTGGGCCACTGCTGCATGAAGTAAAAAATGTTATTTAACTGTCTGTTAAAAAGCTTTAAATGTCTGTGCTTAAGGTAGTACTGGGGCAGCTGGTGGCCTGGTTGTTAAGGAGTTGCCCCTGCAATGGGAGGGTCATGGGTTCAAATGAAAGGACTACCAGAGGCACCACTGAGGTACCCTTGAGCAAGGCACTGTCCCCACATACCGCTGTTTTCCTGGCTGCCCACTGCTTCACTTTGTGAATGGATTAAATACAGAGAACAATTTGTGCTGCTCACACTTTGTGCTGTTCACCCAGTGTGGGAAAAAGTTTTAAGGGTCTATTATGAAAACCACTATCAGTGATCAAAATTATGCATCCTGTCAGAGTAAAGTGGGTGGAGGGATTGTTTCTTTACACACAAATTACCTGCCTTTTTTCACCGTAAAATTTTCAGGGCTTGTTTTTGCGAGGGCTTAAAATGCTCTACATGAGACCTTTATATTTTGTTACCCAAACAATTCTGTTCAGCATGTAATAAGCGCTTTGTAGGATCAAAGCATTTTGACATAGGCTATATAATATGCAAAATCCAACTGAATCTTGACGACTGAAATTACATTAAACGTAAATAAAGTGGCGTCTTATAGTCACGCATGAACACACCACAGCACACAGCGTGAACAATGTGAAATTCTCTCTCTGCATTTCACCCATTTACCAAGTGAAGCAGTGGGCTGCCACCAATGAGGGGAGCAGTGTGTGGGGAAGGTGCCTTGCTCTAGTAGCCTAGTGGTTAGGGCGTTCACCCTGCGATCAGGAAGTCATGGGTTTATTTCCCAAGACTGATAAGCACCTCTGAGGTACCCTTGATCAAGGCACCGTCCCCACACACTGCTCGCCGGGCGCTGTGTTCCTGGCTGCTTCACTTGGTGAATGGGTTAAATGCCGAGGAAGAATATTGTGCTGTGCACACTGTGTGCTGTGGTGTGTTCACGTATGGCAGAATGGTCAGTTTCACTTTCGAGGGTACCTCAGTGATGACACTAGCAGTCCTAAGAATCGAACCCACAACCTTCTGATCACAGGGCCAACCACCAGCTGCCTGTCATTATACCCCTAGTATCCCGGCACTCTATGGACTGAGTTGTGGATATTCAGTTCTAAATGCAAACTGACCTATTAAGTAATTATACACAGTGAACGTCATCATGCAGGAAGCTTTAGTTCTCTAAAACAGGGACTGTGTGCAAATGTGCTTTAACAAATTTGTCACTGTTGTATTGTAACCTTTCCTTCTCAGTGTTGGCTAGAGTAGCAAGGGTCTACCACCTGGCATGGAGAAACACCTAGGGGGAAAACTGGGGCCATTTGACAGCAAAGGCAAACACTGGCTTAACTCAGATTCAATAAATCACAGATTTGTGATTGAGCCTCCTCCAACAATCAGGGCTTTATGCAGTTTCATCGACTCAAAGCCAGCCAACGCAAATGCCTCCCTGTTTTACAGGGGGACTAGAAAGGGGTCAGCTATCTCCTAGCTGCCCGGCCAGTAAAAGTAATGCCTCTAGCAGGTGTACAGTTAGTGAGCGCTCTGTTAATCTTTAAGAGGGAGACGGGCAGGAAACAAGGAATTATGGGTCACTGCAAGGGGACGAGCCGTGCACCAGGCAGGTGCTTGGACAGCTCAGTCAGGATAGTGAGCCAAAGGCCAGAGGAAGACTCAGTGTGCTCTTGTTCTGAGGAGAAGAAGTTCCTTTCTCTCTCCTCTATCCGTCTCTGGCTCAGTTACTTGATTGAATGTTTCAGACCACCTCTAACACATGTGATCCATGGACTGTTGGTTCTGCGTTCACCGCTTCACTGGACTTTTTCTGCATAGTTTATTATTACAATTAGGTTTCAATTACTACTTAGGAGACAGAAGGGCCCATTGTGTTTAATACCCAAATGACAGAAAGCTTAGTGTTTCTGCTGATGCTTCAGACTTAACTGCCAAACACCGCTTTAGAAGGCCTCCATCCTCCATTCTTGTATTTCTTTTTTTTTTCTTTCTGTGGTGACTGTGTGGTTTTATTTACCAGAATTCATTTTTACATGATCACTTTCTTCATGCCTTATGTTTAAAACACACTGTTTTATTAATGTGACTTGAAGACTAATTTATGCAAATGACTTCTACTGTGATTAAGTGAGTGTGGTATATACTGTATACGTAAATGTATGGGTGGTCATGACATCACAAAAACAAATTCAACACGAATTACTTTTTGCAGTTTAGTTTTCATAAACGGTATGAAACTGTTCACATATGAAACTGTTCACATGAGTGTTTATGCAATGGGTCCTTTAATGATACTAATGTTTCAAATTTACAGAAACCATCTGGATTAAAATTATTTATTTAATCTTGAGCTCTTTCAGCAGATACATACCAGATGAAAGGAGGTGTGCGGTGCATTTTAACCTTAACTTGTGTACTTATGGCAGTGTTTTCCCGTGCTGTAACCAAGCATTGGTATACAGCAAAAATGTATAGTGACCAAGATCTGGGAGCACTGGGAAACCCTGCCCTAACCACCTGGTGGTTAGGGAGTTTCCCCTATGATCGGAAGCTTGTGGGTTCGAATCCCAGGACTGCCAGTGGCACCACTGAGGTAATGTTGAGCAAGCTACATCCCCACACACTGCTCTCCAGGGGTTCTGCGCTGCTGGGTGCCCATTGCTTCACTTGGTGAATGGATTAAATGTAGAGAAAGAGTGGTGTGTTCACATGTGAAAAATGGCCACTACAAGTGAGGGTATATTTGTTTTCTATCTGTCTTTGTAATTTGTGTGTGTTAAAATAAAGTGAATAGTAGTATCATGTGTTTTTTTTTTCTTTTTTTGCTCTTAAAGGTCAGCAATGGGGTGAGGCACTGCATGAGTCAGGCTTATCCTTTCAGGTAAGTGTGGAGGCTGTTGTTACCCATCTACAGTGCATGAAACTGTATTTCCTGACTTTTATAGTAGACCAGACTGAAATAAATCTTCTAAAGTCAGACAATTTGGGATGATTCAAAAAAGACAAGAGAAAACCTTTTAGTAAGACAAAAAGGGCTACACTAAAGCAAACATTGGGCAGACAAGATCAAATAACCAAAAAAAAAAAAAAAAAAACTCAACTGGAAGAAAATATCACATTCATGGCCTTTAGGACCAGGGATAGAACAATCCAAACTGAAATAATCTGTGGGATCTTTTTCCTGAACTTATTTTAGATCCTTTGTTTTAGGTTTTTTAGTGCAAAAAGCCACCAGCTGAACAGATTCAAACACTCCAGATACAAATACATTCTTTCAGGCTTCATTTCCACCATGATTGAGGCACTTCTCAAAATGCACGCTGCCAATTTTCCACTGCTCTCTTGGAGGGCAGGAACTCATTATGCCCTCACTGGCTCTGTCCCAGATCTGTACAGTCCACATGCTCACTCAGCATCAGCATGGAGAGAAGATTTCCCAATTTTTCTTCATTCAGAGGAAGGATTGGCATAGATATGCATGTCTCTTGGAAGCAACACTGCACGGGAAGCCTGTGGGCCCTAAAAAAATGACATACAGGCCAAAAAATGTGTAGGGGAATGATGAAGTTGGTGAATGACAGGAAAAAGGAATGGCATTAAGGAAGTGTGAGGATGACCAAGCCCACTGACAATGGGCACACATGGCAGGGCTGATATTACAATGAATGTAGCATCAACTGGTCATAAGATGGAGGGTGAAAACAGTCACATATCTGTACATCAGCGAACAGTAATGAATGCTTCTCTGCTTGTCAGAAATGCAAAATCTGCATCCTTAATTTCATGACATTATGCCATATTAGGCTGCCTATACGGTCATATGTGCACTACATGTTAAAGTTAGGGATGTGACGAGACACTCAGTTCAGCTCATGAGACAATACATGATACTGGGTCCATGAGAGCGAGACGAGACGAGATTTCAACAAGATTTTTCAGATAATTCTGAAGATGAAACAGCATCTGGAAAAAGCCTTTCATTTGAGGAACCAATGCCTGTGCATTTTGAAATGATGTAACTGATCATTCCAGTTTTACTTTTAATTGTTAATTATTAAGCTTGAATGATTGTATGCAGTAGCAAGTTTTAACTTTAAGTGTGTGACTCAGATCACTGGCTTCTCTTGTATGACTTCTGAATAGTTTCATCCAACCTTATAACTGTGCATGAAGTCCTAACTTGTTGAAGCTGTGTGTGACCTAACTGAACTCCTTTTCACAAGTAAACAAAATAAAAACAATAGAATTAACAAAAATAAATAAAACCTTTCTTAGTCTATTTTAAGTGAATGTAAGTGCAAACCATAAATCAAAGTAGTGGACTGTCAGTGCTCAAAGTACAGAGTGACCAGATTTTTCTTCAAGCATGACACAGAGCTCTGGGAGCAGCTGAGACCTCTGGGTGGTAACTATGGGTGGGTCCGAAATTTTAGTGCGTAGTGCGTTCACACTGATAACCAAGCTAAAACTCAGTGCACTGAAAGAACCCGGATGGTGCACTAATAATGGCCAAAAAACGCAGTGCGGAACGATGGACACTACGTGCACTAAACAGACGCCATTTTGACCATGTAGTGGAAGGGGAGGGACTTTCGACAAGGTTTCAGAGTTGAATAATGGTGGCCAACAGTGAAATTCAAGCCCAAGCGGAGGCAACTGGTTCGTATAAATGTAAGTAAAGTTAATAAAATGATTTTACTGATGTATACTGCGGTATAACCGACAGATATTTTGGCGGGCTGGAGAATCGCGAGCAAATGTTAGTCCGTCACTTCCGCTAAGTGCAAAACGTTAGTGTTCCATTTCGGACAACACTTACCCACGGCAGTGTGCACTACAGAAGGAAGTGCTCAGTGCTTACTATGCACTACATTCCAGTACACTCACATAAGTGCGAGTTTTCGGACACACTCTGTCTCTAGCAGTTTAAAAGACACGCCCACTTGGGACAAAGATTGCAGGATGGACAGGTATGCTTTTCCACCTAGCGATCTGTATGAGGGAAACACGTGAGATGCTGAGTGCAGCACACGCACTTACATGCCAACCCCACCCCCCAGGCAGTGCTGGACTGGCCAGTGCTGGACTGGCAATTTGAGACCTTACCGGGGGTGGGGTGGGGGCGGTTGGGGGGTCGTGTGCTGACAGTACTACGTGCCGGCCCAAATTTACCATCGGCCCACCGGGCTTTTGCCCAGTAAGATTTTTTGTCCCAGTCCAGTCCTGCCCCAAGGAAAACACTTCACTACAGTTATCACCCTCCCACCACCACCCAACCCTCCAAATCCCCCTACCTTGTTCTCGACCCCTCCAGCCATGTGTCCCCCCACATTAAAAACGTTTCCGACGCTCCTGTTTAAATGTCATGTTGACTGCTGCTGAATGCTGCTTCATTAGACTTGACTTTTGTGTGACGAGAAATATTGTCACATTTTAATATCGCGAGATCTCGTTCCACCCCTAGTTACAGTTTGTTGACGTCTGCTCATCCAATAATAATAATGGAACTGAAATGTGCCCCATCACTCCAGAGACTGTAGTCTCTCTGCTCCACAGTCCAGGACTGGAGGCTTTATTTCATTCAATCTGTCTGACTCACTTTCTGTTACCGTTTAATCCTCACTAGGTTCGCGGGTATGCGGAGGTCAATGGGCGCGAGGCAGGGAGTCATCCTGGCCAGCCCACCGGAGAGATTTATTTCAGTCAAGCCAACTACTGATATAGGGCATTGTAACCTGAAGCTTATGAGTGACTGAGCGACCTATTTTACTGAAATGTCTTTTCTATGGAGATTTTACAAGCTGTTGAAAAAAAAGGTCTGGATACTTTTGGAATTATATGGAATATGTTTTTTTTGTCAAAAGATAAAAATGCTACTCGGTAGCACAACATTCTGAAATAATCAGCTGATATGCTAGACTGTCCTATAAACTTGTTGGATGCTTACTGAATATTACACCAGCTGGACATAAATTTAACGCTAAAAGAAAAAGAGAAAATGCTTTGAGGTCTACTGGTCACGACTAGTAGTTCTCAGACGGAGAAAACACATGTAAATGTACAGCCGTGCCGTACTAAAACAAGTGTGATTGGCTGCATGCACAAAATGCACAATATGGAAGGGATTTTTGTGATTATACTGGAACCGGATACATGAAATTGTTTAAGTACATGCTTATCTGACTCGGGATGTCACTCAAATATATGCAACTACAGCACATTTGTTGTTGCCTGGCTCTCATAGTGCTCAGTCAGTGTAGAAACGGCACACAAGGTAGGCACATGCTATACACATGCTATATAGGAAGACAATGATTAACATATGGTATCCTGTGCACCTCCACTGCATAAACATAAAGCTTGAACTTTTACTTTTTCACACACACACACACACACACACTAAGCACAAAGAGGCTTGTTTCAACCTCAGTTGGCAATTCAAATCCACTTTTCAAAGCTAAAATGGCCTTAGCTGGCAATAAGGACGAAATGTGTCAGCCATTAGTGCACGTACACACACTCTCCTCAAGGTAAATTCAAGAGTGACAGGTCTAAAGAAAAAACAAGCTGAATGTAAGCACACGTCACTACCAGCGTGTTAGTTCACTCTGTGGTTTCTGTAGGTCATAAACATGGCTTATGGTGTCTATGGCTGCCAAGCGAAAAATTTCAATGACCAAAAAAGAAATTAATCCTTCTTGATGACTCCTTGATGAGCAGTTGACCCTCTTACAGAAACAAACTGATATTGAAGGACACACATTTTAATGCATGGTCTGTTGCTGTTTTGTTCAAGTACATTTTTGATTGTATATCCGTTTGTATACTTTGACTGTTCATCAAAATAGTCAGTAGATTATAAGATGGCGAAATTGATTTAATTCCGTACAAAGTGCAGACCCAGATGTGGGTCTACCTGGCTCATGGCCAAGGGGAATATTGGTTTGTGCACCATGCCATTAAAGTGTAGCATGTAAACACCAGTCCTCCAATCTCCTCCTCACTGCTTCACCCTCTCCACCAGCATCTTGAGATAGTAGATCGTATCAGTCAACATGGCAACACAAAAGGGGTAAAGCTTGAAATGATTTCTCTCTCTCTCTTTCTCTCTCACTCATGGGGAAGTTCTTATCTCTACCTTGAATGGTTTAGGAAGACTGCACACACGGCAGGAATGTACAGAGGTTTATCAGATTACAGAGGTTCTATTCTATCCCTTAAAATAATACGAAAATCATTTTTAACAACAGCACTACCATGGTTGTCCTTTCATAGGGGTAATATGCTTTAGTGGAATGATGAAGACTATTTGTTTGCAAACTCTTCTGTGTGTGGTTCTGTCTGATTTTTGGAACATAACTGGTCAATTATGTTTAAAGATACCTCCATGACTTTTTTTCCTTTCCACCAAACTCATCTTTATGGACTTCACTTTGTCTGCAGGAGTATAGTCATGCTGGAGCAAGAAACGGCCTTCCTTGAATTCTTTCCACAAAGTTGGAGGCTCATAAGCCTTAAATGTTCTTACATGCTGTACTATTATCATTATCCTTCACTGGTACTAAGAGGTCTAGCTCAAATCCAAAAAACACCTTATACCTCCTTCACCAAACTTTCCTTTGGCTACAGAAATGGCGGGTAGCATTAAAACTACGGCTGGACAAGTTTGCATGTTATTATCACGTCATTTACTTAAGACCGGCAATTATTTTATCGTACATTTTTATTACTATTATTTTGAAAGTGTGTTGCTTTTTTGTGCTTGACCACTTCACCTCACTCTAACAGGGACTCATGCTACAGAACATAGTGTCACGTCTGGTCCGTCTCGACCACGACTCCAACGCAGCCTGTCCCTGGTTTATTAGGAGGCAGTCAGCTCTGGGCTCAGGTGTGGGAGGCTGTGTTGGGTATGAGTGGTCGTTGGGTGCCTAGGCAACCCAGGTGAAGAGAGAGAGCTTCACTAGCACTCTCTTGGGGTTGCGAGGCACCTAATGACACGTCCACCTGCTTGTAATTAAGTAGAGTGAAGTAATTATTTTTTGTGTTGTGTGGTTGGTTGAGAGCGTCAGGGTGTAGAAAAGGCCAGCCGTTCGCCAGACTCTTCGTGGGTTCACCAAACTGATTGTCATGACTCAGGGTCTGGTTCAGTGAGAGCAGTGTGGCTGCAGTCAAGGTTCTGTGTTCTTTCCCTTGAAGAATTGAGAGTGGACTTTCCTACGTCCAGGCGGATTTTCCTCCAGTGGCAGCGGAGGGGAGGTTGCCCTCCAAGCGGTTATCTGTGCAAACTGCAGTGCCTGATGAGTGACTGTTAATGCGTGTGTCTCTTCTGCTGTAATCCACAGGTGTGAGAACTAGAACTGCCACTGAAAGGAGAAAGAGCTCCACGGCTGTAGAGTATAACCAGTATCGGTCCCTGAAGGCAGTGGGCCTGACGAGTCTGTGGGACAGTGGACTCTGTAGCAGGGCTCACGCTCATCAAAAGAAAGTATAACCAGGAGAGAGGTCTTCTGGAACGAGAAGAGTGTGCCACCCCGACCCCAGTCTGTTGTGTTTTTGTTGAAGCCGAGAAGGCCGAGAAACTTTAAGTTTTACATTATAAGACTATTTATCTCATTCCTTTGTGTCTGCTAGTGCGTCCTTCCAGGTACCTGCCATGACACATAGATTGTTTATGCTGCTCCCTGAAAATAGAAAAATGTTTCTCCCTGCTCCGAAGGTGCCTGTTATAATGTTATGAACGTGGTTCTGAGGGGCACTTGTTTTTCTATAACAAACTAGATACAACGTGAATGCCCTGGCACAGGCACATTGCTTTGGTTTTATATTTGATTTGGTTACATTAATGTTTAAGTTGAGATTCACAGAAATATTTTAACCGTAACTGTGTAAAAGGAACACTGCTGCTAAAAAGCACCAAACCAAATGTTATCGCACTTCATATAGCAGTACTTTTAAATATAGCAGTGCTTTTAAAATAAAAGTACATAATATACTACTTTTGAATTCATTATTGAGTTTTGCATAAAACAAAACAATCACAGAAAATCAATTAATTGTGAAAATTTATCATTGCCCTGTGTTATTTAAAACATATATATCTGGGAGCTAGAAGGGATTCAAACTTTATCACACGGTAACACATGGGGATTATGACGTGGTTTTAAATGTATGTATTGCATTATTAACTCCCAAATTTTACGCAATATAAATCAGTGATTTCAGGACCACAGCAACACAGATTTGAATGCAAAACATTACAACTTTAACATATACAGAGTACAACATTTTTTTACGACAAAGCTGCCTGAAAATGATCTGCAAATGGTTCTTTGAAGTCTCAGATATGTGGACTTGGTCCTCTAACTATAAAAAAAACATTAAGGACATTCATAATCTCTTTAATCTCTTGTTTTTGTCCCTCACTGAACTAAACAAATTTCATTATTGTTCTCATATGAAATATGAAGTTGATGTTGATAGATTTTTTTACTGGGTCTATGCAAGTCTCAGACTGTGAAGAATTCATGCACAGTGCTTTAAGAAATGTTGCAAATTCATACAACTATGGATAAGTTATGCATGGGAAAAAGTTTTAATACACCCATATTTAAAGTCACTGTGGATTGAAAAAAACGTTCGTTTCATAGTTATGAGCGTAACACAGTATCAGGGAGGGTCTCTTTACTTGATGATGGGAGGGTAGTGGGAGGGCTCAAATTATTGTTCAATATTACTTTACTAGTATCTGCACACAATGAAACAGACTACAGAGATACTACATGTTGGTGGGGGTTTGTGGGGAAACTTTTGTCTTTTAATTGTTATGAAACATCGAATCATGGTTCAAATAACCAGGGGCATGAACTAACAAAGAAATCAGTTTGGAATTTGGATTTTATTTATCTGCATGTGGTATTATTATTGAAGAAACACACAGAAATCCTTGTCATCTGCCATTTAATATTCAACAGTTATTTATTGACATGTTTTATTATACTGCTAAAGCCTCTAAAGAATAATAAATCCCAAAAAGCATTATTCACTTTTTGATTTAAGTACACTGGAGTAAAATTGACTGCCTTTTTGCTTGAAGTTCTCCTGGAAAAAATCTGAAACCAGTAACAACGGACCTAATTTAGGACCTTACATCCATGTAGAATGTACATGGTTGGGAAAACATGAGGAGGTCAGATTTTTATCATTTCAAATGTTCATTGCACCTGTCAGTGCAGAGGCCATGGAGAGGAGACTAACTGCAGTGGTGAAAAGGGATGAGAATGAGTCAAAAGTTGACATTTAAAACACAGGCACTGAGCCAGAAAGCAGCGCGATAACATATGACACAGTAATTGCATTTCCCTAGAAGACTGATGCTCTTGTTTTCTTAGCTGAGTGTGCGTGTTTGTGCATGTGTGATAGTCCGTGTCCCTTTAATCAGTGTCTTCAAAGTGTCTACATTGCCTTTGTGTGACCATGACTAATGGTCAGCTCAAGCATGCTGATGCATGATGATGGATGATGTTACCCTCTGTGGTATGGCAAGTATGAAAGTGGCAAAGTGTATCCTCGCATTTAATGGTAGCTGAAACAGCAAGAAGTGCTTTGTGGTCAGGAGAACACGGCACGATAATGGCAAACCTACTTAGCACCCAACAGCAAAAACGGGTCCAGACATTCACTAACATGGCACAACAGTTCAAACAAATTGTCACCTTATGAAAAAAAAAAATGCATGAACACATGCAAAACCATCCTCCTTTTACAGAAAAGCTGGGTGAAAAATATAACTTCTGCAATTGACCCTCAAATGTTGTCAATCAGCCAAGACATGTTTGATGTCTGAGACGTGCTACTTTTCTTGAGTTATGAGGCTAAATACGAAAGACTGTGACATCATTTTGCCCATTCTACAGATAACTGTATGTCATACAGTGTCAGAACTTACACAAGCAAATTTAATTGAGACTATATATGAATTCAACAAGGGTGGAAGCAAATGTGTGGTGATTTGTTCTGCATGCAGTTTACACAATACCTTTGGTAGATTATAAGCTTTCTTTACATGCTCTAGGGAAGCTGGTGGTCTGGTGATCAGGGAGTTGCACCTGAGGTTGGAAGGTCGTGGGTTCGAACCCAAAGTGGCACCACTTGGTGAATGGGTTAAATGCAGAGAAAGAACTTCACATTGTACACACTGTGTGCTGTGCTGTGCTGTGTTGTGTTCATGTATGACTATGAGGGGCCACTTCACTTAACTTCCATTACTTGCTCATTCTGACTACATCTGGTGTTAGGGGAACATCTCCACATAACTACACACCTCCTATGACCACACAGAAGGTGTTAACCACTGTAACCTTATGCCATTTAAGAAACACTATTAACCACACACTCTCCACAGGACTAGTGCCTGTTATAAGCATCAGCTTCAGCATTCAGCAACTCACATGCTCAGTCATGACCTGTTAAAATTCTACACTTCAGTTTAAGGCCCTCTCATGAGACCCAGGGGCCTGAACCTTCATAAAGACCCTGCTCGTGTTCCCACGGCCTGGCTACCTGACCGCAGGGGACCACACAGGAGCTGAGGCTTCCTCCGAATCAGACCCCTATAACCAGCAGGAGAGCGAAGGGCCAGGCCAGGGGCTGCTGTGTGCTGGAGCATGATTTGTCAGCGTCTATATTACAGTTCCAAGTTTGGAATCAATGCTTAAAACCTTGGAGTCGCTGATTTTAATACTATAACTTCTGCTGCAGATCAAAGATGTTAACACATACATAATGATTCTGATATGCCACTAGTATCTACACCTTCTAAAGTTTCAAATCATTTATAGATGGACAGGACTATACATGATTCCACAATGACATGTACACAACATTTATTAGAAAACAGATCTTGAAGCAAATACATCATAGTAGGGCTGGCACACAGCGGGCTTGCAATACGCTTCAGAACGAGCTTGCAATACGCTTTATACACTACAGACATTCCAAAGATGTAGAGAGTCAGAAGTCTGACTGAAATTTTTGATTCACGCTCAAATCAGGAGTGAAATCACTGATAAAAAAGAAACATCACATTCAGGACTAACTATGCATTAACTTATTTAAGTGTTTTACTCCAAAAATTCCTAAAGATTTACATCCGTCCACATCTTAAGCCAGTCAGAGACAGAATGCAAAGCTCTGCGAGGCTAAACATGTGACTGAATACGCTCCTCACCTTCCTCGCCTTAAATGGTGCTCAACAGTCAAACAAAGAGCCAAACAAGTTATGTATTTTGCAATTTCTCTTTGTTTAAATGTCATTTCAGTATCTGTCACTAAATCTTTTACTAAGCCTTTCCAAGAAGAGGGGTAATCTGTGAAATAGTAGAGCGAAGTGTGGCTGGAGTGTGGCTTTTCCTAATTTCATGTCCAGTGTTTTGTTTAAAAGTGAGATAAGTCCACAAGTGTGTTCTAAAATTCTTGTAGGGTTTCAAGGGTTCACTAAAGACAAAGCTTTAACACAGCAACCAAGTATCAGCATAACAAAGTCTTGCATTTATCTGAGACAGTCCTAATAAATAGTACTGCATATTATTCACTACTTACTTCTATACTATTTCCTTCTTGTTGACTTGTAATGTATTTTATATGAAAATCTAAAAATGCATGTTGGTGTCATTAATCATACTTGCTGAGAATATATGCAGATAAGTTATTATTGAATAAAAAACAATAATGATTATGACAAGTGATTCCACACTTTTGAAAGGTGAATTAAACAGAAACTAAGAGATAAACGAGAGTGGCCCCAGTTCATAAATCCCCTCCCTGGGAACAGTCAGGCTGAGGGTCAGTCATAAGTCGGTCATAAGACTAGGAGAGTCACATTTACACTCTCAAGCACAGTGACAACAAGCGCTGCCTGAGGGCACATTTAGCTACTAGCCTTGCACCATCTGGAAGTGCAAAGGATAAGCAGCTACCTACAGCGTGAAAAAAGTGCACATAACCAAAACATTTCAAACCAGTATATCACAAATTCTTAAATACATATTCGTGTGTGCCTAGACCTACATGTGCACACACACACACACACACACACATGCACACACACATACACACACATACACACAAGCCCAATTAATACAGTCTTCAAAGTTACTTTACAAGGTTAGTCAGTCCCTCTCACAAACCATAAATCACTGTTAATATAAACGGCTCTATTGTACAGTTGGCCACTGAAGAGAAGGGAGGAACTGGAGGATATTTCATCCTAAAAACCAACAGTAAAGCATGTGCTAGGAGACTTTAGGAGAGAATTGATTGAACATGTATTATTTTCTTCCTCATGTTTCAAGCCTTCTGCTCTTTTTAAGACTTAAAGGCTTTGGCCTGTTCCAATAAAGGGACACTGATGATTTCTGCACACAAATTCCAATAACAGCAACTGGACTAGAGACATTTAAAAATGGCTGTATGTCATGTATTTCTTTCTTTCTTTCTGGAGTGCACATTTCTTCAATTATTTGAATTAAAGTAAGGTTACTTTACATAAGAAGGAAAAAAACAAGCATGTAACACACTTTTTATAAAAAAAACCCCAAAATCCCCAACTTTGTTAGTTGAACCAATGGAACGTGCGCATGTGCATAAAAGATACACTTCTGCATAATGGCCATATTTTTCCCCTGGAAGAATTCACATTGATAATGTCAGGATATGATGAGTCTAAATAAACATTAACAACAAAACTTGTACTGTGGTGACGAAAAACACTAAGGTGGCTTGTTGGCAGAGCATTCCCGACAGTCTATTTTATATAAGCCATTGTAGAGTCTATCTAAATATGTGAATCGATGTAACAAGGATAATTCACTTAGAGTCTACATCTCTGAATTTGACCTGTTACTAACTGTTCATGATATTGACATCTACTCCCTTAAGCACCTGGGCTGTAGGGCTACCTGTATGAATGTAAAGTAAAGTGGCCCCTTACAGTCATGCGTGAACACACCACAGCACACAGTGCAAAATTCTTTCTTTGCATTTAACCCATTCACCAAGTAAAGCAGTGAGCAGCCAGGAACACAGTGTCCGGGGAGCAGTGTTTGGGGGCATTGCCTTGCTCGAGGGTCCGTCAGTGGTGCCACTAGCAGTCTCAGGATTCGAACCCACAACCTTGTGATGGCAGGGGCAACTCCCTAACCACTCATGACAATCAGTGGTAAGCACACCTTGCAACAAGTCAGAAGGAAATATAAAAATATTCTAGCAACTGGTGTATATTAATTGTTCTTTTCGTTCTTCTTAATTGTTCCTATTTTTGTCATTACCTAAAGATCCGGTGTGTAGCCTGTACCTCTATTAGCACATTCACATGTTCAGAGTAACCAGAAAAATGGCAGCGAGAACTAGAGGAAAATTAAGGAACTATCAAACAATTTGAACCATCCAAGGCTGACGTGTCTGAAAGATTAGCCTGATGATTTCTGTCTGAGGGCATTTTTCCTGACATCCAGTTGTTTGTGACATGTCATGTTTTCCTGAGACCTGAAGTTGTTTTGTCTGATGTCTGAAACCCGATGCTGTGGCCTGAGGATTCCTGAAAACATACACCATGGCACACAGGGATTTCTGTACAGGCATGATAACAGCACACAGTCCCTCACAAGTCGACAAGTGTGTTCAATCAGGGCAATTAAACAGCAGAGTTTCTTTTTATGCTAGAGACAAAAAATGTGGTATCCATGTAAGCTCCGACATCAGCCTACACATTTAAAAGTTAATTCATGTATTGTGTCAGTCTTGATATGGTTTCCATGAAGCCATTCAATGTTTGTTTTCATCCAGTAGCTTGTGCCATCACTGCTAACTGTTACCATGGTGTTATCCACCTCCAGGAACAGGACTGAAGGGAGGCGTTCCTAATTACATAACTCCATTTAGTCACTTAAGATAAAGAAGCCCGGGCTGGTTCATTTAAGCTTTCGAAAGTGTGAGGTACAGTGGGAGTTAAAAATTACAGGGTGTGCGCATCTCCAAGGGCCAGGCACGTTCAGCCGTCCCTGTGGGAGCCAGCTCTAAAAGCTCTTTTCCACATTGCTATGGAGTGTTTAAACAAAGAATCTGTGAAGGGGGGAAGCACATGTGCATGCCACAGGAAGCATCATTAGCTTTGCAAACATTCACCCCAGTGAGGCACCGAGATCGTGTCAGAGCACAACCATGCTTTTCACTACCAACACCATCATACACCGTCCCTCTCTGCTTCTCTCTCTCTCTCTCTCATATCTCTGTGCAGGCATCCCTTCATATTGGACCACTCTTTTTCACACGTACTCACTGCATCATTCTGTTTCTCTTAGCGTCTTTTACTTCTCTGTATTATTTTCATGCTTCTGTGTGTGGTGTCATGGAATCACTGGCTTCAGTGAGGCTTCACAATACAATGCAACTATTGTTAGTTGTTAATGTGACATTCAGTACTAATACTGAAGATGGCAATATGCAAATGAGCTCCGACAATTACAGTGTTTTTCTTTGTGCGCTGGGAGCATTTTCATAAACCACAGTTCCAGAGGAGTGCACAAGCGGTGAATTATGGGATTTATAGAATCCAACCAAAAGTTCATTATTTTGATCAGTATGCCACTGTGGTTTGGAGTAACTCATGCTGAGGACTTTTTGGTTTGTGTGGTGTGTCTGATTCTTATGGCTTACAAATTCCCAATGTTCTCTGAACATCTACTTGATCCCACAGCTGCCAGATGCTACAGGGAGCTATGATGAAAGTGCAGAAAATACAGCTCAAAATGAGAAAAAGTTGGTACAGTATGGAGGAGAATCCAAAACTCAGACAGCTGTGGAGAGCTGAGAGTGTGAGGAAGAGAGTGAAAAGAGGAGAAAGAGAGGGTGTCATATGGTCCCCAGATCTGAGCTGCAATCATTGCCTCGTCCTTGAACTGAACTCAAGACTCATCAAAAAAGACTTTGTGTGGGTGGTGGCTGCTAAATCCTGGTGCCAATTAAACAGTGGGTACTACTTATCAGTATGAACTCTTCAGTGAGAGTGGGGTTAAGGGTGCATACCTGGAGGGAGGGAGAGAGGAGGAAGTTGTCCTTGAGAAGCTCTCAAGAAAGACCTGATTAGTGATGTTGCTCAAGTGCAAAGATAAAGACAAGGAGTAAGGAAGCGATTAAAGAGTAGACAATACAAACAAATCAGAAACAGTTGGGAAAAAGTTGGGTATGGAAAATGCAAATAAAAATGCTGTTTTTAAATTTACTGCAGACAGTATGAACCCAAGACTTCATGTTTTGTCGAGTCAACTGCATTTTTGTCTTTGGTCCAGAGCATACAGCATCATTTTCCTCCAAAAAAGATCTGGAATACTGATTTGTCTGATCACAACACTCATTTCCACTGTGTGATGGTCCATTCCAGATGCCACAGAGCCCAGAGAAGTTGACACCATTTCTGGAGTGCGTTGATGCTTGTTTTTGCACAGTAACATGTTAAGTGGCATTTGTGAATTCAACTCTGCATAGTAGTGCTTGACAAAAGGTTTGCCAAAGTAGTCCCTTGTGGTTATATTAGCTTTTGATGAATGACGGTTCTTAACGCAGCATCATCTGTTGCTCCCTGGCCCTTTACACACAGAAATTCCTTCAGATTCCTTGAATCATTTACTATTATGCATTTTAGAGGGAAAAATATTATGCATTTGTTAACAAACTAGAAATCCTCTGCATATCTTTACTCCTCAAAGACTCAGCGTTTTGTAGACGCTGCTTTTGTACCAAAATCGACCTGTTGACAGCACCTGTTCGAAATCACATCGAATCAATTTTATGTTTTTATCATCATTACTTGCCCTAAATGGCCTCTTCCCTACCTTTTTTGAAGGAGTTGCCTGAAATGCAGCAATGGATGTATATCAACAAATAAAGTGAAGTTGACCAGACAAATCTCGGTTTCATATTATCTGCAATGACATAAAAGTCAAAGTTCTTATTTGCACTTTACATACCATCCCAGCTTTTTCTGATTTGTTTGTATTGTCTACTCTTTAATCGCTTCCTTACTCCTTGTCTTTATCTTTGCACTTAAGCAACATCACTTATCAGGTCTTTCTTGAGAGCTTCTCAAGGACAACTTCCTCCTCTCTCCCTCCCTCCAGGTATGCACCCTTAACCCCACTCTCACTGAAGAGTTCATACTGATAAGTAGTACCCACTGTTTAATTGGCACCAGGATTTAGCAGCCACCACCCACACAAAGTCTTTTTTGATGAGCCTTGAGTTCAGTTCAGGGATGAGGCAATGATTGCAGCTCAAATCTGGGGACCATATGACGCCCTCTCTTTCTCCTCTTTTCACTCTCTTCCTCACACTTTCAGCTCTCCACAGCTTTCGGAGTTTTGGATTCTCCTTCAGGAATACACAACAGCGACGGGATGAAAAAAAAGAGACAAAAATGTCTAGAATGGAAAGCACAAGCACTCTCTAAAGCCAGTCCCAGAGATCAAGATGCCAGCAGGCAGAATTTTTATGTGCGGCTCTGAGCGAGAAAATTCTTTAGAGTGACAAAAACACTGAAGGAGAAAGACCTCCGAGGCAGGGAAGGAACAAAAGAAAGCCAGTTTAATGACCGTCCAGCAGATGCCACACTGAAGCTTTAATGAAGAATCAGCTCCATCAGCCACTTTGGTCATCCTAAACTTACTACAACACATTCTGCACTCTTAATTGTGCCAAATTTTGTGCAATGCCACAAAACAGCCTTTGGTCCCAAAAAATTTCAGTTGTTTAAAGAAAGACAACCTTTCACTGAAAAGTTCTTTAGAGAAGCCAAAAAAACCCCCAAAAAGTCTCTCAGAGCAGTGTTACTCAACCCTGGCCAACAAGACCACTGCCTTGTTTGCACATTTAAGTGTTTTCCCGACTCTCAACACACCTGAACCAACTGATTAGCTCATTAACACTCTCTGACTCTGTTAAACTGAGTATGAAACAGGGACAGCAGTATAATGGACATGTCAGGGGGCCTCCAGAACCAGGGCTGGAAATATCGAAAATTATAAGCCACCTTCTTCTACAGGTGAAGTGCAAACATTCAGGTGAACCCTAAGAGGTGGAGGGAGCTTTTCCAAAACCATCTGTTGTTTCAGTGCCCTCTGCTGGCCACTTATGGTCAGAGCCAGACTGGCTGGAATCGTTCATATTTGAACCAAATCATGCTTGAAACAAACATGCTTTGTAATTCTAAACCACAGTTGCTTATGTTTCGCATTGCTGTTCAGTGTCCTCAAGGACTGCTTGTGAAAACAAGAAGTGTACGTCTCAATACATTATGGCTCACAAAGTCTGTTTTCAATTCATCGTGTTTCACAGGAGTCCACCCAAAAGCATACCACGATGCTAATTAGTAGATTGTTATGGGTTCACATAGCTCATTTGGAATACCTTAGAACAATAACATTTTTGTCCTTTTTCTTATGGCACATCCCCATGACAAGAAGTGAAACTTTGCCAGCATTCTCCCCTCATCTCCTCGTAGCTAATGACAATGCCCTTCCTGTTGGCTGAGAGATGAATGGGACCGACTGGCCAACAGGATGTCCAGCATGGGAGACGGGACATTGTTAACCTATTTGAACCAAAAGAAGCAGAAAAGAAGTTGCTCACTTCCACATGCTTACCTTAATAAACAAACATTTGGCCTTCCTCACGGTAATCACTGGTGCAACTCCAACTCCTTTCCACATCAGCTACAAAATTACAGGCTTTCCTGTTAATATCAGATCAGGGGAAGACAAAAGTGCAAGAAACGAGATGAGCTTGCAAGAGTTTCTGCTGTTAAACTGCCGTTTAACACACAGCTGCCTTCTCAAACCAATGTAGGGTCAGTGTGTGTGCATGGGAATGTTTTGACACTGAAATAAGGGAAACAATGGAGCAGTGGCCTGTAGAATGCCTGATGACTGATAATGCCATTGTGGCTTCTAATTGAAGGCTAGACAGAAATACACATAATAGATATATGGCATTGATGTGGCTGAATAAATCACTGCTGCCACAGGCATTTATTTTATTGCACCCTGAGCTTCGGCCCAAAGATCAATGTGCATCAAGATGGGAATGAACTTGTAGGTCTGATGAAATATCCAGTGTAAGATATCTCAAAATTTCCTTCAGAACATGACCTGACAGGTCAACATTCACAAAAGCAACTGTTCCTGTTCCTGTACTCTGGTCTGTTCATTTGACTACTTTTGATCTGAAAATGCAGTTTATGTGTTAAATAATACCCCTTCAAATATGGCATCAAAGTGGAATAACAAGCAACAGGAGTCATACCATTCACTCAGTGAGAGAAAGCACATGAAGTGTTTCATTAGGACACAAAGATTTGGAAAAACCTTTGTTTTGGAGTTCGAGAGAGCAGAACAAATCTTATATTCTGGGAAAGAACAGCTCGATTTATTCTTGTTGTCATACTAGTCCTGGGAAAGTTGATCATCAAGAGATTTCTCACACCGAACATGGAATACTTACAGCAGATAATGCCGATTTATTCTCTGACGAAAACGGCACACAAGATTAAAGAAGAATCCTTCTATGGCTGAGCACGTAATTGGGAATTACAGAATAACAGTTAGAAAGAGACTTCAAAACATTGACTTCTTCATCATCCAAACCTCGGTGGGAGCCAGTTATGTGTCAGGAGCTCTTTTATAGTCAGCTTGTTGACCTCAGTCGAGAGGAAAAGCCAAGAGGAGTTCTGAAGGCACGAGCTGCGGAGCCCTGAGCTGCACAAATTTAGCTCTGTTAAGTGGAGCCTTTGGTTTGCTTTCTGAAGGATCCGCTGCTCTGCAGCATTCAACACAAACTGCAATGGAGGGGGTCAACAAGTCCAGTGGGGACTACTCCTGCGTAGATCATTATTCCTTCCACAGGGACCATAGCTGGCGAGCAGTGGAATCTTGAGCATAATGCATGGGTCATGCGGCCACTGACACAGACTATATTGTAATATTGTAATCCTTGAAGACAATTTCATGCCCAATATATTTCACAATATTTTGTTTTTCTGTGATTTCCGATTAAACTGGAATGGAGGAAATGCATCAGCATAACAGTGGTGCTGATAAACACTACTAAAAACGATGAGAGATTTTTATTCAAGCATTACTCGGTTAAAAAGAACAGAGAAATAAAATTGTGATTTATTTTATCACAATAACAATAACGTATTGTCATTTTGCCCACACCTGCATACTGAGTAGTCCCCTGGCCACTGAGTTATGCTTCCTCTCTGCACTCTTTGCTGAGAATGAGGGATGAAAAGAGAGTGTCAAAAGGGGAAGCGCAAGCCCACACATCTGAGAAATGCTCCACACAGAGGCAGTTTAGAGACTGGGAGATGTTGTTTTTGAAGTGGCTGTCGGGAGAGCCAATTAGGTCACTTAGGAGTGAGTGAGTGAGACAGCAAGAACGAGGGAGGACACACAAAAAATAGAGAGGAAAAGGGATGGGGGATTAGAGAGAGACAGAGAAAGAGAGAGAGCGAGAGAATTTGGGGACTTATCTGATCAGTACCGGTATCAAGTGCCTTAATCACTTTTAGTGGAAACAAAAGAGTTTAGATTTTTTGAAATGACATCAAAAATATACGTTTGAGAAACCTTTTAATAGTTAAGGAAGCTCCACATGATGTGAGGGTTCTATACCACATACAGTTGTTTTTTTTCCCCAAGAACCATCCAACCTAAGAACTTTTTTGGGACCTTGATTTTCACAGTGTGGCCCTATAGAGACTGAGAGCAACAACAATAAAAAAAAAGGGTAGAATGAGTGAAAATGCACGTGTCTCTGTGTTTGTGTGCCTCCATTCGCACTAATAACAGTTCACTTGGTGGGTCATTACATTGGGCCTCATGAAATCCTCATGCTAGTTCCCCTCCTCTGTAATGCCAGATATCACATTCCTTCTCTCCATTTATTCCACTCTCCTAAAGGTCTCACTCCTTTTACGATCTGCGCCGCAAAGGCCTGTCTCATCTGCTCACATTTTGGTATCTCAGCGAGCGCGTTTTCTGAGCGCAGCTTGAACAGCCAGACTTTCCCACACACATCATTTATCATCGGGAGTGCCACCTTGTTCCTGCAAAGGAGTCTGAGCTCCACGGCCTTTCAGAGCCAAAAGACATACGGTTTTGCTTGCGGGCACCTTCCTGAACTTCTGTTCTCATCCATCTCCTACAGGATTCCCGGTGAAGAAAAAAAAAACCCTGCAAATCCATAACCATGAAGGTAAACAAACCTGATCTAGACTGGGTTGTTCACCACGGCGAGTGCCAACACCAATATAAACTCGGCGAAGGAGGATGTTGCCCTCTCGCTGTGGCAGGTGTGGAGTCGCCAGGACAACAGAGCCCAGATAGGAAGCGGCAGACACAGCGTCGTCCAGTTGTCTGAGAGAACATATCATCTTTTAATGAGCCTGACAGACGCGCTTGGCCTTCGAACAGACCGCAAGCCAAACCTTCCCTCCTGTGGCATTTAGCAAGTGCTTATTAGTGGTGGGTGTTCATCAGCAAACGCTCCACAACTTAATCCTCACTAAAAACTTTGTCTAGATATATGCGGTTTGGAATAGGCTTTCCTAAAACGCAAGCCTGTTGCGTCATCTACAGCCACTCACTGCTAACGTGCCAACAGATAAATGTCATCCAGTGAAGATGATCCTTAAAGCGCACAAATCAACTGGCTTGTAGGACAAAATCTAGATGGACTGTGTGTCTGTGAGCATTGCCATCCTGTGCTGCACATCAGGGTTCGGTTCAGTTTCATAAGAGAACTCGAAAAGATGTTCAAAAGGTGTTTTGAAATTGGTTCCTCTGTATGAGCTCACCAAGACGTTCAGCTTGGATACTGATGGAACAGTGGATACTCATGTTCAGGCAAATGCGATGTGTGATGAAAGCAGCAGAAGCAAAAGTTAGAGCGACAGCAATGAAGAACCTTCTCTAAAGCTCTCCCATCTAAACACACATACCTGACCTGGTCACCACCCGGGCTCAACCTGAACTCAGTTATGCACACTGTGAATCATGAGGTCTTGGCATGTGAAAAAGACATCTGAATGTAGTTAATATATCTGATGAAAGACGTCTAAGTGAGGTGCATCTAATGAATGAATGGTATCTAGGTTGCATTCTAGTAGCAGATCATGAAAAAGTGATGCTTGAAACAAGAATAAGATCCTTTGACATCAATACAGAAAAAATGGGAATGGATTTTGTTAATGTTACGTACATTTTAAAAACATTCTAAACAATATGCACTAAAGTGTACACTAAAGTGCAGTAAAAAACTTTTTTTTTGGACCATTTTCATACATTTTTAAAAACAGTTCCTATCTAGTTTCAGTATGGGTTAAATGACTTAAAAGGATACATGTCTAGAAATAAATGCGATAATCGTGTAATGTTCTTACAATAATTCCATTTTAAATAAATAAATAAATAAATAAATATAGAGAGAGAGATAGACAGACAGAGACAGACAGAGAGAAAGAGAGAGAGAATCTGATATACAGATTTAACTAGATTTAAGATGTTCGGGGATTTTTTTTCGATGCTTTTAAAACTTTTTGCTGCACTCTAGCATTTAGTTATTTAGTTAAGCATCTTCTTGAACTTTTTGTGGGATACTTCGTCTTTATTTTTTACTTTGAAACACCCTGAAAGAAAGAAAAAAGCCCAGTTTACATGCTCAACAGTTAAAAGGGTGAAACATCCCACTTTTAAAGACAGACTGGACATTCTCACGTGATGCACTGACCGTTCGCAGTGGGTGAAAGATGAGAGACCTGTGGATACGGAGGAACCAGACTCACCTTGAAGAAGAGCAGAGTCCCCACGAAGAGCAGGTCTGTGGCTGTCCTCCTCATGGCTGGTCTGTCAGCTCCTCCGGGGCGACTTCTCCTCTGGGTGGGCTCACAGTGCCGAGCCGGGGCGGACGAGTCTCCTCTCGCAGCTCGAGCTGAGGTTCACCTCTCCGGGACGGTGTTTTCTGACATGACAGCTCATTTTTGCCTCCAGGTTGTTGCGGGCTCTGCACGCTGTTTCTAAATTTATGTCAGCGCGTCAGTGAGGGGCTCTCCCACCTTGCGCTCTTAAAGAGACAGACCCTCGCTTTGAGACCCCTCCACTGCGTCCCTCGCAGAGCAGAGGTTCTCCACATTCACTGCTGTCATGGGTTTTTTTTTTCTACTTTTTATTTTGGCTCGTTTAGCGTGTTTAGTGAACTCTCACGGTCGTGCCGTGTGTAATTAGTGTTAGTGAAGACTAGCTGACTCTCATCTCTCCTCACTCCTCAGGTCTGTTCATGTGAAGGAGCAGGGGCCCATTCTCTCCTGAATCAACAATAATCTCCCTCCTTTCACCTCAGCCCTGCTAAGAGACTGCCTAAAGATCACATTCCAGCACCAAAGAAAAGTGTGTATGTGAGGGGAGGGTGAACTTGATCATGTTTGTTCATGCAAAAAATTGCATTTAGGTGCAACGGAACTCAATGTGCAGCCTAACTTCTCTTTCCAGCTGCCATTCAACCGCTTTTTACAACCAATGTTGTCACACGGCAGCTTTACAGAATCCAGGTCTGAGCCCCTAGTGAGCTGACAGAGGCAAGGAAAAAACTCCCAAAAGCTGGAAGTAGAAACCTTGGGAGAGAAAGGAGGGGGTGGGGGGGGG
>JBBPCX010000011.1:15055035-15065536 GCA_037974365.1 Hydrocynus forskahlii
TGTGTGTGTGTTTGTGTGTGTAAGTGTTTTCATAATCAGCAGCTTTAGATGAGTAAAGTCAAAGTGCCTGCAGAATTGTAGCTTGTTTCTGGGCAACCTTTTTTTTAAATGTAAAAATGTAATCAAACCTTTTCCTGTCTGCTGTTTCTAATTTATTCATTTATTTTTCATTATTCTTTGACTTGGCGTGTGTTTGTGTGCGGCATCTTAGTGTGTGACTGTGTGTGAGACAAACCCGGTTAATACTTAATATATTAAAAAAGTCATCCAGAACAGGAGAGCATAGAGAGCAGCATGTGCAACGGTGGTTTGATGTCAGTTATATATTGTACGTATTGTAATCTCTCATAATGGCATGGTACAACACATTCTGTTTAATGAAAAGCAAAAAATAAAAAATAAATTGGAAAAAGCCAGATCATCTAGTGAGACTCTCTCTCTCCCTCCATCTCTCTCTCTCTCTCTCTCTCTCTCATTCATTTTATGTAACAGCTTAATCCTTGCTGGGGTTGCGGGTACCCGGAGCCTATCCCGGGGGGTAAATGGGACCATGGGAGGGACGCATGATCATTTGCGTGTCCTGATCATTTGCAATTGTTATACATACACGCATGGTTGCATTTTTATTGACGTGTTTCATTACATTCTGTTTGCATGACATTATATTTCCATTAGATTCAGGTTTTTCCCTTACTAAGAGGTCAACAAAGGACATCCTACCCATTCATGACATCCTGCTCCTTCCTTGAAAAAAGATGAGGTATGAGTGGAAGCTCAGCATGGACCGACTTCAGCAGCTAGATACAGCCACGTTCTTTCTAAATCCATGATCCAAGCCACGGACGGCTTTATCTTTATCTCCGAGCTTTCCCTAAATGATGATTGTTCTTGTCAGCCTTTTTCTACACAATCCCTCCTTCCTTCCTTCCTTCCTTCCTAAGTGTTCATTTCTTGCTGAACTGACCCATGCATCAGATGCCATGTTAAAACCAAGATGAAATACAGAGGTCCTTTTCTGTGCCGCTCTGAAAATGCGCAGTGCTCCGGTTTCCCAGCATAACCAAGCCGTAATTGTCTTCAGAGACAACCTGAATGTCCTGGTAAATGTTTAGGAAAAGGCTTTTTCCAGTGGTAAAATAATATGCAGTTTACTTTGACAGCAATTTCTCATTACCGGACGATTTTCTTAGGGATAATTTGACTCAGACTTGGAAAGGTGAAACAAACTTCCAAATGTCGAGGCCTTAAAACAAACTTCATTTTAAACTCCGAGCAACGTTGGCGGTAATTCGAAAATACTGCTCAGCTTCACCTGCCTTGCATTTTTTCATATTGTTTGTGTCCTTTTAACCTGACATTACGTTTGCGCTGCTTTTCTGTGTCAGCGCTAATAATGTTGCGTGCAATAACAGGAAGGGTAATCTAATAAGCGGTCATTATTTGCCGGCAAATAATTCCCAGGAAATGTCAGCCTGCACTAAGAGAATGACAGATCAGTTTCATTTGCAATGCAGTCATTTGACTTGATATTCTTTGCGGTGATAATCTAGTTTGTTTTGTCCAAAATATGACACAAATGAAAGGTTAGACCGCCTTTAGAGGGCCCATTTCCACAGAGCAGCAAAATGTGATAGTTTTCATCAGTAAGTTCATCTGAGTGTGTTCAATTCCTTTGGCAAGTATGTTACTTTTTCAGTTCTGTAAAGGCATCTTTTATGTAAGAAAGCAGGCGGTATGCCTGCAGACACTAAACAGTATTTGTATTCATCACACACAGTGGCAGCTACCATTCTGTTTGCTGTCCTGATTGTCAAGGACATACAGAAAGCATCTCTAAATAGCACATAGGTGTGATTTGTATACTTGTGTATGCAACTGTGTATGTGACAAATAAAGAAGCTTGAATCTTGAATAAAGTACAATGTAGATGGAGACTGACATGAAAGAACATGATGATGATGGTGATGATGACGATAACAGTATAAAAAACAATATAATATTTTTTTGGATTGACTAAAGAGACGTAAAGATCAACTGGCTTATTGCTGTGAGTGAGTCATGCTGTGCTTTTGGTCTAAAATACAATAACTTGTTCCTGTAAGATTCAGTACAGATGACTGTGGCTTCATTATTCCAGCTAGGAAAAAAGTCATAAATAAGACATCATAACTGAACTGTGAAGTTCAGTGGTCACAGTCTCTGAAAAGCCACAAATGTAAGTTAACCTATGTCTACAGTGTCAGCTAGTGGACAGAACTAGCAACTACAGCAGATGTGCTGTTCTATGCAAAAGTTTGGGCACCCCTGTCAAAGTACCCTGTTGTGTCCTCTACATAGAACACACTCCTGCACATTTTAATGATTGATTTTTTGTTAAATTGAACAGATTGTGAGGAGGCAAAATATGGCCTGTGCAAACATTTATATTATCTAATATGTTTTACTTTTTCCCTAGTATGTTAAATCCTGCACATAAATAGAAACTATTGAAGTTTGTTCCCTGTAGAAGAATGTGTGTTTAATTTCACCTAGAAAATTAACAAAGCACATAATTCAGGGTGTTGTTACACATGACTGTACACAGACAATGGGTCTATGGCAGTGCTGAACTGATTAATGGAAAATTTAATGACATAAATCTGGATCATTTTCATTAAAATAATCTTCATTCTGATACACTTGCAGAATAACAGGTTTGTGTCAGTCTGCAGAAGGCTATTTTTAAACAACATTCTTCTCTTAAGTAGAATTTAGTTTAACTTATAGTGCATTATCGTCATAATGCAAGTTTAGATATGAAGTTTACCTGTGCATTGTTTCTTTCTTTTTTACTAATAATCCACCGATCCCCCCTCAAGGCAGAACACACAAGACTATCAAAGCATAACATTCATTAGATTAAAAAAAACCAAGGAATGTGGAGGAAATTATGACTTTAGTTGTAGTTTTTGATCATGTGACACCATTACTTAACTACCAGTGCTACAGAAATTGCTCTAGACTGGCAGAATGTTAGATGATCTACAGTTGTCTTCACACCTTGCAGGCTCTAGAGGGAGCTGTTGGTTTTTCAGCTATTTTCCAGAGGCTGAGCACCATTCATTTAATTCTGCTGGGGCTGTGATGTAGTAGTTTTGCAAATAATGCAACACAATCGCACCAGTACATCTCGGCTGCTTCATGATCTACAAAACCACAATGCTGAACACAAGGATCTCCTCTTTATCAAAGAATTTGCCAACATTTGCCAATATTTCTCTATTCACACCTTCATAGGTTCAGATAGGACTTGTGACCACCACTTGTTTTGGATGCTTCAAAATGCTAAGGGTGCCAGTTCCCATCCTGTAAGTTAACATTAGTGAGGATGAGACCTGGATTAGAAGACTACTTCAGGTTAAGGAACTCACCTAACCCAAAATATGAAATATGAGTGTGGCTTCATCCACTTATGCCAATATATGCAGAACAACTTTAGCCAAATACAATAATCTCGATCCCTGATTGACTCCATTTCATATTTTCATTTCTGTGCACCGCTGAGAGGCTCCCCCAGTAGAGCTATCCGTGTCTTGCTTCAGACGGCACGCCGAGATAAAGCTCAAACTGACTTTTGGGACTGTTGTAGAGCTCAGTCTAGAGGCAATGTAGCACAGAAATGTCCACATGGGCAGCAGCCATGATCAGTGAAGCTTTGCCTAAAAGGGGGATTGTATAGAGCTGTGGCGAAAACAGCATCCTGCACATCCCAGCTGCCCAGCAGGGAACCCATCATTCCGTCAAAAACCACACCATCATGCCCAACATACAGCATGGAAACAAACAATGCTTGCTATTCATTGCTTTTCTGCTCCACTGCCTGTTAGCCATACGTACCATAAACCAGTACTATAGGCCTTCCACTCGCGTCACAGTTCCAGGAACAATCAGCTTTTCTGCTCAAAGGTTCCTAAATAGTTTGTAGGAATCTTGTAGGAAAAACCTGTAATATAGAACTTTTACAGGGTGTGGAACCCAATAAAGCTTCTCCACACTTACACATCTCATGTATATGGTTTAGTAAATGTTAATCAGAGAACCAAAAGGACAGTGTGAGAAGTCTTACAGACAGTCTGAGAAGTCTTACCATGACTTTCATGCATTTCTCATGCATTGATTCTTAGGTAACCTAAATGTGAACTCGGTGAATGTATCTCCAGATACATTCACAGAGTTCATATTCACACTTCTTACAGACCTTTTACAGTGCCGATCTTCTTTATACACCAGAACAGTCCATGTGTTGTCCTGACTGTCTTTTATCATACCCAAGGTCACAATGTAGGCTGATATAAAAGGAGGAGATCGTTATATAATGAACTGTATGATAACATGGAGCATTTAAAGAGCCAGATAAAAGTTTTTGAATGGTTCTTGTCTTGGACATGGGAAAGCTCTAAGATAAACAAAAAAACTTTAATTAATAGAGAGCCTCAGTGTGCACCTTGATGATGATGAAGAACATGATGACGAGCGTCTTTGAGCTTTAAAAGGGTTTCATACTTACACATAGCAAATACAGAAACAATCATTCATTGAGTTAGTCTTTGTGGAACCCATTAGTATCGCTCCAACCTAAGAGGTCTTACCCACAAATGTCTCTTTTCTTAGTAAGTAACCTAAATATGATTAAATGTAATTAATGAAGGTCAGCAGACGGGTTGAGCATCGCTGAATGTTCCTCAGTCCTGCTCTTGGAGAGGCCCTGCCTGTTTTCCTGTTTTTTGCCGCTGTAACACATTGCTCCATCAAATGAGCAGTAATTAACGAGCCCTTCCTGAGTAGAAGTGGGTGTGTTAGGAGCAGAGAAAACTCTGAAACACACTCCAGCACCAGACAGAAAGAGAGAGGGAGAGAGACCGACAGAGAGAGAGACAGACAGAGAGACAGAGAGACACAGGCAGACAGACAGAGACAGACAGACAGAGAAAGAGAGAGAGAGAGAGATGGATAGATAGAGAGATAAAAAGAGAGGGAAAGAGAGAGACAGAAAGACAGACAGATACAGAGAGAGAGAGAGAGAGAGAGAGAGAGAGAGATTGATACACAGATATAGACAATATAGATTTAGAGAGAGAGAGAGAGAGACAGAGAAAGAGAGATTGATACACAGATATAGACAATATAGATATAGAGACTGATACACAGATATAGACAATATAGATATAGAGACAGAGAGAGACAGAGACCGAGAGATAGAGATAGACAGAGAGAGAGAGAGAGAGATAGACAGAGAAAGAGAGATAGAGAGAGAGAAAGAGTTGCAGGTGGTACTCTGAGAGTGGAGAGAGAGGTGCTCCACAGGACGCTCCTCTAATCAGAGTGGGGAGGCGGTGCTGTTTGAACGGAGCGCGCGGAACGTGCTGCGCTCGCGTCTGTGTTTGGTTTCGCTGGAGGCACGCGGGGGTCGCAGGGAGCGCGCGCGCGCAACGTTTTCGCCTCGGTGGATCAGAAGTTGGACTGAAGCGTCACTCAGGAGGGGTCTGCGCGCCTGGTCCTGATCCTCGTGCACCTCAAACGCGGTGCGCTGACGTCAGCGAGGCTGTGGTGTAAGGAGCGGACGGCTCGCGCCCAGTCCCGCGCGGTGAGCGTGATGAAAGTGATGAAGGTGTCGGAGGACAGAGACATGGAGCCCGGCGCGGGCACCCGGCGGCGGCACTGCCTCCGCGCCGCCCTGAACGGGGCTCCGCTCGCCCTCTCCGCCGTGTCCCTCACCCTCTGCGTCCTCCTGGGGGTCCAGACCGAGGAGGTGAGGAACAGAGTCAGGGGTCTTGAGAGCGCGCGCCTGGCCCACCCGTTCTCCGCCTTTCCAGCCGAGCAACTGGATTCAGTGATCCGGGAGAGAGTGGACCAGCTGCTGGCACAGGTGAGACACCCTGATTCCTGACCCCTGATTCACAACCACCCGGTTCCTCTCTTTCCCAATTTATCTTTTCAACTTTAGCACCTGGAGTTTGGCTTTAACCTGCAAAAACATGTGCTTTTTTCCACACTCATCAGGTTTACCTGTTAACCTTGGATTCTTGTTTTCCTCTTTACACCCGTCAGTTTTACCTGTTAACCTTAAAGGGAAAGAGTTTACCCATATCCACTGAGCTCAGATATAGTAAACTAAACTGGCCGATGCATGTTTGGCTTTCACATTTAGCTTTTTTAGTTTTAAGGTAGAGCTACGATGCAGCCTTGGTCGCAAACATTCAATAGGCACCCAAAATATGAATGTAAAAAATATGCCCAAAACTCTTCATTAAGGTTGAGTACATCTGGATGAACTCTAAAACGGAGCAAAAAAGTATATGAATGCTTTGAGCCAGTCAAGATCTGAGTTAATTTATTTGACTTAAATTGTTTTTTGGCAACGTGCCAAATATGGCTGATATGCTGCATGTGTGGGAAATGGAAGTGTGTGGGCATTTTAAAACATTCCTTTAAAAATGCAAAACCTCTGTTTAAAGTTAATATCATCCTTCTCTACTGAGTCACTTGGTCGAGCTTGTTTGGCGTTCATATGTAACATCTTCAGCTTTAAAGAGCTACTATGCGAACCTTGGTAGCAAACACTCAATAGTCACCCAAAATGTTTATCTAAAAATATGCCCCAAACTTCTCTCAACCTGTTCAACATTCGACATCTGAGTGACTTAAATTGCTTGCTGGTAACATGCCAAACTTGCCTGATATATTGCATCCGTGCTAAATGGAAGAGTGGGCATTTTAAGCCATTCTCTTAAAAATCTGAAAACCTTTGAGCATCATTCTGTGTGAAGTTAATATCTGCCTTCTCTACTGATTCATTTGGCAGCACTCCTATGAACAGTTGGCCAGGATAAGGACCGCCCGCGAGGCTTCACCTGAATGCAACTGCCCACCAGGTAGGTCGACGTCACATCCTCATCGGCTAAAAACACACTATGCAAGCATGACTAGACTACTACTGTGCTACAAAATAAACAGTGTTAATGAACTCTTACAGCATTCGGTCATGTCCAGCTGGACCGAAACGAACACTGCAGGCGTTAATTCAACACTCTGGGTGTTAATGCAGCATTGGGGATTTTGGTGTGTGTGGAAAATCTCGAGTTGTGGTGAAGTAGCAGGCTGGAGGGTGTGACAGATGCCTATAAGGCTACACGATGTGTGTGTGTGTGTGTGTGTGTGTGTGTGATGTGTGTGTGTGTCAGCTTATCTCACTGTGAGGAAGCCAGAGGCACTTTGCTCGCTCAGAGCAGCTTGTTTCTGTGAGATCAGGCTTGAGAATGGGAACTGTCTTGGGTTTCAGACCTATAAAACACGGTCTAGGCTTTTGGGAGTGATGCAGAGTGCTGATCTGGTATTAAGCCTGAAATTGTTGACACCAACAACTTGAGTTCTCTGTTCAGGCTCTTTTCTGATCGTAAAGCTTGAGACAAAGACGCAAAGCCCAGAATAATGCTCTTAGAAACTCTTGACACTAAAAGCTATTCATGTTATTCCATTGTGCTGGGCCGTCACAGGCAGAAATGTGAGGTGGATTTTGAAGGATGCCAACAGGTGAATGCTTCTACAAACAAAAGAGGGTCATTTACAGGCTATAGATAGACACTTGTAGATTTGTGAGGGGTTTACCTTAAGTCACAGTCCAGAAGTGTTCCTTGGGTGGAAAGGCTATTTCCTAACTTAACAGGGGGCTATCACGATCAGTAAATGAGTTCTTCTAAACTCGACCAGGGAATCAGTTTGAAGTTTGGAGATGTATATTTAGGTTGCATTTACTAATAAATATATAATAAGGTTACATTTGTGCATGTTCCTTCAGTGAATGAAAGATTTCCACAGTACATAGCGCACTTTGTGGGATACCTACTGGCACACTGAAGTGACCACAGGCAGCTTCTTGAAATGAAATGAATGTCTCAGTCCTCCTACATTGAAGATTCTCACTTCTACCAGCAGATGGAAACACTCTTTCTTAAAGTCAAGGCCCAAAGATGAGGGAATGTTTAAGAGATGGAACTCGTCTATTGAACATGCAGAGATGGAATTTTACGGGACGATGAGTTCCATTAAATGTGTCAAAATTAAACCAAATTACAAGGAATATAAATCATTTTTGTGCTAAATCTTCCACAAAGGCCTCTGTTATGATTTCCAAACTTATTAGATCACTTGATTGATGGGGGGATATAGACAGCAGTTAGCTGACACTATGATCCATTCCTTTCACAAATGCCCTTTTGATTAGGTCCCATTACATGATGAGATTTTGCAGAACACATCTAGGCACTTGGACTGCTGTGCAGTAGTAAAATGTAATACTCTATTAAAAAATCCAACAAAATGGATTGCTAGTGTTGAAAAATGGCTGCATCAACAAAGGCGTATGATCAATAGCATGCCTCTATTCTGTTAAGTCTGTTGAGTGGAAAGGGGGCTTTAACTAACAGCCACTGGTGAGAGTTTAAAGTATAATGAGCTGCACGGTTCTAACGGCCTCTGTTCTAAATCTCCATCATATGTGCTTCGTTCATTCTTCTTGCCTGCCGGTTCTCTGGTTAGCGCAAAAATAAAACAATGAAAACATTTCACACCAAATGAAGCGTGTCAGCACAAAACCAGCTTGTCCCTCTGAACTTCCTCGACAGTCTGGCAAGAGCGAGGCGAGAAGTTTTAGGAGGTCTGGTGGCACAACCCATTATTTGAAGTGCGTGTGCATATTGTCTTACCCATAAAGTTTTATTCTGTTGTTCTCTGTGTGGAACACACCAGTATAACGTTTTTTTTTCCTGATTACTCCAGTATTGGCCTCACATCAGTACTTTGTTAAGGCATTCATGTTTAATAGGAGCAAAGTACATGTCAATAAATATGAAGAGAGTACCATAGTGGAGATGGTCAAAAACCAAATTGTCTGTAAATTTTCAATTATATTATTTCAAGGTTTTTAAATGAACACTTTGAATCAAATTTATAATGGCCTTGATTAAGAAACAGTATAATGGTACAATTAACAAAGTCAGTATTGGTGCCGATATATGTCGGTGTGTTGGACTTGTGCAACACAGCAATTATTTAATGCCTTTTTCAGTTCTAAGTGTTTTTTGTCATATTCCATTTTAAATCCCCAAAGCTGACTGAGTAGAATCTTGAGGAGGAAAGTGAGAGCGAGAGATAAAGAGCGAGGTGAAGAGCTTCGCTTCTATATGCATCCTTTACTGTGAGAGCAAACGATTTACATCATGATCTGTTATCACTTCCAGCACTGTGTGTGTTTGTCACCCAGTCATGTTAACTCCAAATAAGAGCGCCGCTCCACATGGCCTTAATTGTTTCAGCATTTGTGGTGTTTCTGCTTCTCTGTTCGTTTTTCTTGTTCTCCGCCCTGGGAACAGCATTCCGAACGGGGGCCTGTTGTTTGATGGGACCTTTAATACAACTGCATTCAGCCAGGAGGAGCACTTTTTACTGGTACCCCACCTCTCTCTCTCTTTCTCTGTCTCTCTCTCTCTCTCTCTCTGTCTCTCTGTTTCTCTCCAACTCTCTCTCTCTCTCGCTCTCTCTCTCTCTCTCTCTCTCTCTCTCTCTATCTCTCTTTCTCTCAGACTCTCTCCCTGTCTCTCTCATTCTAACCCCCTCCCCCTCAGTAACGCTTCAGAAACCTTGGCAGTTAACTGCAGGCCAGACGTGCAGGGGGAAAAGGACGAAAAGTATCAAGATGCAGAAATGGGGTACACACTGTAGTGGAATTTCCCGCTATTTGTGTGGTTTTTCTGGAAAAAGGGTGTTGGTCTTTGACGGTCAGGAACGTCTCCTGGCAACAAAACTTGTAGCATTTTTGTAATCTTTTAGCATTGGCCTCAACCTCTGTCCAGCCTCTGATCAGCACATTATTTCTTGTAGCTCATTTGTTCTTGCTTGAAAACTATTGATAGCGTACAGACTAATGACAAATAGAAATGGATAAGTCACTAGCCGCAAGATAGCCATAATTTTTCCCCGGTTTGTTTTCCCTTAGCAGGGATGGTGCATGAAGCTACTGTAAGTTAAAACCCTAATGTCAAACTCAAGAGGAGGATCATTCACTTCCAATTCCCCGAGATGGGATTGCATTGCAGAGTTCCATCCCAAAATATACCTCTCAACTGCCTCTACTGGCCAAGCCCTGTCAATCTAACAGTCACATGCTCCCACCAGACCGCTCCAAACGATTAGACAGGTAATTAATAAGAAGCGTGTGGTCTTGAGCCCGCTGTGTGTGTTTTCTCCCAGTGAGGCAGGCGTGGAATTACCGAGTGCTAGGTAAAGCTATACAGACATTCAGCTAGAGACTGGAGCCAGCTGCTACTGGTTAACCGCCAGCCAGTCGGCAAGCGATAGAGGAGGAAGGACGCCTGCTAGTGTGTGTGAGTGAGAGAGAGCGAGGGAGAGAGAGAGAGAGAGAGAGAGAGAGAGAGAGAGAGAGAGAGAGAGAGAGAGAGAGAGAGAG
>JBBPCX010000011.1:15065636-15083061 GCA_037974365.1 Hydrocynus forskahlii
AGAGAGAGAGAGAGAGAGAGAGAGAGAGAGAGAGAGAGAGGGAGGGAGAGAGAGAGAGAGAGAGAGAGAGAGAGAGAAGGAAAGGAACCTATGTCAATTATAGTACAGAGGCCTGTGATCAAAAGAATCCAGCAGTGTGTTTTCTGCAGCCTGCTGTTTAGATCCAGTGGAGCAGTAAACAAATTACACACTGTGATTTTAGGAAATGCTACTATATCTCTTGAATGTGCAAACTTTGGCAATGTGTGTGGTCATGTATTCAGAAGAAAACTTGTCCAGTCTGGCAGAAGTTAGCTGCTGTTTTGAAACTGCCAAAGAAATATAGACATGGACGTCAGCTGGCCAATGTCAGCTTGCACAGAAGCTAGTTAATGTTAGCACTGAGCCCAGAGCCCATTTAGTTAGCTATATAATAGGCGTCTATGACAGATAACAAACTGTGATTGAAACACTGTTGATTTGATGTCGGGCAAAAGCCTTGAGTCAGTGTAAATCTGTAATGCTGTATTTACTGTGATCTTGCTCCTTGTATTAACTGAATAGCACTCATTGATTAATGAATAACTATTACTGTATTATCCGAACTGATGTTGATTTACATTTATGGCATTTAGCAGACGCTTTTATCCAAAGCGACTTCCATTCCACAGCTACAGATGACAGTCACCCTGGAGCAGCTTGGGGTTAAGGGTCTTGCTCAGGAACCCAGTGGTGGTATGATGAAGGTAGGATTCGAACCCATGACCTTAGAGGCGAGAATCCTACCCACTCGGCCACCACCATGTCTAATGTCGAAAAAGTGTTTGCTCTACGTTCATTCAACATTTAAAATGTCGGATTTACAAAATGTAACATCTTTTTATGTTTTAGGCATGCAGCAAACACGCTAACCCAGAGCAGCTTACAGTGGTAGACAAGCGCAGCATTTAAAGAAGAAAGACTTTTATTGGTTTGGAACTCCCATCCTTTCGTATGCAGAGTAATTGCGAATCAACCATTAGATCAGCAGCTATTCAAGCACCAGTGAGTGCCGTTTAGTGCGGTTTAATTTCCAATGTTGGTCCAATGCAACATCAAGATCAGTGTAAATTCCATCTGCTTGTTCACTGAATACTTTGCTCTATATCAAATTAACATTGTTTCAATCACAGTTATCTGGGTCTTAAGTTATGTTACTCACACAATTCCTAAGAAAGTTGAATATCTGAACATAACACTGCTATCAGAATGTTTTTACAAAATCTTTAAACTTTGCCGTTCACACTGTGCAAGACTTTCATGATGTACAGACAAACAGAAGTGATCCAAATGGATTAATAATAAATTCTTGTTCCATTCATTTATATTGAAAGTTAAGAAAGTTCTTCCACCTCCTGTAAGGTTTTGTTCCAGCGGTGACAGAAATCTGTTTGCTGTTATGCTTTAGGTGACAGAGCACATGAGCAGAATGACTGTCAGTGACACAGTACTTTGCCCATAAAGAAACAATATAAATGATGTGGGGGAAGGTTTGTTGCCCTCCTTTGCCCCGTACATTAGTATGTCTTCGCCCCTTGGGTAATGGGAGTGAAACGGAAGGAGATGGAAGGATAGTATGACACAACAAATGTCGTGATGAGCGATCCGCCTGAGGACTGAAGTCATAAAAGACATTTGAGTGAAGGAAAGGGAGGGAGAGAACAGAAGAAGGTAGAGAGAAGAAAGCTTTTCTTAACTATCAAGCCGGCTGTTTGTCGCTCTGTTGCTTGACTCTTGGCTGCATTCCTTGGATAGTAGGCTGGAATCTGAGGGAAAGGGGGGAGAAATATCACCCTCGCTGTTTTACCACAGACGATGCTTCCAGGCACATGCAGCGGTTCTTATAGCCACAACACATGTGGCTGCTCCCTAGTTCAGTCAAAGAATGGCTCTCCAGTTTTAAATGTCACAGTGCTGCTGAAAGGTTGCTGTTTGAACTTGTGGTGGAAACGCTATATGGTTGTAAGGTTTTTATATTGTCTGCCTGGTTATTAGACGGCTTTAGCAGTAAAAGCCACGTCTCTGAATTGGCAGGCAAGGTAGTTAGAAAGGGAGGAGATTGTCAGTTGTCCAGTCAGACATAATGAATGAACTGAAGACACTAAACAATGCACTTCACTCATAAGACTAAAGGTGCCAAAATGGGATTTTTGTTGCAGTGCCAAGATCTAGAATATCTAAGCCAAGGGTCATGTGGGAACTGTGTACACACAAAGCCAATTATCACTTATTTGGGCTGGCAAGGTTAAAAAAAGTGTGGAAAACTGGTCATAATTTTACCATCAGACAGTGCACGAAGGCATATTAGCTTTGTTTTGGCTCTCTGTGTGGCCTTACATTTAAGGCTCTGTCGCTTCTTCACCTACGTATGTGGGACCATGACGTGGCCTGTGAAAGACCCCTCTGTTTTCCAGCAGACACAAAACCATCTCTACTTCCAGCCCCCACTGCTTTTGCTCAAAAGGGGCTTCCTTGTGTTGCTCATTCCCACAAGAGGTCAACCTCTCTGAGTATAGCAAGAGTCAGTTGGTGGGTGCTGGCCTTTGGGGCATGGCAAAAAGGAGACCCTCATCCCGACAGGGCACATCTGTGGGAAAGTCATAGAGCTACAATGTTCTGGTCATGCTTTTGACACTGGGCTTGAAATGAGGGCTTGGAATGACCCTGTGATGTATGCAATCCTAATTTTAGTTTAAAGCCAGCATACTGAACAAAAGGGATTTGCCCCCTGATCTCACGTTACTTACATGTTTTTGATGTGTTGAGCGTAGGAACTGCTCAGTAGTTATACAGGCAAACAACATAGACATCACACAAAACAAATTATGTCTTTTTTACTTTGCCAGTGAAAAGCCACATAAGTCATGTAAGTCCTCATTCAAGCTCATTAAACAGACCGGTTGTGTCCTCCAGCTGTGTTAAATTGAAATTAATTATTTAACCAGCATATTAATGTTCAACCAGTGGTAAAGGATTCATTACATTGATGTTAATGAAAAATGTATATTTCTATATTTTGCATGTAAGTAGCACCTGAATCAAATCTTATTCAATGAGGAAAAGTATAAGAATCACTGTTGTAATCAACACTCTCCTCTCGCAATGCGGCCAGTTGGATGGCAAAACACTACTAGGAGTACGTCAAAGGTAATTATTGCCTTATAGACTGAGTTTTCTTTAAATTTCTTTAAATTATTTAAATTATTCGGTAAACATTGCATCATTTCCATTATTTTGATGTATAGTCATTTCCTTTAAAATGATGCCTTTTATTTGGAAATTAGGAGAATTATTGTCAGCAGTTTTTAAAAACTAAGGCAAAGCTGTTCAGTTCAGTATTTGCACCTATAAAAGATCAAATCTGAGAAGAAAATTTGTTGTGGAAATTTTTTTCCAGACCTGTATATGTGTGTGTGCATGTGTGCGTGTCTGGCACGTGCAGTATGCTATGTAGCCCTCATTGTCCAGTCATTAATGCCTTAAGGACAAAAGTGTCCCGACTCTTCAATCAGCACATCTGTAACTCCATATCCATCAGGCATTCCCGTCTTTTGCCAGCCATGCGAGAGTGGGTGGTGGGGATGGGGACCTCAAGGCCAACAGACAGAAAGGAAATCTAATGGTGTACAGCTTACAGCACACAATAGAGCATGGCTTGATGCAGAATCTCCTGTCTGTCCTCCAGCAATCTAAAAGGGTACAAGAAGGCTTTGGCAACAGCTCTGTTACATTCATCTTAGATGCTCTGTGTCATTTTATGACATGGTTTTAACACGCTCAGGAAGTCTGAAACTGATCAGTGTGAAGATGTCCCTGAAGCCGATGAAAACCTGATGTCATCTCCCGTTCATTTCCGTTCACATTTTTCACTCTAAAGAATTTATACGCTGGCCGTAGACTTGTGACAAGGGATTTATTTTCATTAAACATAAGAGCTTACAGATCAAAAAGAATGAGAAAAAAGTATGCTGAACTGTCTATATAAATGGACAGAATGTGTTTTTTTTTCCTCACAAGTATCAGAATAAATAAAAATAATATAGTAAAAATTGATTTTATGTATGTTAATGTGTTTGTTTAAACATTTCCAGACCTCTCCTCATAAAAGCCCAGTATTACTTCTATTTACCGTCAAATACCTGCATACACACACACACACACACACACACATACACATACACATACACAGACTCGCACACACACACAGACACATCAACATTTATAAAGTTTACTCCTTCATCTGTAAAGCTTATGATGAAATGAGGGATACTTTGAGGTGGTTTTGTGCTTTGGCTTAAAACCCACAAGGAAATTCATTATTTCATCATGCTTCAAAGGTTGAGGTAGTACATGCCATGGTTCACCTGTCACCACCCCCACCTCTCTCTCTGGCCATGAAACATTGAACTTCAACTCAGCCCTGACGTAACTTTCTCAGATGTATTCCTGTGACTTGGGGTCGGGTATCAAAACAAGCATCATGCTGGGATAACATCCATCATTGAAGACAGTCGTGTTAGTTTTGGTTCGATCGTTTGTGTTTTGAGTGGTTGTGGCCAGAGTCCGTGTTCACACGAGATGTTTCAAACGGATGATGCGCGCTAAATGGGAAGTCCAGACATAGCTCAGGATTCTCCTTCAGCTATGTCAAATATTCCCTCGAATCATTCCATCTTAGGGCATGGTCAAGAATTTGCATTCAAATTGTGCATTACCGAGGTACGTGAATGTGTGTTTCCCCCATATTAAACCGACAATGAAGCAATCACTCACACGTTTGGGTCTCTTTTTGGTTTCAAAAGTGCTATGTCAAGATAATGAAGGCTCTCAAACACCTAATCAATCAATCACTCCAACATTTCAGTCTGCTGTGTGCAAATCTGCTGTGTACAAATTTATTTTCTCAAGATGTCCAAGATTTCATCAAGAGAACTAATAAGCGTTATTATACTTAACTGAGTGTGCAAGGTTCTAGTTCATAACAAGGATCATCAGTGCAATGAGGTGATGTGGCCTGGCTATCAGCCCAGATAACCAAACTAAGAAGCACTAATACATTCCCATGGCTTCACGTTCTCACAGCCAGGTGGTGATAACAGACATAGACCAAATTAATTAGGGACTGCATGATATGTTCAAAATAGTTGTTTTGTATTATAGTGCTTCATACTGAAATTGTCATATTCCTTGCTCTCCCCTTTTCACAATGTTCTAGAATGTTCTGCCATGTTCACACTCTTCTAGAATGTTCTGCCATGTTACACCGTTCTAGAATATTCGGCCATTTTCAAAGTTCTAGAATCTTCTCTCTTATCACACTGTTCTGGAATGTTCTCCCCTATTCACACTGTTCTAGAATGTTCTTCCCTTTTCATACTGTTCTAGAATGTTTCCCTTTGTCACACTATTCTAGGACGGTGAGCCCTTTTCTCACTGTTCTAGAATGTTCTCCCCTTTTCTCACTGTTCTAGAATGTTCTCCCCTTTACACACTGTTCATTTCTGTAAATCAGTCTAAAACAGTTTACTTCATTCACTCTTTTCCAGAACAAACATTGTTCCCAGTCACTCTGTTTTTGAAAATTCATCCCCATTAGTTGGTTTGATCAGTTTGTACATTCTAAGACAACTACCAACATGAGAAGGCTGGTTAGTTTGTTGTTTCGGTGCATTCTCTTGTCATGTTTCAGGTTCCTCTTCACTTTTTCAAAACACTAAACATGTCAGTCAGCAAAAAATTTAATGGCCAGTCTTTGATTTTAGGTATTTTTCATTAATCTCATGTATCGTGTGAAAAAAGTTTGCATCAGTGGCATAATTTTTACTCTGCAAACATGTCATTTATAGTTCACCACTGCTATTATTGTAACACAGTTCTGATGTAGGACTGTAGGATGTTTTTTGGCACACTCAGTGACCATGTACGCCCATGGATATGTAAATGTCCATATCCACCTTCCTATGCACCTTCTTGCACGCATTTCATTTGGTGCTGCTGACTAATGAACAGTGCGTCCCCTCATGCCACCAAAACAGCTCTGACTCCACAAGACCTCTGAAGGTGTACTGTGGTTTCTGGCACAAAGAAGTCCTCTAAGTTGCAAGGTAGGGCCTCCCTAGATCAGATTAATTTGTCCAGAACATCCCGCAGATGCTTGACTGGAATGAGATGGAGAATTTGGAGGCCAATCTCTTTGCCATGTTCACACTGTCTCCATTGGCTTACCATAGTGCTTTCTGGTTCCATTTTTTCTCCAGGTAAGTGCTGCACACACACCCGACTGTCGACATCTTCTGATTCTCGTGTGCTCATTGTAGGCACTTTCAGAGGTGCACATATATGTTTGTGTGCGTTTATTGTGTGTATGTATATATGTATGTATAGATTACATTAATGTATTCCTGTATTTACATTATATATATTTTATCCACCTCTCTTACTGACCATGGGATTTTGTGTATATAGCGTAGCGTACATAGTACAGAGTACTTTCTGGAGAGTTTGATTTCATATTGACTATGTTTATACTATATTTTATATTGTTCTTGTCTCTGTGTGCCTGTGCAATCGTAGCATAAGCAGTTTCTTCTGGGATCAGTAATGACTTCTGTTTCTGGTTTTGTTTCTGATTCTGATTCTGATAGTAATATTTATATAAAGACTGATCTAAAATCTGCTGCCTTCTAATGATGGGCCGCCAGTGTAGAGGAACCTGTGATCATAGGGACCTTTTGGCTTATAGTAGTGTAATGCCTTGCACACTTGAGTCTAGTACAGTTCAAGGTGCCAACAGCTGTATAAGCCCAGTTAAGTCCAATAAATCCAGACAACAGAATATAGACTAGGCGACCACTCCTCTTTAATGTAATTATGAGTTCATGTGATGGAACTTAAGTCAATTTGAAAGGTGTGATAGAAGGTATAAATGGTTTTAAAAATGGAAGTTGTCATGTAGTTAAAACCAGCACTAATTGTTAACACTGTATTCAATTTACAGAAATTAGTTTCAGCAGTGTCCTTTAAAATGTCCTTTCACAGCTGTTGTCAAAGTACTTTGTAGTCACACGACCTTTCGACTGACACTTGCCATGCAGTCCAGTAGCACACATCTTTTGCTGGCACTGCATTTCAAAGGATCCCTTATCACAGGAAAATTAGAAAGTGCCGCTCTGGATATCTTTTTAATTAAAGATATCCCACATGACAAATGGAACAGACATGGGTAGAGAGCATGCCATGGTAACCTAAAACTGGAATTAATAAAAAATGTCCTGACTGTAAACCTGTGATAGATACTATTTCATATTCTAACCTCATCAGTAGGAATATTCTTCTGTTCAAAGCAGGGAAGCATTCTGGAGACCTTACTAACTTGAACAAGCATTTAAACTTTTTTTTGTGTGAAAAGGATCGGTTATTCAGATGCACAGTAACAGCCATCATAATTCATGCAGTTAATATTTTGATTTATAATGTGGTGAAGTCTTTTTGGAGGAATGGCACGCAATTCATGAAAGTCAACATGAGCATGTCAAAATTGGGTCTAAGATTGTGTTGATCTAGCGTCTCTCTGCCTTTTCGCACTGGCTGTTTTTTGTTGCATAACATATTTTGACAAGTTTCTGAAAGTCAACTCGTATTTATGACTCATTAAAATCCCTTCATTATTCTATCAAGGAACGTCAAAGTGAGGATTGCATGTAACTGTCAGCCTTGCTTTACTGAGCTCAGAGTTATGTTTCAGCATAGCACAGTCAATTAAGCTATGCTTTCTTCTACAGACACCAAAAGTGTACAGCATGGTTTTTGTAGTTCTTTGGGGACGGTCTAATCCAGAGATTCCAGCTCCAGGCCTGGAGGAGTCTAGCACAGAGCAGGGAACTCACCACATTGCGCTGGCCTCCAGCCCTCTAGGACTGAAACTGGACACCCTAGTCTAATCCATTAGACTAACTTTGACCTTCAGCACAGTTATTGTGGCTGCAGTACATGTATGTATGGAAGCTGCCGTAGTAAACCTAACAAGCAAAAAACCTCTGGCTTATAGGAAAGGCTACAATAAAACCTAATAAATAAATATAATTGAATGCATTTTTCCTCATGAGACCACTGATAATAGCACATTTGCTGCGTCACTTATGAAGAGATATTTTTGAGCAAACTACATAGGAATTCATTTACTGCTCACTTGACTGCAGTGCAGCGCTGTCATATTGTGTTTGTCAAAGATCTTTTCTCCTTTTTTTCTACATATTTTGGTAGATGATTTCATACGCTTAGACTTCACTGTTCCACATGAAACGTGGCCTGCTTGTAGCCTCTCATGGGTGACACGGAATAAGAGCTTCGTGTTCCTAGGTGGAAGGCTCCTTTTGCATTAGCTCCCTCTAAAGTGGGGAAGGCACAAAGTACAATTTGGGCAATAACTTGACATCCCTTCGACCAAAAATGACAACATTTATATGATAGGTTGGCTCTAGGAAATTCACGACCCTAGCTAATTATGATTTATTTGTAGAGTAGTACCACTGAGTGAGTTATATTAATACAAACATCTAGTGATTCACGACCCAATTTCACTACCCAACTTCATAAAATTTGACACAGTGTATCACTACCAAATTTTTTGAAAGCACACCGGATTTTGTGACATTTTGCTCCGTAAGGGGTGCAGCGACAGAAACTTTTCAATATCGCAATTTTCATTTGGCTCCCTCAAAAAATATCAAAATTCAGCAGCCAATACATGCCTGTGTGGATTGCCAGTTTGAAGGTTGTAGGTTCATTCATAATAGCATATACATACAATTTACCCAGCTTCGGACAAATTAGCCACAGTTAGCTACAATATGTTTTCTTCTGTTCTTCTGACATGATTTGCTGTATCGCTGTAATTTGTCTTTAAATGCTTACGTGACTTTTATTCAATTTAAATTGTCCTCCTGTTGAAGTGGTAAAATAATTCAACCTCTTGCTCACACATTCCGCTTGGACCCAACTGATCAGTTTTGCAGTGGCCGAACATCACGATGCAGTACAGCCAGTTTCATGGGCACCATTATAGCATTAGCATATTAACCATTATAGCAGTGGGGGACATGACCGCCACCACCAAACACCCCCCAACCACCCCCCACCTCCCGGACCCTTAGAGTGCTGTGTCCTCCAACACATTAAAAATGCTTCTAACGCCCATGCCCAATTTTCAACTCAAATTGAATTTCATTTAGGTTAAACTTCTATAAAGGACTGGAAAGCAACTTTTACCTTCAGGCTTTTCACAATGGCCATAGAAAACATAATTCTACAAACGCCTTTTTTTTGCTATAGAACATATTTCAACATTGTTATTGCCTTTTTATATCACATTTAGCTCCTTTTCTCAGAAAGAGATTGAATACTGCTGACATGGCCAAGTTCGCATTTCCTCAAGGTGTTTATCTGTTAAATGGCTGGCTGCTCCTGAGCTGTCATTTTATGGACAGGACAATAAGGCCAGTGCGGATATGGAGCCACACCAGTAGGATGATACCTGATTTGATGCAGGGTTTGATGACTCTGCTGCTAGATAACAAACTTCTCCTCACTCTACTTTCAGCTGCAGTAACATGTGTTCAAGAGCGTCTGCTGTGCATTTTTCCGCCTCCATATGGAGGTGGAAAGGGAGAAAAACTAAAAGGGAAAGAGTGTGAATTCAGATGCTCTTTTCTTAGCAGTTAGAAACCATTATACTGCAGGTAAATTGTTCCAACCTGGCCTTCTCTTGGATTAGAACTGGCTAGCCAAAGTAAACAAAAAAAGTAAGCCGAGAAAATACTTTATTCATTCCCACGGATCCCGCTAATGTCCCACCAGAGCCTCTGTCAAAGTGGCCAATTTGCAACACTGCACTCTTATTACCATGTGAGAGCTTATTAGATCTCGAAAAGTGTTACTGGACCGGGTCCCCTCACCTACTACAAAGGAAACACACAACATATGTGGACAGTAATATTACCTGACAATCAGGCCTGCGTCAGAGTTCATTTGCACATATAAATTTGAGTTTTCAATTCTGAGTAATTCCATCTGTCAAGCAGAGAAAAAAATACTGAGAGTGCTATAGCCATAAGCTTGTTGGCTTTATAATTCAAGGATGTCCCTTGAGGTAGGCTTGCCAGTAATGAAAAAAAAAAATACCAATGGAAATGGCTGTAACGCAGTATGTAGACTGTAAAGCCAGTAGCCCAGTAGCTAAACACTGCTGTCCTCCCCTTGATCTCAAAATTGGGTCACATTCTGCCCCCTTTCCAAATCAACCATGTTTAATTGCTATGTACTAAAGATTTCCCATGTGCACACAAACCAGTCAAGTCTGGCTCAGCCCAATAATTGTTCACTTAACTCATTCCTTTATGCTGCCGTCTACAGCTACAGCTGCCAACTTTTTTTGTTTCCAGCTCATGTCAAATGTCATGCAGTTCTCCAAATATGAATCTAGAAAAAATGACTAATTTTCAAATAATTGCTATTTATAAACAAAGGAAATTCACAGAAAAATACAGGATTTTGTGACCTAAAAGTAGTCTTGAGTATAATTTATTAGCCAAAACTGGAGCTAGTCACTCCTCATTTTCTTATCAGACTTTTTTTGTGCAACTATGGCTAGTGCTAGGTGATATATCTTCTACATTTGCATTCTGTGATAGTCCCTTATCATTAAATTGCCTGTTAGCAATATTTTAGTATATATTTGGTAGATAATAAGCATCATATCCTTAATGTAGTGCTCATAAAATATCTGCATTTCATGTACCAAAACATGTTTTTAGATTTTTAAAAATTTTGTACACTTTGCACTTGGTATCCAGTAAAATCCAGCGTGGATGACTTTATTAATGCAAACTTTAATATAAACTGTGCTACATCTGGAAAATATTGTGATCTTGAGTTTAATTAATTCCGCCCAGCATAAGCTGTGATGCTGCACATGTCTGGATTGCAACAAGTAGTTTTAATTGACATTGCTTGTTTACATTTTTACAATACAAACATTAGCTGCTAAGGGATGTACCAGAGGACAACCAGCAAACAGTTGGGTAAAAGACTTCCTCTCAGGGCACCGCATGGCTGTGTGTCTGTGATATGGATCCCCGCGAGGAGGCTATGTCAAAAAGCTGCTCTACAAGTCTGCGGATTTTTTTTTCCTACATCGAAGCTGCAAAAAATGGATGCAATACAGAGCTGCACTGGCTTAGCTGAGGACATTTGAAAGGACTTTACTGGCTTATTGCTTTGACTCCAGCACTAAATGACTCATACCTCTAAGAGGGCCCACACTAAATAGATCATTTCAGCTCATTTCCAATCAAGCATGCGCTTACAGTGTAGGGTGTGTGTGTGTGTGGGAGACTTTGAAGACTTTGATGATATGAGAGAAAGAGAAGTGACACAATTGAAAGACATCAAAGAAATAGCAGATAATAACTCAAATGTCCTCTGATGATGAACAGTGTGCCATCAGAGGATTTTTCAACCAGAACCCCACCAGAATCCCTCCAAAACATATGCAAAAGCGCCTGATGTCGTATTCCAGTTTTGTCATCCACATTTGTTATGGCAACTGTTTGGATTTTATCAACCGTACGTACGCCTGATCCCCCAAGAGGCCTGACACAGTGACCAGTGTATTAAGTTACTGCCTTCAGTAGCATGACGGTAGGGCTGTCACTATTGATTATATTAGTCATCAAGTAACTTATTCTGGAAGTTAATTGAGTTTTTTTATCCAAGTTTGAAAAAAGAGTCTATGCCATTAAAGAACTGACTTAGGTGAACAGTAATAAACCATTTGGAAAGTGAAGGAAATGTGTCAGCGGATGGTAAGATGGATGGACTGTTTCTGGTTGTAGATAATCTGAGTGACTGTTTGAAAAGGTTGAGCTAGTGAATGGGAGTGTATAGACTTTGCACATCATGCTGCTGCAGTGATTCTGGATATCTCATTAGGGAGCCTTCTCTCTGTTTGAAAGATGCCCAAAGACATCACTGATATGTTTTTTCTTTGCTTTATTGTTTGAGATGGCTTTGATTGTAAAAATACATGATGCACTTGACATGACCTGTGGACACTAAACAACAACCAATCAACTTTTCACCTTTAAAGCTGCTGTCAAAACTCTTCTGTCAGACTAGACCTAATACAGTAGCTGTCTCTTTTCTGCAGTATGTACTAGAAGCTGGCCATTACTATACAACTTACGGCAGGAGCTATAGACAGCAGATGTCGAGACTGGACAGATATCAGCAGAAAATACTGGACTGAGTGACGGAAAGAAAAAAAAAGATCCAATATTGTTACAAATATAGCCTGACGTAGCACGCACTTTCACTGTGTTATGGTATATTAGCTGCTTTTAGACGCTCATCTTACGTGAAGTAATTCAGTTAAGAACAACTAGTTTAAAGCTTAGTAGTTTTCAAAGAAAATATTTTGGATTAGCATTGGATGCTCATGTTTCAGTGTGTCTAGCTAGAGATGGTGTGACCAAATGTATGACTCCTGGGTTAAAAGAAAAAACGATATTACTAAGAGTGATTCTATTCAATAGACTTTGTGCTGTATCTTCCTGTCATTTCTAAGTATAAGTGTATATTCTAAATATAAGTACATTTCTGAGTATATTCAATTGTTTGTCACTTTTGCTGCTCTTACATTTGTACTATCCACTTTCTGCCGTGGCAATGATAATTCCCCACTTGTGTAAGATAAAGGTTTATCTTATCTTATCTTACCTTAGAAACAAATCAAATGTCCACAGCAGGCAGAGGAATCATCATAGGCTTCCTTGTTTGTATCATCCTACATTTGTGTTTCTGGCAGTTCTTGGCCTCCACCCTTCTGGGTCTGGGTGCATCTGGGTGCACATACGCATGGTGACTTGAGCGCTGTGTATATAGAGCAATGTGGAAAAGCACTTTTGGTTTTCCACTTTCATTTGATTTCGTGAGTGTTTCTCCTGGGGCTGCCAGACAAGGCCCCTCTCATGTGGCCAGCCAGAGTGGCTCGTGCCTGCCCCTCAAAAACTGCCCTCTCATGGGTCAGAGGAGCGCAGAGATGTCTGGACTTTGTCAGGAGTGCAGTATTGTCTGTGTAGCTCATAACCTAAATTCGATTTGGAAGGGACCATGAAAGGAATGGGGAAAGGCTCAATTAGACTTTGAAGGGAGTTTGTATACATTTTATTGCTTTTTGCAGGTTGGGGAAAAGAAAGAACATAATGCAAGAAACACTTGGAAACAGTAGGTGTTCTGCTTGTAGCAATCGAAAATCTTTGGCCTTTGATGTGCACCTTTTTTTGTATTGTTTTAGAACACTAGGTAATGCTTTTATAAAGGTCTACCAATATCAATACAGTATCAAATATGCTGTATTAAAACAGTGGAATAAAGTATATCAGTATTTCAAGACAGTTTCATTGAATAAAACTGAACCAAATGTTGACCTCAGAATCAAAAACAGCATTGACCCTATAAACCTGCTATATCCCCTAGGTAATGTGTACACAAATAAATAAAATCTATCTCTGTAATGCTTTAACATAACCTGTAGCCAAGGATTGTTATGAAGTTACATTATCATCATCATATCGTCAAAACATTATTTACACAACATCAGTTTCAGGCCCTCACATGGCCATTAAAAAGTGTGATCCTACTGTGGCTTTAGCAAGTGACCTGTAGCCCTGATGTGGTGAAAAGGTTAATGTCAGTAGGGTGCAACTGCCCTGCTTTTCTGTGTCACACTGCTTTTATAGCCTCCTTATAGCCTCTTTCCTTCCTCCTCACACCACACGGTCTTCAGCCAGCACAGGCACACTAGGGAGTGAGGAAGTTAGCTAACATGCTTCATTAAATGAATATGGTAGACAACCCATGTCATTTTACACAATGGGACCTTTCTTTGCAGTCTGACACTTTACCGGCAAAAAAGGGTTTTATTTGTGTTTTGTTTTTTAACTTGGAAAAAGCGCTGGCTAGTTTTTCTAATGACATTAGAACATGTCTCTGAGCAGCAAATTACATGTGGGTGTTTAATAAATATATAAATTAAAAGAAACATCCTATTCTGTTGTAATACTACATGGAGACCTATAAGAATTTTAATGAGGTCAGTTAGTATAGTACTAGGCTGGACAGTCTCATTTCTCTAATATTAATGGGAATATTACCAACACTCAAGCTCTTCTTGCCTCTCTGGATAGGTTAACAAATCCTCCTACACAGTTACCTCAAGAGTTCCTATCGTCTAAAAAGTGTAATAAGTAACAAGCAGTGATTTAAAAAAATAACAGCACAAAGACTTCATGTCAGAATTTACTTTCGTTGATGGCACAACACTTGCTTTACCAACTACTTGCTGTCTCGACACTCATAAGGTTTGTAAAACGTTTTTTCAGCTGTTAAGCATTTGAGATTCTGCAAATTGCGAACAGCTCTCTTCTCTTGGGCATGTTTCCAAAAACACTGAAGACTGCTGTTATCAAACCCTTTCCTGAGAAAGAGAAACGTGGATGTTTCCTTACGTAACAATTACCGGCCTATTTTAGATCTTATATTAAATGGCAGTGTTACTGAGAAAGTACTTTTCAAATTAGTAATTACTTTAACTTAAATGGCTACTTTGATGACTTTCAGTCAGGCTTTCATCAACGTCATAGTACTGAAGCTCCTGTCATAGAGATATTACGGGACATTCTTCTGAATAGAAGGTAAAATCTTGGTGCTGCTAGATCTCAGCACAGCCTTTGATACTATCGACCATAAAACACTAGTAGGCAGATTAAAAAATTGGGTTAGGTTCTCAGGAAAGGTTCTCAAATGGATCAGGACACTGACACTTAGAAATCAGAGAAAATTGTTATGCTGTACATAGACCCACAAGGGTCTAATATTGGACCCCTTTTGTTTTTGTACTTGTACAAGCTTCCTCTCATCCACATTCTCCAAGAATACAAGGTGCCTTATCATAGCTGTGCCGACCACATTCAGGTCTATCTAGCTCTGTCACCAAATAACTTTAGTCTCATTGGGTTTATGCCATGAAAAAGTACATTTCTGGATGCAACAAAATAAGACTTTGGTTTGAAAACAAGTTAGGAAGGCTGCAGCTTAGTGCATATCTGGAGTCTACAACCAATGTCAAAAATCTCAATCTCAAAGTATAATCAAGGAAATGATCTTAGTTTCAGCGCCCACATTGAAGCTATAACTAAATCAGGATTCTGGCATCTCAACAACATAGCTAAGTTCAGAGAGTTTGAGTCAAAGCGAGAGTTGGAAAAACATACTCATGCCTTTATGTCCTGCAGTATTGACTGTTGCAATGTTCTTCTTACTGGCCTCAAAATGCTGCTGCTAGAGTTCTAAAAAACCAATAAAAGAGAACACGTTATTCCAATGCCTACTCTGACTTCCAATTTGATACAGAATTTAGTTAATTACTCATTGTGTTTAAGTGGGTTGTGCCCATAGCTCTGCAATGTTTCATGAATAAAAACTTAGTTCACCTATTAGATCAGCAGGAGCTTGTCATTTAGTCATTATGCTTTCCATGGAGATCTGCCCTAACTGCTGCCATTGTAAAAAACGTTCTTGTTTTAGTCAATCGGTTTCATTAATCAGTGGCTCTATTTTTATTTGTAGTACTAAATCATGCACTTTATCTGTATTCTTTTCTATTACTTTTTTTACTTTAATTTATTTGAACTTATTTCTTTTTATGCTTTTTGTGATAATTGTAATGCTACATCTTTACTAAATAACCCACCTCTATGACCCTGATGTACTCAGAAGCACGAGCTGTTATCACAATAACATGCTCCCATATTTCCTAGTAGAAGTCAGAGAGACCAGAACTCACTTAGACATACCGTCAAGTCCAAGGGAGTAAAAGGAGAATTGGTTCAGGAAGGTGAGAATCTCTGGCATACTAAAACTAGCTGGACACATCTGAAGGACTAACACCCTAACACCCAAATAATATTCAATACTGAATTAGCCTGGTGCTTAATGATACATGCTGGGTGACAGCAAGCTGCAGATCTTCTCTGAGAGGATATTTGACTCTGTAGTCTCATATTGATGTCTCTCAGAGTAGAATGTTTACTTCAATCCATAAGGATTTTTAACATTTTTTACATATAATTTTCACATACTCTCAGACTCTTTCACAGTAAGAGTGCTTTTTGTGATAATTTATTATTTCACAATAAAGGTTTATCTTATCTTATCTTATTTTTGGAATCTTTGTAAGACAATGCCTAATTTATTTTCCACCTTTGTCCATTTTTATTGTTTGGCCTTGTAAGATAACTATCCAGATAATCAGTAAATTGCTTGAATTCTCTTATAGTCAAAGCCTAAACCTTTAGAGTTGTTCATTATCTTGATTTCAAATCCAGGACGATGATCTGGATCCTGAACAATTTTCACGGCCTGAGCTAATGGTCAGTGCAGTAGTCCTCTGGGGACGTCATTTTCAGAGTTAATCAGGAAGACTTTCTTGAGTGCTTATAATCCTTGAGCTGTGCGAGTAACCTGAGGTCTGTGCACATGTGGCTCAGTTATTGTGCTTGGCTTACTTAGCCCTGCGAGTTCCGCACTGGGGTTTTGTGAATGGAGCCTGTAGGCTGCTGGGGGTGGGGAGCTAGGGCCTCAGGGATGGCTGAGTGTCTGCTCCCACATGAGAGTGCTTGCGCTGGGGGAATTAAACAGACACAGAGGCCTTAAAGCGTGCCCAGCTGCTAGTGCTCATATAGTGCCACTGAAACAGCAACCAGATGACAGACTTCGGGGAAAAACGCTGAAAGCCATTGTATCCTATGCACCTAATTCTGCAAAAGGCTTAAAGCTGAGACCATTGACTGCTTTCTATTGATCGGTTCACTAATCTTTACACTAGTGAAACATATAAAGTATTTTATTTACTTATTCGAATACTGTTAATTAAATAAAATATGATACCAGTCCCTTTCATGCATTTTGACGTAAGGGTAAAATCTTCTAGAAGAGGGAAAGAAAGTTTGAAATTAAGCGATGAGTTAAATCAGTATGGATCATGAACGCTGTGCCTGATGGAAGTCTTTTAACCTTAGACAGTCTTTATCCTCAACACCTGGAAGATTAGGATATCTTACTTTGAAATCTCTCAGGCAGTGGGATCAATCAGTGGCTCAGTATAAAGTGCACTCCCAAATCCTGATGCATCTGTGCTGTTTGCTAAGGGGTACCTCTGGCAAAGCGTGACAGGCTCAATTAGAGCCTTGTTGCTGTCTTATTTTCCTCATCTGTCTAAAATGGTAGACCCTTATAATCCTATGGGTTTATGTGGTATTTTCAAGATCATTTAAGGTGTCTTTTTGGTCTT
>JBBPCX010000011.1:15085598-15095860 GCA_037974365.1 Hydrocynus forskahlii
TAACGGTGTAAGCCGAGTGGGAGTGGGCGTAAACTCAAAATGTCATATGTCAAGGCTGTTGTAACTCGAGGACCCCCTGTATACGTAAGAGGTGCCACAATGCATGGGTCAGAAATATACACACCCACACTAACTGTGATGTTATTGAGCTTAAGATTGCATTGTTTTTAATAAAAAAAAAACATGTATAATCATGTGAATGCCTGAATGCATCTAATGCCAAAATTCTGGAATCTGCCCAAATGGTCTGTAATTGGCCAGAATGCACACAGATAAACAATTCCACTCATTTGCATATTAAGCCTCATTTGTAGATGATTTATATATACAGATACAGTGTGACACGTTACATTTAGAAAAACGTCATGTGCTCAACCCTCCGACACAAAAGGTATCCGATAACAACTCTGTAAAATTAGTTTCTCTTCACATTCTTACTAACTCTGCATTTTCTCATGTCCAACTGTCAGTTACTCAATTGATATAGGGCCTGTTTGCTTCAGGCATTCAATGAGCCCTACAGGTCAAGGTCAGGTTAGTGTAGAGTTCTACTGTTGTCTGCTGTCCATACTGATGGCAGGCTGTCTTTGCAAAGCAATCCATGAAACTACTCACCACTCATCACCTCTGCAAAGCAGACAGTGGCATTGTGTCTATACGGCCAGAACTGGAGTTGGCTGGGTACACTGTTTATGGCCTGGGTCAGCAATAGCAGACAAGATCCTTGACTGTAGGCACCTGACACTCGAACAACAAGGTGGCAGCTAAAATCAGTGCAGTCAAGGACAGAAAGACATGTACAAAGATCTCTGTACCCTCTGAAGTTTATATGTTTACTTCTGTAGCTTCATTCCAGCATTCATTACATTTTGATCAATCTGAGAACTGTATTACTGATATACGTTTTAAAGAGCTAGAAATCTCAGCAACTGCAAACATCGGTGGATATAATTTTTAAGATAGTTTAAGATTAACAGTGCTTTACTGACTGATACGATTGTCACTATCTGAAATAGTATTATATAGGACACTTCTAAAACAAACCACTTTTGAATAACCTTACAATATTACAAAATGCAAATAACATCATAATGTTGAACATCAGTTTGCTTGTTGTTTGAAATGGGATAACATTCACCAAGATTTGAAGTGATGCTACTAATGTTACTAGCAGTTATATGCAGGATTTCAGTCAATCTGGCCATTTTAAACAACCAAAGGTATGTAAAGGCCAAAACAGAGAATAAACAGAGTCATAGAATGGCTTTATGATTGAGAACCAATTTATAATGCATCAGAATAATGATACTTCACAGAACATCACATGGGCATTGATCAAAACAAGCTGGAGTTGGCAGAATGAGGCACTTGTTCATCAAGGCCTTTCCCTAAATCTATGGCACTTCTGAAAAAGTAGCAGCATGAATGGAGATTTCTAGGCTGTAATCCCCAGGCATAACCTCTGGAAAGCTCAAAGCTTTGGGACAGTTCAAAGACATGCATAGAGAAAGAAGCAAGGACATCTGGACCTGCTCTTTCGCAAGGAGTGAAAAACCACAGAATAATACGGAAATGCTGAAAATACAACACAACACAAAGAGCCTCTTCAGGAACCTCTCAAGTGTCTAACAGAACAAAGCAGCCAATAACAGCTTGCTCCAAGCATTTATCTCCATGAGACATTTGTGTCGTTGACTGTTTAAGGAAATGAAGTGCTATTTAGCCCTTTTCCCAAACCCAAACTTGCGGATTTGCCCTCTTGGTGCATATTTTCTTTTGTGTGTGTGGTGAGCGCCCGGTCTTGAATACATGAAGTAAATCGGGTGGAACCAGGCTAATGTGCTGTGCCTCGGAGCTACTCTGACTCGCTGGCCCCACCAAAAATCCTTCTCTACTCATTTTTCAGATGTTCTAGAGAATGGATACCTTCAGGCCAAAACATACTTGCGAGAAAGAGGAGGTTGTAGATGCTTATGGTGGCCCATTGTTCTGGGAAAAGCTGCTCTGGATGAGGGCTTGTGGTGGAACGTTTACAACGTGGCCAGTGTCAGTAATCTTTGGGGAGAAACCAATCAGTGCTGTGTAATCAATACATCTTTTGTTTGTGCCATGCCACAACTCCCTTGTATATTACCAATATTATGTCCTGCTGTTTGAGCAGATGCCTTTTTAGAGTTCGTTTGAGAAGGGATAACAGCAGAGTCTCACTGAGATGTAATTGGTCCTTACTCATGGCTACTGGCTTTGCACCAGGGTAAAACGGTAACACTTATATGGCCTCTGCAGTCTCATATTACCAGAAGCGCCACAGATCAACATTTGGTCTGCTGGAAGGGCATTGCTTATCACTCTAGCTGACTTTAATTGCTTAAAGAGATTATTATGTTTGGCACCCTGCTAATTCACTTAGCAAAAAGGGTTTTATGTGGTAGCAAAAAAAGGTTCTTTAACTTATAACAATACTTTTTTGTATCATCATATATATAAAACATATAATAAATGTTACATTTATTAATTTTTGTCAAGCCTTTTATTGAAGAACCTAAAGTATGTTTTATAAGCAAACATTTTTAAAAAATAAATAAATAAAACATTTTTTTAAATTAAGTGTAATAGAAACTGTAAAAACATGTCACACACGTATAGTTTGCAAAAAAAAAAACAGTTAGATGTTACCTTTAGAGCCATTCTGCAGTATCTTAGACACAAAGACATGTGAGGAACCAGGTCAGTCAAACACCTGTTAGTTAGGATCTGAAGATTCTTACTTTTTGAAAATATTCATGGATGGCCTTGTACTGTTGTAGTCATCTCATGCCTTGGCAGACATCCCACTGAACTGTGTGCAGCAGTGATAAAGTATGTGTTAAGTGTAAGCGTACAGTATGCGTTAAGCTCATACCGCGGAGTAGCAATAGGGTCTTTGCACCTGTCTCTGGCTTGGCACAGATAAAAGGCCATACATCAGCTGCGCTTAGCTTAAACTCGGAAGAGCCTGAAGCAAATTTTACGTCATTGCTAGTTTCTGTACTATTTTTAAAAAGAGCATATTTAGAATGAATGCTAATTCTGTAAAATTGTAATTAATTTACTGTGTCTGAGAACAAAAGATGAGCCTGCTAAGAAGTGCTAATATTAGGAAAGGGCGTTTTATAGCCATTAGATTAATGTAAAGCCGTGAGCTGTGTGCACACATGCAAAGTCTCCCTAGAAGAATAAATTCACTGTCACCATCTTGCTAGTACATGTCCCATTTAGGACCAGGCATCTCTTAACTGCTATGAACATGCTCTGGATATCAACAACAGCCAAAGTCTAGTTTTATTTCATGTCACATGGCCAACGAGGTCAGCTTGTCAACAGATTTGTCTCATTGAGTGGCCTAAAATAAAAGGCCAGCAGCAGGACAGGAAGCTTCCTGCTGATTGAGCAGAATAAACAGCGTAGTATCGTTTTCATTTTTGACACTGTATTTATCAGACTTGGTGACATGTGCAAACATCTGTGGAGTCGGAAATCTGTCTAACGTCTCTTACTCTTCCCCTTCTCTATTTGCATTGCATTCTTGAGAGATGAATTAGTAGTTTACTATTGCAGGGGGTATTCAATTAGCTAATGAACTCATATATTGCTTAGATGCCATTGCTAATAAAGCTTGCTAATAAATCACCTACAGATGACTGGCATTTGTGGTCATTGTTCACACCTAACTTTAGCTTCAAATTGTCTTTCTATATGTCCTGTATCACATTCCAATGAGCTTATCACAATTCAGTGAGCTTAGTCCTTCATCCTGACTGAAATAGAAAATCTATGCTCTTCCCTTCATGCACTGTGTGATCGATTTCAGTTTACATACAGACATACTGAACTGTACAAGCATAATGATTTTGTAATAAATAAGTTGCTTACATCCAGGAATGTCATATTAATTATAAATGTCCATTTTGACTTTGGTAACGAGCCAGAAAAAATGCACGCATGGTGGTATGTGTGTATGTGTGTGTGTGTGTGTGTGTGTGTACAAACACATACATGTGTACACAATACAATAAACAAAAGGGAAATTCCTTCAAATATGGTCTTGCACATTGTTAGAAGTAATAGGATCACACACACTGCATTGAATCAAATTAAACAAGACTAATGATGTTCTCTTGGTATTGAAAATAAATTTTTTCAGTGTTTTAGAAGTAGCGACCATATCAACAATATGCTCAAAAAATCAGAGTATGACATATTGTGAGTTGCGTCAACAAAGTCACAAAAGCGTAAATAACACATAGAGGCAATTTTTTTCAAAGACTGACTCACAAATTGTAAATGATTTAGAGTCCTTTTTATGAATGTCATGTGATATTACTATTTTTAAAGCATAAAATGTAACTATATTCTGTTAACGATGAGTATCGTCCAACAAAATAGAATATTAACATGCATATTATAGATTGTAAGTCTGTCAGCTCTGATCTGTCAGCTAACAAAACCTGATAGATACCGTCTGCACCATGCTGTTGACTTTACCTGACTCTACCTGGTGAGCACTGGCAGGTCAGATCTGACAAGAAAGTACAGACTCCAGGACAAATGTGATGTTTTGCTTGGACTGGAGAGTTGCAGCTATGGGTGTGTGCAAGGGTAAAAAACACCCTCTGTGTAAAAAGCACCCTCTGTTTCATACTCTTCTGAGCTCAGGGATAACTCCAGTGAGCTGGTATTTGGAACACTACCTCATACTGTACCTTCATGCCAAAATCATAATCCCAATCCCACATGAGAAAGAGCATGAAGCAGGGGAGGAGCCTCCTGGCACAGCTTTTGCTTTTAGCAGATAGAGATGTACTGTCTGGTCAATACAAGAAAAGAGACTTGGTAAATAGGTGTTATGTATTAATGCATGATTTGTTGTTGTAGCTTCCATGTTTTATTTCTTTCAGTTATAGGTTTCTTGACATTGATATTGACAGTCCTAACTGTTACACATTTTTAAAACACATTTTTGTTCAGTATGTGCAAGCTACAAAGCTTACTGTTTCACATGCCCTTCACTTTGACTTAAGTTTGTAGCCCACTCCATCTGACTGGAAAATTAAGTGAGCAGGGGAAGGTCCAATAGTCCTCTATTCTGGTGCATGTGTGAAAATCAAAAGCCTTGTGAAGCAGTTTCATTGATCTAGACTCCAGTTCTTTAATCAAATGTCGAAAGACCCCCAACTGCTGCAGGTCAGGCAGAAACAAGAGCTAATGGGAAAACCAATCAAGTCTGATTGCACTGTTCTGAGTGAGCTGTTACTGTAATAGAAGAAAGGTTGAGGTAACCTACCGAAGACAAAACTATATTTTACAGATGAGGTCCAAAAAACCTTCTCATATGTTTTTTAGGCCTGCAAATCATGGGCCAAGCAGTGGCTGATCAAGTCAAGCATTCTGCTCCAGGGAAATGCAGAGTGTGGCTTTGACTTAGCAGGCGAGGTAGAGTTACCCCAGCTGCCCACCCAGATTTTTTGGCACAAACTAGTGTCCAAAGTTGGTACCACAGCCAAAGGTGAACTCAAGCCCCGTGGCAAGTATTATACCCGTGACAAATAAAGTATCCAGATGCAGCAAAGTGAGAAGAGTCAACAGGCTTGTGTGTGCTCATGTTCAGGAGTAACTTGTTGCAGATGGTGTGTCAAGGTCGTAGCAAACAAAGTTTGTCTGAAGCAGCCAGCAACCCATTGGAACTATGTATCTCAGGAGAGTTTAAAGGGGCGCTAGACACAATGAAACAGAAATATGGCTGTCTGGCTTGAGAGACAGTATAGACTTTGACCATAATGTTTGTCCTAGTTCTTTTCTCATGTATTGTTATGTACTGCAACAGTTACAACACTTGTCCAACCTAAAGAAATCAACAGAATTAGAGTCACTCAGAACTTGTGCCACATAACTTGTGACACAAGTTATGTCTATATTTTTCTGTCCTTTGCCCTTTAATTGGCATAAAAATAGCATACAATCTGAAATGTTTTCATGTGCACTGATAAACAAACTCCATAGGAAGAGCTATTGTTTTCCACTCTGTTCTTTAATTACACTTTAAATTAAACTCTTGCCACCATTTCAGACCATGCACTTTTTCATGTTTTTTTCTCGACTGTTTATTTATCTAGTTTTTAATTATAGACATTTGTCAAACATCATCTCATTAGACGTCAGTATATTGGAAAATAGCTTCATGATGACTTGCTGTCATGCATTGGTGAGTTGGTGTGTTTTGTATCATAGCAACTGAATGGAGGCAAACTGTTGGGTGGCTTTTAAAACCGCCTCGTATTGGATGAATGTCCTGTATTATCAGCATCCAAAAGAACTCTTTGTGTGTGGATGTGTTTGACGGCTCCTTGTCATCTTCGTGAGAGCGCGGATTTGTTGACTTGCAGCAGGAGGGCCTTGTGAAAGACTGGCATTGCTAGCTCATGTCACTGTAATGCCAGCTCAACTCAAAAGGGCACCAGCGCAGCACTAAACAGACAGTACTGCTTCATTTTGAGTTTGACTTAAAATTACACAAACTCTTCTTTGTTTCTTTTTGCTGGAACTTTCAGGTAACCACAGATCTTGTTAACATTGTAGTCTACTTGACTCTGATCAGTTATTGCTTTCTCAAACTGTCAGTGCAATCTGACAGCTCCAAAAAACAGTGTGTGGTTACTTTGTTATTACTTGTTTTTATTTTACATAGACATTCTATGGTTAAAGTGTTAAAGAGTATTATTGCTAGTAGTGTGCACAGAAATGAAACTGAATTACTTTTTTCTCCAAACACACCATAGGCAATCGGCCAGTTTGTCATTTTGATTTTGGATGACCTATATTGCAGATTTCTCATGTTGTAAAGTCAGATGCTGATGTTCTAGCCATCTTAAACAAATTCAGTGGTGGTGCATATGGTTTGTATAACCATAACCCAAAATAAACCAGTTCAGTGGAGATGCTTTACTGATATTAAGGACAATGAGATGTTATAAGGTAGCATGCTAACAGTGTAGGTTGTCCATTTAACTGTAATGAAGTTTAAAAAATGTTCAGACTTTTACTTTATCATTCAAGACTTATGAACATGCACAACTTATTCTTGGGCTGTACATCAGCGGTATATGAATTAAGCATCTATTTGTGGAACTTAATTAACCTTGTTTAATGTAAAATGCAAAGTCCTGTGGGACTAAAAAGTAAAGTCCTGTGGATTGGCTGGATTACGTGAGACTACACAGCCAGTACAAGCTATGTACAGAGTGTGCCAGAAACAGTCCAGCTTCACCGTGCTGTCTGGTGGCGTCTGCTGCTTGATCCATGGCACTTGTGGCGTCTCATGTCAAGTGTAGAGAGGGGTGGGTTAGTGTCGGGGTGATGGCTGAAGCGCTAGAGCAGCTGGCAGAGCTAATCTGTGTGCAATTGAAAAGTCTGACTTGAGAATACCGCCTCTTATCCACTCATTATATGCAACGGCACTAGAGCCTGGTCTCTAATCAGCTGCTTAGAGCTTGTCCTGAACAAGTGCAATTTCAATGGGAGTGAATATTTAAATATGTGTGTTTAGTGGAGAAATCAGTCTTTACTTGAAAAAAAAAAATGTTTCATGTCCGTGACTGAATTTGGATCAAACCACAGCAACAGACGGCATCTAACGCAGGATGAGCCAGGAACGCTCGGCCTTGTTGTCTCTACAAATCTTGTCTCTCTCTCTCTCTCTCTCTAACCTGATCGAAGAGGATATGAAAACTGCGACTTGAATACAAAAGAGATATTTATCTTTGTCATTGTAGCAAGGGCTAACTGGGCTTTGCAGGAAACTATTTTTCGGTGGCCTATGGGCCTGTTTGATGATAAGGCTGATTAGGCCTTTACAATGTGCCCACTGGACACAGATTTGAATAGTCCCATGATAAAGGTAAAATGGGAGATATCGATTGGGCTATTCAGTATGTCATTAGACTTTCTTTTGTGGTCTAAAATGCCTTCAAGTATGTGTCGGACAACACTCACATCAAGCCAAACAAAGCATTTAGTGTTCATGATCATTTTTAATTCCCCTTTTAAGCATTGTTTCAAGTCTTGCTACTGTCCAATCTTTCCTCATGTGCCTCTGCCTTGGTGCCCTTACAATCTTAAAAAGAAAATCTGCAAAATAATTGAGCATGAACAGTACTGCTTCTGATGGTGTTTTCTCTGTGTGTCAACGTGCCAGCGTGATGTTCATTCACACAGTGGCACAAAGGGCAGCTCCCAACTGTGCATGTATATGTAGCGTAAAACTAGAACTGAGTTTCGGATAATGGATTGGTGTGCAGAGCTGTTATTGCTGTTGTCAATAAACCAGCGAGTAGTTTATGATTATGTTTAGGTTCTTGAAATATTAAGAAGATTCTTGATATTCCTAAATTTCATTTATAGAAACAAAACAACCATTAATTGGAAATTTTTGGGGATCCAACAGTGGCATTGCTCCAAAGAAACTTGTTGCTACTTTTATTTTAAAGTGTTTACCAGAAACCTTACAGTGCAGAGATACTCAAAATAGGGCAGCAGCAATGAGCATAAGTAACCTTTCAAGATTCCATGAGGACAGATGCAAAACAGCATGAAAACCACTTCAATCAGCTAGCGTCTTACTCTCCTAATGTGCCTTCTATCTCATTCAACTTGCTGAATATAATCTTAAAATAAACACATAGTCTCTTCTCAAAGCTTACCAAGCATTGGCTCTGTGGTTTCATTCTGCATGGCCCAGGGGTCTTGCCCTAGAATGCCTTGGAGTCTGACCAAGAGCAGGTGTTTCTCTTGGCAAAGAGGCACCAGAAATCAAGTCATTTTACAACCAGCACCACTGACTGAATCCACCGCTCAAGCATGCATCGCTCTCCGCTGTCACACTATACATTTGTTGAATGCTTTGTTTGGCACAAGCCTTTACATGCAACTGTCGACACAGACATGATGTAGCATGTCACTGTCACTGTCTGTGTTCCATTTAAAACAATAGCAGCAAACACTTGATCTGGATTTAATGAACTCTTACACAATTCTATTATTTTCTGTTAGTAGTCCTATATTAGTATAAAATTTGTTGATTAGCCATAGCATCAAAACTTCTTGCCTAACATTGTGCAGGTTCCTTTGGTTGTACCAAAACAGTTCCTACACTTTGAGGCATGGACTCCACAAGCCCTCTGAAGGTGTGCTGTGTTATCTGGCACCAAGACGTTAGCAGGAGATCATTTGAGTTGTGTGGTAGGACCTCCATGAATCTGACTAGCTGTCGAACACATTGCACGGCTGCCCACTTTGATTTAGGTCTAGAGAATTAGGAGGCCAAGTCAACACGTCAAACCATGTTCTTCAAACCATTCCAGAACAATTTTTGCAGTGTAGCAGGGCACATGATCTTGCTGAAGGAGGCACTGCCATTAAGGAAAAGTGTTGCCATGAAGGAGTGTACTTGGTCTGCAACAATGTTTAGATGTGTCAAAATAACATGAATGACGGGACCCAGCAAAACATTTTCCAGAGCACTAAGCTGCCTCTGATGGCTTGCATTCTTTTCATAGCACATCCTGGTGCCACATCATCCCCAGGTGAGCAACGCACATACATCCCACCATCCACAAGATTTAAAAGAAAATGTGATTTACAACACCAGGCCAGCTCTGATGCTCATATGCCAATTGTGTGTGTTTTTTGTGGTAGACAGAGGTCAGGATAGGCACACTGGCCAGTCTGCAGCTACACAACAAGTTGTGTTCTAATGCCTTTCTATCATAACCATCATTAACTGTTTTGGCAGTTATGCTTCTGTAGCTATTCTCTGGGACTGGACCAGTATGCCTTGGGCACCCATGACCCTGTTGCTGAATCACAGTTTATGGTTTACTAACCATGACCACCCCACAAGATCTGCCGATTTGGAGAGGTTTTGACCCAGCTGTCTATCGTCACAGTTTGGTCCCAGTCACTCAGATCCTTATGTTTGCCCATTTTTCCTGCATACAGCACACCAACTCGAAGAACGGACTGTTCACTTGCTGTTATTTCCCACTCCTTGACAGGTTATGGCTCAATGGTGAATAGATACAGATAAATATGCAGAGTGATTTGTAAAAGTGCACATTTAGTTGCACGTGTCACCCTTAAATCAGTGCCAGAGTCTGTCCAGGCTCTCCAGCCCGCAGTCCCAAGGTAAATGGGGCATCTGTTATTTAGCAGTATTAATTAGGGGTGGG
>JBBPCX010000011.1:15106899-15126607 GCA_037974365.1 Hydrocynus forskahlii
ATGATTAGACATGGTGACATGTGGACGTCAATGTTGGAAATGGGGTTCCCGCCACAACTTATCCAGCTACTGCAAAATCTCTACAGACAACTGACAGCGGCTGTTAAGGTGGCAGGCATGACGTCTGGTTGGTTTAGAGTAAAGAAGGGTGTGAGACAAGGTTGTGTGATGTCTCCCTGCTTGTTCAACATTCTGGCTGAAGTGGTAATGAGAAAGGTTCTGGACAAGTATAGAAAGGGTTTCAGGATTGGTGGAGGTGTGATCAACAATCTTCGATATGCTGATGACATCGTACTTGTTGCCACGTCACCTGTTGATCTGCAAGAACTTGTCGATCGCCTTGTTGAAGAAGCCAACAATGTTGTTGAACTTTAGCAAAATGAAGGTCATGTCTTCAACTGGTGAGCACATAACCATAACAGTTGATGATCAAACTCTGAAGAAAGTGTCATCCTTCAAGTATTTGGGCGTTGACATCACAAAGAGAATAGACTGTACTGCTGAGATCAAGACACACCTGGCTGTGGCTGCTAATGTGCTTGGTCGAATTAAGATGATCCTCAAAAACAAAGGAATTGGTAGGACCACAAGGTGGAGACTAGTGAAGGTTTTGGTGTGGCCAGTGGCTACCTATGGTTGCGAGAGATGGACGCTGCGTAAGGCAGAAGAGAACAAGATAACAGCATTTGAGAACATATGTGCCAGGAGGACTTTGCCATGGACATGGACAGCCAAAAAGACTAACAAGGCTGTCTGGACACAGCTCGGTGAGAAGCCCAGTCTACTACAACATGTCAAAGCTCGTAAACTACAATATTTCGGGCATATAGTCCGTCAAGAGAAGTTCACTGTGGAGAAGGCAGTTCTCACTGGACTCACACCAGGACACAGAAATAGAGGAAGGCCAGCCACCGCTTGGATAGACAACGTGATGGGGTGGACAGGACTAAGTGGAAGTCAACTGCTGCGTGTGATCGAAAATAAAGAACAATGGTGCCGGTTAATTAATCGCTGTGGTCAACCTTCACTTGTGAAGACGACCTGAAGACTAGACAAGACAAGACAAGATTGGCTGAAATAAATTGACTGTTGTTGCATTACATGAATACCTTGACTCATCACTTAGTGACACTAGAGCTGTGATTGGTTGCCCTGTTAAAAACACTGTAACTGATTAGAGGCTTCTTTTCATATTACTGCCTCTGCAATATCAGTATTACAGAGACCAATATTGTGACAATGATTAATAGACATAGACTATATTTTATACTTTAAACCTTAACAGAGTTGTTTACTTTGGCGACAAGTTTCAAAGAAACAGTATAGCAGCAATTGTATGCAGGAGAAGCTTTGTAATACAACTGTAAAACCAAGTCTGGCCACATTTAATTTTGCTCGCCAGTGGATCCTCTATAGCTGAGAAGTTGGGGAGTAAGCACTCCATCATCTTGATCACTGTAGGCTACCTACTGCTTAAATCCAGTCTATCTACATCACACTATTAAAGGTCACATGGTATGAAAATTTCACTTTATGAGATTTTTTAAACATTAATATGAGTTCCCCTAGCCTGCCTATGGACCTGCATTGGCTAGAAATGGCGATAGGTGTAAAGAGTGCCTTGGTCATCCTGCTCCGCCTTTGAGAGAATGACAGCTCAGATGGCCCGATTTGGAATTTTCCCCTCATGTCGTCATACGGGGAAAGGTTACCTCCCCTTTCTCATGCTTTGCCCGCTTTGCCTGCCCAGAGAATTTCGCCCCCTCCCCTAAAAAATTAGCTACACCAACTGTCAATGCGATCGTGTGAGAGACCACTTTTTCCTCTAGGCTCATGGCTTGCAAACGAGTGAAGCATGGCAGTTGCTCGGTGCTTAGACGGCAAGCTTAAATGACTCTGTGTCTACGAGCCATTTCTATACACTGTAAACATTAGCACATGGTACCGTGGCCGCATGCTGACCCCTCCCCCACTCTCCACACTCTTGCCCCGCCTCTCTCCTCCTCGCCCCGCCTCTCTCCTCCTCATTATCATTTAAAGCTACAGACACAGAAACGGCACGCCCTAGGGAAATCTCATTGTTGGACTGGCTCGAAGTGGCTGCACCAAGCCTGAAGTAAATCAAGAGGCACGAGGGCCCACAAAACTCAATGCTTTTCCAAAAAAAACAAAAGGAGTCAAGGAAAATACAACCAGACACTTGACCCACACCTGAAAGACGGTTGACCCACACCTGAACACAGAACACAAACCCTTATATACCTAAACTCAAAACCCAACAAAGCAAAACCTAAATACAAGGGCGGCCTGTAGCGGCCGCTCTCCGGCCATGACAGCTACATTATGGTGTGTATGACTTCGCAAGTTAAGGGTGTAAAGGTTTGACATTTCGCTGGCATGATAATAGTCCAAAAATCTCATAACTTTCATGATATCATAGCATCAAGCAACAATTTAAAAACAGACAAGAATCTGAATGAGTAAAGCAAATGAAATATGAACATCACTACTTGCACATGTGTTTAATTAATACTGCATTGGCATTATCCTTGAACAGTAGAGGGTTTAGTAGGGGTCTTCAAATCCTTGTTTATGAAAAAACTGCTATAAATAGTAGACTTTTTTTAGGTTATGTTTAGTTTACAGCAGTTGTTCTTACAGGGTTAATGGGATGGGGGATCATGGGAAGTTTACCAAAAAAAAAAAATTTGCTAATACAGTTTTGAGAACACTTTTGGTGGAGAATGTGAAACACATAGCTGTCGTGTATTTAGGGTGTATTAAAATGGACATAGTTGCTTGCAGGAAAAAATAATGTGCTGGAAACTTAATCAGTATTCTGGGAATGTGAGTCATAGACTAATTGCACGATCATAGAGCTATGTAAAATGTACACCATACCAAGCCTGTTCTCTAGAAAAGTATAATGGAGTGAAGATCAAAGAATCTGTGTTGGGATTCAGGTTGAAATGGCATGTTACTGTTAGCTCTGTATTTGTCACATTTTTCACAGTGAAGGGTGGCTTATGAGACCCCTGGAAACATCTTTGCAACAAAACAGGTTAATTATAAATGCAAGTGTTTGCTAAGAGACAGGCATGATATTGAAGTTCACAGAAAATGGAAAGCGTTAACCTACTCATTCAGTCTTGAATGAACATAAGCCAAACAGCTTAAATTGCAACATTGCCTAGACTTAATTATCTTAACTATGATGAATACAATGAAATGCTATTTGGCCATATTAAGATATGAAAAGTTGAAGGCATATGCCGGACCACTGCAGGGCCTCATCTTGACATACAGAACTTATTTCTTATGTGCTGCCACTGATGTAGATATGCACCACAGGCTAGAGGACCCAGAAACTGTGAAGTGTAACACTGACTGTGCTGATGGGGGTCCTGGGCAAGGTTTACCTAAAATAAGCCAAGAATTGCAGTATTGCCTGCCTGTTTCATTTTAAGAAGGAATTCTATCATAACTAAATCAAATCGAATTCTAAAACAGGAGTATTATATAAACAAGGTATTGGATTGCCACTAGCAGCAGAGGGTTGGTAGAATATGGACCTCGGTTCTAAAAATTCTGAGGGTTTAAGTTTTTGTTGGAACCTTTGAATGGAAAGAAGGTCCCATCACCCTTTACTATTCACTTATGGTGGTCGGAATGTGTCTAATATGTCTTCGAGTGACTTTTGCCTTGACAGTCAGACAGAGACCAGATGATTTACAGTTCACCGCAATTTCTTTTGATGAACAGTTTCAGGGAACCTGTTTATGTTCACCAGTACTCAGATACACTCATCCCGTAACTATATTCCTGTTTATTAGGGATATTACTTCACAGTTGTCAGTGTAAGAACTCTTACAGTGCTTTTCTTTGGACTTAAAAGACACTGAGTTGCCAGTTTATTAGTTACGTTGTATCTACACTCATTGGCCATTTTATCAGGTAATGCTTTGTAGACAAACAGTTTGTGACCCTGCTCTACCCTTTCCATCAGTGGAGAAGGATTATCATGAGGGCACCACTGACCAGATATTACTTGGGCAGTTTTTAGATGTTACCCTTTTATGCAGAGAAAGGGAATCTTCCATCAATGCAAAGTGATAATCTGTAGCTATACAGTGAAATCTTTCAATGACTGATGGCTGCTTATGAAAGGGAGAACACAGGTTCTTTCAGTGGATACTGAAAGGGTGTGTTTCCATCCTCAGCCAGCTTGTTAACTCGCAGTCTCAGCTGTTCCAACCTGTCACACTGGCTGGATGCTTTAGATTCCCAGGCTGCGGGTTCCTCTCATCCTTGATGTGTATTTCTGAAGGTTTTCTTTGCAGTGGGGAGAGATGGTCCCAGAGAGACAAATGCTGCTTTTCAGAGAACCTTTAAAGTGAAGGAGATAATCCAAGGCTGAGCATGTATAATATAATCATTAAAATAGCTCCATGAAGGGACAGGATGGAGCTTTCCTCTCAATCTCAATGTGTCCCCTTAACTGAGGGGGCTCACATGAAAATAAAGAATCTCCCAGGCATTTGCCAGTTAACAGATGCTATTCTTAAGTAAGGAAGCAGCTGAAGTAGGTGAGATGGAGAGGAGCGACTGGTAGACGCCAGTTGGATGGCCATTCAGCTACAGTATGTCCACTGAAAGTTCAGTAACACAATACAGTTACATCATCACCCTTTTATTCATATAGTTCTTCTCCCATGCTCAGGAATGCTTCACATTCATAGCATTTAACAAAAGACAATATTTTTAATGAGGCAAGGATGTGCTGGTCATCACCACAATGCAAAACTACACACTGAAAACAACGGTACAGAAAAAAAAAAACTTTGTGCATGGAATTCATAAAAGCACAATTTCTGTCTTGCTTCCTGAGTCAAACCACAATCATCCGGACCCTATAATGATGAAATGAATCAAATCCTTCTGGTTTGTTTCTCTAGGATTTTTTGCTGCGTATACAGAATATAGGTAGAACTTCTATAAACTGTGCTGCTTCTGAAATGTCCCTGTGTATCATAAACAAATTGAATTAAACTTGTCCATTAAACATTTATTAGTACAGGATTATCAAGCTTGTCAAGTCTGTTCCTTTTCAGGGACAATGGTTTATATATATCTTGATACTTAGGTTTCATGAGTTTAAATAAATGGAATGAACATTTATATAAATGCTCTTTAACTGATGTACTAGTGTCACAGAATGTTTTTAAAAGCCTCCTTATGTCATTTTTAACTATCTTGGAAGAAAAAATGGAAGAAAGAAGAAAGTCTTTGTTATAGCAATATTATGATACTGCTGAGTTGTAATAATGAGTGTGTCCAGCCAAAGTCAGAATGAATCTCACTTATTATTGATCTTTTTAATTGGAGAGTTGAGTGGGGTCTGCTTTGAACAGTCATATGAAACCAGCTTCACATCAGAATCAGAAATGTCAAAAGACGTTCCTAGACTTACCACCTAGTGAGAGTTCAGCCAGTTGCTTTCTTAGGAAGATCCAGCCTAAGCACAAAGCCTTAATTTGTGACACAAACATGGGTTTCTCCACTGTTGTACGATCAAATTGTTTTAGACATATGAGCCACTTGGGAGCCTTTAGTGTTATCTCATTTTGTAGCCACATTTCATTCCTTTATTATTTCAACCGGGGCCATTGGGACTGGATTCATTTTCGAAGCATGGAAGCACATTCTCATACATAAAAACATTAAAAGGTCTTAAGTGATTAACAATGCATTACACGGATCAGCATCACCCTTGGTGTGAGGAATTTTTACCTGGCAAAAGCAGAAGATTAACAATTGAACAGCCGCGGATGTCCAGATCAAAGCATTTTCCAATGAATTAGCTATGCATGGCTGGCAAATGAATTTTTTAACTTTGTCATTGTGAAATTAACAGCTGAGAATGTGACAGAAAACTGCGTCTTATAGCATCATCCCCTTTTGTTGTAAAGCCAATTCCTCTGATGATTCATACGTGCAGAATCCTCATAAAAAAACATCATTCGCTTTGGGGAGTGTAAATTGATCGCAAGGATTCATACGAGAGGCAGTTTAATCCGGTCGGATTTGTTATTCATTTGATCACCAAACTCTCCGGCCAATGGAAAATTTTGATGGTGCTGGAGAAGTGCCCAGATACCTCGATTGCTGTCAGATGAGCAAGAAAATATGAGAGACATAACATGGGATAAACACTTGGAGTCCTTGTTGGAAGTAAAACCCAGGGGCCTATCAGTCACTGACGATGGCTTGTAAGATCTAGTAAACCATTCAGCATGCTGAAGGTGCTGAAAGGGAACTGAGCGAGGTTCAAGTGAGGCTGAACAAGTGAACCCACCTGTTGTGCATTCCATACACAAAAATAAAAACAATACTGTAAAACATTAACTACTTTCAACAGCAAGTTTAAAATGGAATCATAAAAGCTACAAAAGGCCACAGAACTCCATGCTATCAAATGGAGTCAAGTCTGGGAATCATCAGCTTGATGTAGGCTTGTTTTCAAAAAAGCTGTTGTGTACATGGTTCTCTTACTATGTGTGTGTGTGAGTGTGTGTGTGTGTGTATGTGTGTGTGTGCACCAGGGCTAGTGCCCTCTAAAAAAGAAAGTATCAGGGGAAGGAGGTGGATGGCGTGAGGCCATGAGTGGGAATGTGCACCAAATCAAGAGCACAAGTGTTAGCGTGTCAATCTCACTCTGACTTGCTGCAGACTTGCGGTGTGAAATGAAACCACAGAGATTGCTGTTAGAGAAAGTTTATCATGGCCAGCACAAATAACCAGCGCCAGTTGGGGATCTTGCATGACTTCAGAATATTCAGACAGAACTATGAGCATTTGCACAGCAGGGCTTTGAAAAGGACTTACGATCCTTCATACACTCTTACTAAAAGGGATATTTAGAACGGTGCCACTGAAGAACCACTTTCATCCAGAAACCATTGTTTGCATGCATATATATTTATGTATAAAATACATATAAATTCTAACTGTGTTTTCTCTTGTGTTTCTCTCTCCCTTTTCCCCACCTTGATGATTGTGCTGGCTATTCCCATGGTTGACATCTTCACTATGGCTCAGGTATGTACCATTTGGCTAATATCTGTGACAAAGAGTTCAACTGATGCAGTTCAACTGATGAGTACATGTACATTCTGTATTAGTCTTGCATGGCTACATCAATTCTGTGAAAACTACAGAACTCAAAAATATTCAAAAAATCCACACCAAGGTTCGAAATTCACATGAGCATGTGGTAATGTGAATATTATTGCTTGTGCAGTTAAAACAAACCCCAACTGAGAAAAACTCACCCAGCTCAGACATATTAAAGTAAACGGGTGCATAGTCCATATAAACACTCCAATTCTCATCAAAGGCCACCAAATCCCTGGTGGAAATGGAGCATGAGACTTTGAAGTATCTGTAACATCACCAACTTTGCTTGCAGACGTTTCCGTGTAGTGAAAGATGGAGGCTTATACTGTACTCCGAGAAGATGAAAGTGAAAAATGAAGGAGGAAAAATGAAAACTTACCACAGAAATGTTTGCTGGAACAGTACTGGAATCCTCTGGCCCTTACGTGTTCTTGGTGCTTGTACAGCACGCAGTTTGTGCTCTGGCCCTCAAATGAAGTACAAATGAGGTGGGCACTGACAACAAATTCACATTTCGCAGCTCCTGTGGTGAACAACTGTTTTCTAAAATAATAACTTTGATTTATACAACTACACTCAGAGGCCTGAAGTGAATGAGTGTGTTCTGCTGTGCCACAGACTTCTCTTAGGCATTTGATTTTGGTGGATTGAATGGAGAGGTGAGTTGGGCATAAGAGCAAAAAAAAAAAATGAAATGAAAAAAAATGAAACACAGAAAAGGCAGCAAAACAAAGGATAAGGTAAAAACCTCTGAACAAATAGCAAAAAACAGACTGTAAATGCAGCTTAAGTATTTCATTTGAAAAAATTAAAGGAGATTACATAAATAGCCATTTTTATACCCAGATATAACATGTATGCTGAATACTCATTCACTCATTCTTCTACCATTGGCGTATCGTTGTATAAATCAAAGTTATTATTTTAGAAAACAGTTGTTCACCACAGGAGCTGCAAAATTTGTTGAATCAGTCGAACTGATAGTTTAACTTAAAAACCTGGAGAGCTAGGCACTGATTCTAAAAATTACTGCCTAAAAATAAGGACTAGCCCATGTTGTAGAGTTTAATTATCCATTTTTAAATAATGTTGAGGGAATTTATTTTGCTGAAAATTTGTATGATTCACAAAATTGGATGCAAACTGGATTTTTCGTGTTTGTACGTCAGCATTTGTAAAAGTGCTCCCACTTCACCCCTCATTGCTCGCTAGCAGCTCAACACACAGTCTCAAAATTTCACAGTCAGAGAAACAATAGTATCCTAGTTAACCTGATGGCATGGCAAAATAGTTTGTTATATTAATTAAAAATATCCATATTTTTGATAACACTGAAATAATGAGTTATAGTAACCCACCTCTTTTAACGGGTTACGTTCCAAGAGCACCTGCGTATAGTGAAAAACTGCATTGTTGCAATCAGCAGCAAAGAAAAATAAATAACATTCTTGGATTGGCTACTTTCAAACCTCCTGCCTGTGAGTACAGCGGTATTGAACTATCCCAAGAAGTGCTTTCTTTGTTCTCTCGTCAGTAACAAAACATTAATTTAGCACTAAAGTGCATGAAAAATGACATATTGCCACGAAAAAAAATGTGACTTGAGGCCCGGACGTCACAAAAGCAAAAAAAAGGCGGAGGATTTCTGCAGTTTCTGCGTTGCTAAATTCTAAAGAATTTGAATCAGAAGTGGTTAACTTTCACTCAATTAGTTCTTTAAAAATATTCAAGCAATAGCACCTAGATAGCTGCTGTAAATATATGCAGTTTGCGATGCATTTTAAAACTCCTCCACAATCATCTGCCTGCAGAAGACTGTTGAGCTTGAAATATGATGCAAATGCTGTCAATGAACTCTGGAGTTTTTTGTGCTCACATAAGTGATGCGCTTTCTTTGCAAATTAAGTGCTTCCACTCTAATTTATTTTAGACTCAGAATAGTGGTTTAATCCAAGATTTAATCCAAGCCATGTTACTGGAATGTACTGCCAAGCATTCATGAGGTTCTCGATACACAAATACCACACAATCTGGAACTAAGCTCTTCAAGCTGCTCAATAAGGTCATTAAGAGAGATGGATGTAAATCGCATGATCCTCCATGATCTGACATATAATGGCAGTTTATAGCCACGTGTGGTCTCCACCTATTTTAATAGCAAACAAAGCAGGAGCTATTTAGAACTGACTTATGCCTAAACAATGCCTGAACACCTGATCCTGATTCTATAATGTATCATCTGTGTGTCTACGAGCCAGTGTGCAGTGTTTCACGTTTAAGCAAGTGGTCATGAAAGCTACACAATTAAAACTCATTCCAAATAGATAAATCAGTCAGTCCCGTAAGCCTGATAAGACCTTGGCTCGATTATACCAATGATGGTTCCAAAAGTAACCGTCAAATGCTAGTGAGCTGTATTTTCAGGACTTCCCCATTGACTTTGATGCTTAGCATCTTCCCCTCAGGTCTTGGCATGATTTTGACCTTCTGCTTTACTGAGGGTGCTCAGACTAGCTGTTAATTGGGCCTAAGAGTTCTCTATAAGCTCCATCACAGGGCCTGGCGTTGGCGGCGTGCCAGCATTCATCCCCCCACAAAGTGCCTCAAGGCCCGCTGGCATGGGCACAGCCCTGCTGCCGTGATAATGGATGCCACCTGTTGGGCTTGGCCATTTACTGCAACCTTTAGTGTGCATTAGCCAGCAGGGCCACAGTGAGGCGGGTACGATGGGTACTGCCATCATAAAGCAGCCTGAAGATTTGGCATGGGCTGCACATATTTCCACCTTGGCACTGAGTGTTCTGGCTCAGGTGGATGCCAGGCTGAAAGACTCACAGCCATTTGGTGCAGAGCAAAAGGGTTGTGAAGGTTAATATAACAAACTATATGTGTGAATAGTGTCCTGTAAAGTCTATGCTGTTTTCTCTGCATTATATAGGATAGAAACAGTGGACATATGGTTTTGTTTTGCAATAACCTCCTCTTTTCCTGGGATATTTTCTTCAAGCTTAAAGATTGTTATTTTCTGTAATTGCAGCACTGAACATAGCTAGCTCATTGTTCTAACTGTCATGCTAGTTTGTGCTGTTGTGAGGGAATGACTTGTTATTTCCATCCACATCTAGCAAGAAAACACACCGCACTCTTAAAAAAGGTTCCACAAAGGGATCTCTGAGTGATGCCATAGGAGAACTACTTTTACTTCTCTGAAGAACCAAATTTGATCTGTGTGCATTTGAAAGCCTTAAAAAGCCTTCACTTAAATATTGTAACACTTTTACTAGTTCATATATCCTATTTACAAAGTGGCTCTCTTAAAACAATCCACTAAAGGTTTTTAGAGAATCAAAATGATTCTTTGTTGTCATTTTGTAAAGAACCCTTTCTGGAACCTTTATTTTTATCACTGAGGCTCAGTGTCTGTGTGCCTCTGTCTTTGTGGATTTGTGCCAGGATAAGTGATAAATGAAAGGTTCCTTAAAATACAGTCCAATTAGCACGCTACATAGGGGTGAAGAAATGGGGGCAATTCATTCAACAAATTATGCTCATGCAACACAGCCCTGCCCTTTCCTTAAGATTAATAGACTCCTTTAACATAATTTTAAAATCAGCTGAGAACCTCAAACCTGAGGACCAAACAGCAGACACTAAAATGATCACACTGATAAACATTCACAGAAAAGAGCACAAAAAGTGTCATTTCTGTCCTTGTTTAATTGGGGAAGCTGATCAAAAGCAGAATAATGAAAGCTCCGTTTCTTTCATTTATCTACAGCGAAGAAGAATGCTATCAAAGGGAATAAATTCAGTCCTATAACAGTGATATATACTGACTAAAGACACATTAAAGGGAGCTGTTTTGACTCACTTGTTTCGTCAAAATATCCTTGAAGTAACAGCAGAGAATGTGCTTATTCTTTTACACTGTCTGCACTTGTCTCGCTTATCCCTCAAAGCAAAAGATGCGAAGGCATAACCATAGTAAGAGGGATTTTGATGATGTTGCCTTTCACTCAGGTGGCCCAAAGTGAATTGGAATTTAATTTTTTGCTGTTCACACAGCTACGCACAGAGATAAAAAAGTATTTTTTTTGTACTTTTTTTATGATTTATCATTATTATTGTTAATCATTTTATTTAAAGGTGCCTTTCAAGGCACTCAAGTACACCTTACAAATAAGTAAAACAGATCATGAAAAATTGGGTAAACAAAGGAAGACAAATAGAAAACTAATAAATACAGATAAATAAACGAACATAGCATATATAAAATCACAAAAGTGTAAAACTAAAAATGAGTGCTGTTAAGGGACAAGGTAAGCAGGTTTGAAGAGGTAAGTTTGAGAGATGATTTTTAGGTTGAAAGACAATCAGTGCTGCTGATTTCTTGAGGACTGGAGTTCCAGAGACGGGGGGCAGCATAGCTGAAGGATCTAGATCCCATGGTGGACAAACGAGCAGAAGGCATAGCGGGCAGGTTGGAAGAGGAAGATCTGAGGTTACGGAAGGGTGTATAGATGTGTAAGAGGTTTGAATGTTAAAAGCAAGATCTTAAAATTAACTTGATATTTAACAGGAAGCCAGTGAAAGTTGAGAAGGACCAGAGCAATGTCTTCAGTGGAGGAGGTTCTGGTTATAACATGGGCAGCAGAATTCTGTACCAACTGAAGTTTATGAAAGTGGAGTGAAAGTGATCATTCTGTCACTGAACACAAAGTACACAGTGTGAACAGCATGGAATTCTTCCTCTGCATTTAATCCATTCACCAAGTGAAGCAGTGGGCAGCCAGGAACACAGCACTCGGGAGCAGTGTGTGGGGACGGTACCTTCCTCAAGGGAACCTCAGAGGTGCCACTAGCAGTCTTGCGAATTAAACCCATGACTTCCTGATCGCAGGGCGAACGCCCTAACCACTAGACCAGCAGCCCCCAACTTTTTTTGCACCATGGACCAGTTTCACGTAAAGCAATATTTTCACAGACCGGTACAGATACAACTAATAGCAAAGTGCGTTTGATTATTACTCATTTTTACTGACTTGTGGACTAAATTGTTTATGTTTCATCTCACGTAAACAAGACAAGTGTTGTTTTCAAAATAAAAGATCTTTCAGACTCTGATAATCAATAAAATGTTTTTATTCTGTCTTTCTGTGCGGCCCGATACAAAATGACTCACGGGCTGATACCGGTCCGCGGCCCGGTGGTTGGGGACCTCTGCGCTAGACCACCAGCTGCCCCCCTGTGCAGGAGCTTGTGAGGGAGACCGGCTAATATAGAATTGCAGTAATCAAGTCGGGATGCTACCAAAGCATGCACAAGCGTAGCAGTACTATTGGGTGTGAGGAAAGGAAGAAGTTAATATATATGACAAGTATATATTTGATCCAGTGCCATCTACTCTGTGTTGTTTTGTTTGCCTGGCATGAGCCATAAGCAGACTGACTCAAGGAGCTGGGTAAGTGATATATATAGGTGAAAGATGTGGGAATGACATAGGTCGCAACATAAGAGCACATGAAAGCATTGGAAGTGGAAATGATCTGAAAACCAATGCAAAGGTCAAAGGTCAGTGCTTTTGGATCTCCATGGGGTTCACAGCAGCCCAGTTCGTCGCCAAGCTTTGAAATGAGAGGCGGATCACTGTGACCCGCATACCAGTGTCTCCAGCCTTGCCGCACACGCCTCAGGCACAGTTGTCGTGTCAGGTGCTTCCGTGGGACAGGTTATTTTTACTGAAGTTTGAGTGTATTTTTGATGTGTCTCTATCCTGACATCTCTCTGCCATCTGCACCATGAGGTTCAGCAGCTTCTAAACACAAACACAACACACACCAGGGTCAGAGCGTCACACTCTAACTCACATACTACACACACAGCACAGCTGCATGCTAACCACAGTTCTGTCAGTGCCTGAGAGCTGCACTGAGAGCACTGTGGTGTAGCACCATGCAAGACAAACAATGGGTAACACTGTCCCTCCGGTGACCTTAACTGATTTGACATCTGTCCTATTTATGTAGTATCTCAGGATCTCTATGACTGATATAAGTGAGCCCAAAATTGGTGTAAATGAATGTAAATGGATATATGCTCTAATACATATTGGGAGAAATGCAATGACAGCAATAATTCTAACTTTGTTCATGATCAGCAATACTTAGCTATCGTGGTAACAAGTTAAGTTACAAAATGTGAGGAACTTTCATTAGATCATGGAGAACTTGTAATTATGTTGTTGCTGTTCCAACAAAAGCTTGCTTCTCTTAAAAGATAAAAAAATAAATGAACATGAATGTAACTCCATGTAATTAAGGATTGCTTAAATTTAGAAAAATACTTTTGTACATATATCATATTAAACTGTATCTCTGATCTCAGTAAAATAAGCTATGGTCCAGTCTGACTTTTTAATAAGGGTGTTGCATCATGATGTTTGGGTTAGAGCTGGGCAGTAGGACAGTAGTTATTGTGATAAATTATGTCATATGATGTCTCAGCATACTTTTTTGAGCCTATTGTGTTATCTTCAGTGCACTGAACAACTGCATGTTTCATTACACAGGGCATTGAAGTTCCGTGCTATTATATTTTAGCCGTTTCACCCATGTTGCCGCTATCTAGATGAAAATGTTGCCATAAGGGGATTATCTCTTTTTAAAAAATGTAAACCATTTTTTGAACTTAGCCCAGGCATAATCGATCTGCCAAGACATTTGGTGTTGAAATTTCATGCAGACTGTGCTTTATAGAAAGTACAGAAAACCACACTAACAGGTACAGACAGAACGAGCAGAGCAAATGCATGGCAGCAGCTGCATGGCCTAGTGGTTCGGGTGTTGGCCCTGCAGTCAGAAGGTTGGGGGTTTGAATCCCAACACTGAGGTACTGTCCCCACACACTGCTCCCCGGGCGCCCTGTTGGCGGCAGCCCACTGCTTCACTTGGTGAATGGGTTAAATGCAGAGAAAGAATTTCACTGTGTGTTGTACTTGTATGACTATGCCTGTGACAAATAAAGCATCTCATCATTATTAACTATTTCAGTATCATGGTGTCATGAAACTCGAGGGTAAGCCATGCTGTGTTTTACAGTAAACACCTCTGATAAAATGTAACGGCGTGTGGAATTGTACATCTCTACGTCTCTACAAAAAGAAGCTCAGTGCTGTCTTTAGTAGTGGATGCACTGTAATAGATTACATTACAATAGACAGTGTTCTCATTTTTACAACAAAATTCAGATCGCTGAAGGTTCATTTCTGATCTGTTTCTTCCAAGTAAAAAATGAATGGCAACTGAAGTGGGAAGTGTATTCTTATTTTTAAGTTTGCTTGCTCAAAAGTGCTGCAAAATAGAAATCTGTGACTTTTCTGCTTTGGTCTTATGAATGTAAATGCAACAACTGAAAATGATGAATAAAAGAAGGCAGCTGCTTTTTTGCCTCAGCATTAAATGGTTAACTCTTCATTTTGCTGTACGGTAGTCATTACCCTGTAAAGGCTGCAAGCACCGTCACATGACTAAGAGAGTTTTACAGTGATGAGAAGTGGCTATGACTAATATTTAGAGGGAAATGTGGAAACATACATCTTAATAAACGAGAAAAGGTTCTTGGGAAAACTCTGGATGAAAAGGACATTGTACTGTATGCAGTACAAAACCATAAAAGGCATTCTTATATCATACTAACAACAGGAAAGCCTTACAGTTAACATTTACAGCACAGAATTAACCACTTCACTTTTAATAACCCATGCACACACTATGTACAATGATAAGTAATGCTCCTATGCTGGATACCATTGTGAAGCATAGATTAACCTTTCTATTCATCAATCATTTACTGCAAAGCAGTACACATAACACACCCCTCCCCCTCCTTCAGCTGAGCACTCTGCCCTTGTAAATAAAGTATAAATGTGATCATAATTATGCTCCCTTGCCTGCACATACGAATCCTCTGGGTGTCATATTCTCTAAAGCATCAGACTGAGTGAATTAATGAATGCCTCAGGGTCGTGTTTGCTCATAGATTTATTCAGGGTATGAGAGAAGGGGGAGGTGGATGGGCTAGTGATTGTTTACTGTGGAAATGAATGTACACATCATGCTGTTTATGAAATGCATTCCCTCCCGAGCTGCTTCAGCAAAACAATTGATATAGAAACAAATGGTGGAGCACAATTTTTAGGATGAAAAGAAATGACTAGTCAACAATTCTGATGCTTTGAATTAACTCTGGATGTTCAGAAGCATGCTGTCGCTGTCAAACCCCCTTACCATTACTGTTCTGGAGACGTCTCTTTGCTATAATACTTCATGTGTAAAATGTAATCCATAGGGTGGCCTGCAGTGCTTGATTTACTGATCTCGTCTTGACAAAGACGACATTATAGTTGACATTATACAAGTAACTCGTATTAATTACGAAATCATGAGATACAGTTTATTGCTTTGGGTTATAATATCAGTATAAAATGTTCATAGTAATTAGTATTAATGTTTATCATATTCACTTTAGTCTTGATTTGCAATTTGTAAGTAAACTGTTGGCATGTTCTTGGTTACCGGCTACACTGGGTCAAAATAACAACAAATCCACTTTACAACATACTGACAGGTCAGGTCCAAAAAGTCTCATTAAAGTGTTAGAAAAATATTTAATGGCTTCATTAGAGTCTGTTGGTGAGCTCAATGTTTAGCTACCTCTTTTTACAAGTTTTTCAGTGTCAAGAGAAGCCCACAGAGGGCCCCTTCCTCTCTCAAAGTCAACAAATACTGATTTTAGCTGAGAGAAAAACACTGGCTAACTTTTTATGGTTCTTAAGTATAGAGACAATCTTTATAATTAGAGAACAGTTTGTTTCAGATGCACCTACTGGTGACACAGTCATTAGTTGCGTGCTTATGTGGCTTGTAAAATCTCCAGAAAAGCACTGGCAATACAACAGACTTCTCTGGTGCAATGGTGCATTATAATAAGGTTATCTTGCCCAGTGCTAAGTCTAGGCTAGAAGTGTATGAAGCACCCCAAGCACCCCTGCATTGGAGTGTGGAGCAGTGGAACTGTGTTCTCTGGAGTGATGACACTCTGTCCAATACCTTTGGGCTGATTTGGAATGGTGTGCATGATCACAAACTAATCATGCAACATTAGCAATAGACTTCACTAATGCTCTTAAGCAATCAAATGCTCACAACAGTATTAATAGTGTCAATACCGAGTGTAAAGTCCTCCCAAAGCAATAGAGGCTAGTACTGCAGCAAATGGGTTACAATCTCCTTCTTAAACCCTTGATTTTAAAAGAAAAACTGGATAAACATATGTCTACAAACTTTTTGACATAGACTGTATCTTTATACGAGTAGCCTGGTGTAATGCTACATATGTTTTAAGGTTCAGTTTTAGAGGTTAGTATTCAGTTTCAGTTCTGCATTTTTTTCTTGATTTACACAAACTGGTTTGGCTCAGAAAAGTAGAAGTTCTTCAGCATAATTTTTTTTTCAGTAATTACTCTCAAATACCTCAAAATTACAAAAACTAAAATGTAAGTGAACTTTAGGCATTTGACTGTGTGTGAATCCCAAGCAGGCCCATCTTACCCTGAACCACATGGCTAGTCTTGGTCATTGACAGTGTTTCCTGTAAAAGACGGCAACCAAGAAAAGGCCAAACAGCGTATATTCAATGCACTTTTAAATATAAGTAGACTGTTTCAGATGAAAGTTCTCAATATATATTGAAATTCTTGCATGACTGTTAAACACATAGATGAAAATGGCAGATCCCATGTGACAAATTGGAACATAGTAAGCAATTACATTAAATTAAGTAAAATTCAATTCGATTTTACCCATATCTTTACTTACTCATTTATAAATGAGTATAATAAGTAATAAGTAATGATTCTTATTATAAAACGTATTGTATGTGTTTTTGTAATTTGGTCAAGGTGACAGTTTGCATCCAGGATGATATTATGAATATGAATATTAGATTGCTAATATTAAAAACCTAAAAAAAAAAAAAGAAAAGAAACCTTCTAAAAAAAATCCTCTAACTTAGCTTATATATTTACCTTACCTTGTGTTCCCTGTTTAAGTTGTTTTTAAACTGAAACTGAAATTCTAAATTTTGCCAAGCAGAAAGTTGATATAAGTGCATATAAATTGAATACTAACATTTTTGCCCCATGGTGCTGTTGACAAAGCTGATGATTTCATATCTTCAAAGAGGTTTCTCATAATATAGATGAGTAAAGAAGAATGTGTCAGTTGGACTGACAGCCTTGACTGTTTGAGCAGCAAACAATTAACAGGAGGGTGTCGTAATAGACAGGCTCGGAATGCTCTTGAAGATGTGTGTCGTGCTCATTAGCATGAGCATGGTCAGCTGGGCACGAGCAGCCATGCGGATGGAAGAATGTGGAATCTGCCACAGCTTGTCACCTTTAATCAGTCTTCCAGGGGACAATGGGAAACAGGAAATGCAAATCTTGGAATGAGTTAACATTATCTTATGTAACACTATATATGGGCAATAACTGGTTATTTTTGGGTGCCACTGTTTCTGTCAACAGCTCTAACTATCATCGTCCGTGAATGGCCGTTTTTGCCATATTTCCGCTGTAATTGACCATTGTTTTCAGTGGGTTCTCCTTTCTTAGAACAGTTCACACTATTATTGGCCACTGGTTCATTTTGGCCATGTTATTGAGCTCAGTTCAAAATTATACGAAATGTAAAAACATATGTGAGACTAAGCATATCTAGGTTTAGGTTTACCTTGAATGCTTGCTTACAGTATGGTCTCACATATTTAAACAAATCAGCCATGAATATGAAATATTCATAAACATCAGCCTTGCTTTTGGAGCTATTTACTGTATTTAGATGTTATTTGCAAGCACTTTTAGTCGGAACATTACGTCCTGTTGTGCTCTTCCAAACCTTCTGTTTATCGCCTTTATCGCTTCAAAAATGGAGCTGTTGGCAGAAACTGTGAACACAGAATAAGAGAGTTCATTTTTCAGTGTCAGCAAAGCAGGTACTTTGAGAGGAAAGCACATACATTTTTAAAACGTCAGTAGCATAGTGGTCATGTTGGCCAACGTGGGTGGGCTTGCACAGGGATAATTGTTTTCTTTGCAGTAGAGATGGACGTCAGCACTTCTGAACAAACAGTCCCCAGCAGTAATTGGTCGTTGCACCTTACTGCAAGTAACCTGACGGCTCAGTGCGCTCTAATTGATTGCGGCATGACTAAACAGGAAGAGTGCTGCATTAAATATAAGATGTTGTTCCCCTGGGGCTGAAGCTGAACATCATTGCTTCTTGCGCTGAAAAAAATGCCTATTAGCAGGGAAGGAAGTGCCACAGCACTTCTGAGTATCGAGATGAGTCCAATAATGATATTAATTACCGAGTGTTGTAAACAACTTGTTGGAAGTGTAGTCGGTAGGCTAATTTGCATCTGCTTTATTGCTGCAGGGGGAAGGTTCAGTGGAGTGTTTACATGTAATTACTGCATGCAGCTCCTGAATAATAAGAAGGCCCAATCACTTAATCACAGTGCTGATACAAGGACGGGCTCTTCTAGGGTAGTGGATGGCTTGTTTGTTTATTCGGGCATATGAATTAAGTAGATGTTTATATGCACCGCACCATATAATTGTGTGTGTGTGTGTTTTTTTTTTTTTCTCCCAAATTTCAGTGAAAAAATAATTTTATGGTTAGCAGTTGGATAGATGGAGAGCGTATTTCTGTCTTCCATATATCGTCTTCCATGACGATAAAGCCTTATGGTTCCCAATGAGATATCTTTTCGTTTTCACTTTTTATACGGTGTTTTAGTCCAAATGTCTTAGGTTAACAACTGCTGTCTGTTGTCAGTGTCATTTGAATTGAGGCATTTTCAGCAGGGATTTTAGGTTATTTATGTCAACAGGTTTCAGTTCTGTTTTTTTGGCCCAGTTAGCCAGTGTGTTCTGAATTTCAATTAACATTACAGCCATGGATTTTCATTTTTGGGGGGCACCTCTAACATTCATAACATTTTACAATCACCTTTCGACAGTGTTTTGAATTTCTGAATATAATGGCAAGATATTTATGTTAAACACTATGTGCTTATTGAATAAATCATGCAATTCACTGCAAAAATGACATATCGTACCCTAAAGTAAAAGATTAGTAATTTTTGGTCACTTCAGTCCAAGTGTTCTGTTAAATATGAACTGAGTTAGTACACATATTGCAGATATAAGCTGAGAAAACACAGTAAGTCAAGCAGGTTTCATACATTCAGCAGACATTCAGCAACTTAACTTCTAAGTTGTCTGTTGAGCCAGTGAATTTTTATGCATGGTTATAAGAAATTCAACTGCAGTGACTCTTATAGCTTTAAATCTTAATGGCATGCACACATAAGAGCAAGAAATCATAAAAAATAATGTGAACAATACACCATATACACTACCAATATAGGCTACAGACTGGAGGGTTGCTAGTACCAAGCTGTTAGATAG
>JBBPCX010000011.1:15126707-15143713 GCA_037974365.1 Hydrocynus forskahlii
AATGTGAACAATACACCATATACACTACCAATATAGGCTACAGACTGGAGGGTTGCTAGTACCAAGCTGTTAGATAGGACTAGTCTGTCGCTAGACTCTTGACTGAGACACTTTTCTAATGATATTTTGTTTGGCAATTCTATGCTTATCCTGTTATGGAAATTGTCAGGTAATTTCATTCATAGCTAACACTGATAACTAACACTGATATTTGCAGGGGAATTGTTGTTTGTTGTTTAAAAGCAAAGTTTGAGAATTTGCCATACATTCCTCATTATTGAGAACATTTTTTTTATAATATGTAAGATATGCACCCTTAAGATGGTCTGCTGTCATACTGAAACTTCAACTTTGTGTTACTCCGTTCTCTTGCCATGTGGTCTCTGAGCTGTCGGCTATGCTCCAGCATTGTTAAACTCAAGCTGTCCAAATATAAGCAGCAGAATTGGTAGTTCAGTTTGTCTAAGAGAGTTGAACCTTGCCACATGCTCAAAAGATCACACAATCAGAAACTCATACAATCTCATAAGTTCACACATCAGCTGAAGGGCTGTTAACAGGCAAAACTCAATATGTCAACAGCCACTAGAAGCTGTCTTTTCTTTTTTGTCTGACAAAATACCCAGAGAAGGATTTCATTTCACATTTCATTCTGCAGCTTACAGATTGGCATTAATACATCTAACTGCTGTTGAGTGAATCCTCTGTATGCTGTAAAGAACAAAATAATACTAGAGTGTTGATTTGTTCACAAAAGGTCAGAGTTTAAGGCTGCATTTGGACAGCATGCTATTGTCTCAGAGTGTAGTCTGCATTCCTGTTTCATTCCACGATTACCCAATGGAACTGGGCAAATTGTCCACATACCCTTGCTGTTCTGTGTGGTCTAACATTTGTTTCTGAGGGCCAAGTCTTTTCCTGACTTGTTTGGAGGTTTTGACAGATGAGCATTCTATTTCACAAGAAATTATTACTTTATATGCTAGAGGGTAATGTGGCAGCCCCTCAAAACCAACAATCTAAATATTTCAAGGGTTGGATAAAGACTGCTTTGATAGTTGAATCTTTAGTAACACTTTATTTCAATACTCACTGCTTACTGTTTCTTTAAGTAACATTCAAGTAAATATCTATTATATGTAATTGAGAACTGACCCTCAGACACTAAAATCTAAGCCTCTTAGACTCCTAACCTTAACTTCAACTCAAAATCTAATCCTACATCTAACTCTAACCCTGTTAGTAATCAACTTAGTTTTACCAGTTTTTAACCATTAAAGCATCTATTTTATCAGCTACACTTACTATATAGTAACTTTGTAGTTTACGCTTACAAATGCCCCCTTTACCCTGTTTATCATTGGTCAGGACCACCAGTGGACAGGTATCACTTGGGTGGCGAACCATTCTTAGCCCAGCAGTGATACTGACATGTTAGTGTGTGTGTGTGTGTGTGGGTGTGTGTGCCACTGATGATTAGGCAAAGAGGGCTAATAAATGCTGCTGAGTTCACCTTTATAATAAGTGGCACTGATAAAATGGAAATGAATGTAGACCTAACAATCAGTGTAGGTAATATATGGTAACTACGTCACATGCTGTAAAATATAATGAAACCATCATATACTGTATAGTCTTTCTGCATATGATTTGAACACAGTGTTGATTATTCCTGATGGCAATCTGGACATCCCTCATCACAATTTTGTCAATGGCGGGAGGTTGTGGTTATGAACAGAAGTAAAAAAAAATATTTGTCAATTTGGCAGGACGGACGAGAACCCCAGAATTTTGCATCCCGGTCAAATAGTATGTAGACAATGCCCTGATGAAGACAGCACAAAAAGTAAAGCGATTTTACCGCTGTTTATTTAAAGAAATATGATCTATAAACATGGCCATGCAGTGAGTGTTATTTGATATTGTATATTTTGATACTGGACATGTGGCTGAGAGATTACCTGATGCTGGAACTTCAACAACTGCAATTTGGTGTATGTTGATTTACATGATTCCATCTCTAATGACATTCATCCTTGATTTGTATTACACAAGGGAAATGGATTCAAATTGTGACTAAAACAGAGAAATTGAATTGTATTTTTAGCAAGTCAACACTAACTCTAATTTCACTTGGAGTATTCTATACTCGCCTGACAATAGGAAGAAAAGTGAACAATCCTCAGCATTCTCGTACCTACAGAAAGTTCTGCTTCTGCAAAACAATTTTTGGGGCTATTTTTATAACTTGCAAAATTCATTAAACAGGAAACTTTTGTCTGATGCCATTCCTTCATCTGACTCCTGGAATAGCAGGACAAGTAAACCTAGCATTACTTTGTTGCGTCCTGGTTTGATGTTTACTTGATTCAGTCCCTTCATCATGCGAGGCCTTCCTGGCTCTTTTGTTCATTATGCTTGTTTGCACGTTGTTACTCACTGCCACAAATACCTTGATGAATCGGGCCCAGATGTGGGAGCCGCCCATGCCATGCCAGAGGTAGATGACGTTGGCTCACATGCTGGCCCTCTGGCTCCGATATCTGCCTGAATAAATGTAGTCAGTGTTGAGCATGTCAATTATTTTCCCCTTTACAGCCAAAACTAACAGAACTAACACTTCTCACATCCAGCAATTAAACGTCTCAGAATGAATGTAATTATAAGTTCTGACAGGAAAAATAAAAATTGTCTCTTTTCTGCATGCTATGGTTTAGAAGCTAATGACTCACACCAGCTGACTTTCAAACCACAGGAAAAAATATTGGAGCAGACAACTGAGAGATGAAAATCAGGACTGACAATTACTAACATGTCCTTGCCACAAGGCTTAAATAAATACACTGATAAAATCAGAGATGGTGTGGACACTTTGCGTCAACATGGAGACAAATAAGAACAGCAGTAAGCGAGCATGAAGAGAGTGGCGATAAGGCACTGAGAAGGCTGTACAGTTGTTTGTGCGGTCTGAGCTTTCAGCAGATGGTAAGAATTGTGATTCTGTTTGTCACATGTGCAGTGTTGAAACTGTAACTGAGAGCAAGTGTGCTTTCCCATGCCATCCACAGCGCCAAATCAAGCAATGTACCAACTGGAAATTAGTAAATGTGAAGAGCAAAGCAAGTCAGGGTCCTCCTGCTGAAAGAAAAGTAGTTTCTCTCTGAAAAGTAAAGGTGCCAGACTGGGTTCTTTGGAGCAGTGCCATAAAAGAACCACATTTGGTTCCCTACAGAACTCTTCAGTTTATAGTTTTAAAAAAGCTATTTTTTATACATGAGATGTGAGATTGAGGAACTATACTAAATGTTCTATACTAAGTAAAGATTTTTTACCTAGAACTGTACAAGGACTACTTGGGATCTTTTATTTTTTTTGTGTATGTAGCAGAACTCTTCAGTCTTTTGTGAAGTCTGGAGTGCGTCGTGCAAAACGTCCAAATGCAGTGTAGATGTCTGGCACTTTATCTTGCTACAAACATCAGTCCGATGGTCTCGAAGCTATGGGCTTCGTATCCAGCACGTAACAAGGTGGGTCACACTCCCCCGCTGTTTAAAAAAGACAAGACAAAAGCAATTAACCATCATGTAGACTTCAAGCATTGCCAACGTCCAAGTTAGGGCAAAATCGAGGAGAAGGAAGGCCAAGTATCATGAGAGCGGAGCTTTTTGGCAGGCTGCAGCACCCGCACATTGGATAAGGTTTCACAGTGCCCAGTTTCAGACTTAGGTTTTAGCCAGAGTGAGAGATGGTTTACTTAACTGTGTATGACTGCCAGCAGCTTTAGTTAAATTACTCTGTACATTTTATTTGCATAGAACTCACCAAGGTCAGAAGCAGAATCCACCCAAATTAATCATATTTCATCTCAGTCCTTTTCCCTCCACAGCTCTGCAAGGAATTTTTCTGATCATTCCAGGATCGTAAATGTTGCTTTTGTTCAAACTTGGCTAAAAATGAACGTATGATGGGACATTGGATTGGCACGTGAATATTGAGGAATTCGGCGAATTAGAAGTGAAAAAAAAATCCCTCTAGGTTATCCCTTGTGGTAATTCTCTTTATTTCACTACTGTCTCTATTAGGTGTAATTCCAATGAATGACACAAACCGAAAACTCTCTGGGCCATGCTGGATGTAAAACGATACCTATGTTTCACTTTCCTAAACCTTAAAACAAAGATGCTAATCTTGTTAAGTACAGCATGAGCCTCTGAATGTTCCTTTAGAATGGCACAGCTTTGTAAAACACAGCATCCTTTCTGAACAAGCATAGAGCTGGAAATGTCTAGGTGGATCTTGCCCGTTCTCAGAGAAATATATTTAATGCATCAGAGCTTTCATTTAAAGAGAGAGACTGGTATGGCAGCCACTTTTTTTCCTGCTAACGTCAAACACATTTCCAAAGGTATCGCTCACCCGTCTAGCCTGCATGCTTTACACAGCCCAGTAGTTTTCCTACACCACTGTGAAAATGTTAATCCAAATAGGCCTTAAAACCTTTTCCAAGCAGCAAACAATATGATGTGTATTTAAAAATTGAGTCATACAAATTGAGATTCAGTCTCAATAAAAAGGGTAAGGTACAGGAACAAAAAGTAACATAGAAACTGTAGATGTCTCCTGTGTGGGTGGTGTGTGTGCGTGTGTCTGTGTCTGTGTGTGGAAACGTATAGACTGAAACGACTTGAAATAAACATTGCCTCACAGTATTTTACTGCTCTTTTAAAATGAATATTTGACACTTTTGATCACAGAGAGAATGGCACCGAGAGGCGTTTTTCCTTGCTTTCAAGACTCATTTGTTCAAGGACAGTATTTAGTGGAATCAATAGGAGAAATTACAAACACATTCTCAATTGGCAATCCCTAAAACAGACAAGATCAAAATGGTGCTCTAAGTGGCTGACTCGACATGACTGGAGTAATGTTTTTTGTCACACTCATCCATATGGCGGGGGTCATGGAGGTCACTGCCCAGCACCTCTTGGGTTAGTTATCCGAGCTGGCTACATGCTGTTTATGTCAATCAGGTTAACAATGGCTCACTCATTGGGTCATTTTAGGAAAGGTAAGCCATTAGTGATCAAGTGTTAGAGGTCAAGATCCCAGGAATGTGCAGGTGGTTAGTAGCATAAGCAGAGAAGTCTTTTTTTGGAAAGTGAGAATTTGTATACAATGTTACACAATAAAGAAGTATGGGAAGCCTTAACAACTAGGATTTTAAAGGTTAAAAAAGTACAATTTTGATTAAAACTTAAAAAAATAAGACAGATAAATAGCATTGGTACTACATGAGGGTTTGTGCCATTAAAGAGTGATGAAAGATGAATGTTCATGGCAGTTTGTTAGCTGGAGAAACACCAACCTTTTTCATTCTCTCCAGTGGTTGGGTCGATTATGTAGGTTAGTTCCAATGTTGTGGCGAATCATGTGGCCAGCCATGCGACTAGCAGCAAGCCAGCAATCTCCAGCTGCCAAGCAAAACATAAATCCTACTTACTGCTCCATTAACCCCTTGTGAACCAGATGCATCCAGTTCTGTCTTTATATGCTTCTTCTAGTGGAATCATACTTCATTTAATGAAGCTGAATAAAGTGTAGTAATGTTGAGAACCATCCTCATTGCCACCACATAAGCTTAACTCTGAAGATGTTTGAATTACTCCTAAGATACAACTGATCTTACAGTATTAACTACTAATATAACTGAAATGCACAGTTCAGCAGTCTACAGTTTGGCGCATACATGTGATGTAAATGCAGATTTTATTTTTTGCCTGACTGTCCTTGTTCAATGACAATAGAGTATCCAGGTGCCTCTTTCAAACAGACTGTTCTCGAAACATGCTCTAGGCATAGGATTCAGAGTGAGATTAATAATGCTCAAGCCACGGGATTCCACGATGAAGGTTAAATGTACTTGAGCCACAGAACTCTGATCATGGTTCAATATGCTTGATTCATAGTATGGACAGTTTTGTAATGAGGAAAGAAGTTTAAAACATTGTTAAAGATGGTTACATTTTTCCATTTTTTTTCCAAAGGAGACACAGGCCGAGGGCCGAACTGACCTGTGAAAAATAAGGCCCATGGCACTAGTACTAACTTTATTTTACCATCTTGTTGTAACAGCTGATACATGTAGAAACATTGCCTTTGCCCCCTCGTTTAAATCTGCCCCATAGACATGCATAGTGGTCCATGTATGAGAAAGTGGAACTGGAGCTTTCTGTGTGCTGCCATGGTTTTCTACACATTATTTTATATCACAATATAAAAGAAGCAAGATGCTACCTTTATTTTTAGGATGCAGATGAGATTGTGAAAGGTATTCGGTGCTTTATTAGAGTCATTTGTTTCATTAAAGTGCCATAAAGCGGCTTGAAGTTTGTGAAGTACATTCCTACTCAGATTTCTTTTTCTTCTTAATGGTAGTTTCTGACACAAAATTAAAATCCACACATTTTTGGCTTTGTTAGATCAAGTTCTTAAAATCAAAATAAACTTAATGACAATTGATGAATCATGTTATTAAAGGAGAGAAGTAGATTATTTTGCAGAAATGAGCTTTACTATTACAGAATCGATGTTAGAGTTGTGGTACCAGTTACCTGAAGTCATACTTTGCCTTACAGCTATTTTCTTTATCAGAATCTGCATGCAGTTTGCATCACAATCCACTGTGCAAAGCAAGGTGCTATGCAACCCCTCCAAGGCTGTTCATTGTTTTTGTTTTTGTTTTTTCAAGTAAAATTCAATTGATTTTGACACTCAGTGGGATCTTTAGCTATGCCAATACACAGGACATTGAAAAGCTCTCCACTGTGCAACCCAATCTAAATGTCCATTAATGTTTTTGAGTGGAGAGAACAAATGTTTCATGTCCCACAGGGCAAAGTGCATGCAAGTTTTTATAGCCGTTTTAACCATGACAATTGACAATTACCAAGTGGCTGCAACAGTGGAAAGGTGATGAGGTATACAGTACTGACGTTAGCCTGACACTTTGTGGGTTACAGGAGAAGTGTGAGTAAAAAGGAAAATGTCTTTGTTTGTACTAACCTTAAAAGACCAACATGTAGGCATAGGTCAATGAATTAGTCACTAGTTATCATCATAGTTTCTGAAGTCCATAAATATGTGTGTGTTTATTACAGTATTACAAATACCACTTACTTGACTGTAGCGAGATTAAATATTTGCTAGTTTTAGCAACAGTAAATTCTACATGCAGCTGGTTAGTAAGGCATCTGCTGGCATTTGTGGCCTGCAAGCTGCTGTTCATTAATGCAAAATGTTATTTATTGTTTTGGCCAAAGTAAATGCAATTTTCTTTACTGGGATATACAGCTTTGGAAAAAATAAGAGACCACTGCAATTTATTTTTAAATCAGCATCTCTGAGTATGACAACCATTCCATGCCAGTTTCTGTTCAATTCCTACACAAGCACCTTATTCTGATTTATGAGGTACTGATTAGTGATCACCTGAATCAGATCTTATTTAATGAGGAAAAGTATAAAACACTGCTGTAATCAACAGTCTCCTCTTGCAATGTGACCAGTTAGATGGCAAAACACTACTAGAAGTTTGTCAAAGGTAATTATTGCCATTTTGTTTAAGAGTGAACAAGAGAATTGTTTTCTTTGAATTATTCAAGCTCTATAAACACTGCATCATTTCTCTTATTTTGATATGTTGTCATTTCCTTTAAAATTAGGATAAATATTATCAGCAGTTCATAAAAACTAAGGCAAAGCTGCTCAGTTCAATACTTGCACCTATAAAAGATAAAACCTGAGAAACTGAACATTTTTGCAGTGCTCTCTTATTTTTTCCAGAGCTGTATGTTAGAGAAGTTGGACAGATGTGCAGAGATTCATAGATGTTTGACAGAATGGTGATACGTGTATTTTCAATGTTTAATCACTTCTGGCCTTGTCAACTTTGCTGGCCACACCCTCAGTGGAACATGAAGGACATTCTGTATGAAGACAAGGTATCTGGAAAAGCGCCCTCAATTGTCAGTGGAGCTCTTATGTGGTAAACTTGTTATAGCATTGCTATAAAGAAATGGCTGTTTACTTAAACCAGCCATTTCTTTATAGCAATGCGTCCATTTGCTTGTTTTTAAAAAGATGGAATGCAAACCACACCCATGGATTTTAGAGCATTTATTGCTCAGAAACACCTCTTGTACCAGAATGTCCTGGAACTGTGAAGGATAGAGCCATGGAGTCGGTTGGGAGTTGGTGGTAGAAGGGTTGGAAAAGAAAACATGGGAAAGGCTCCTCGGGAGTAAAGCGAAAAAAAAGAAGCAGGAAGACGCAACTGGCAAATAAAAGTGTGATGTTTGACTTGGCCGTTCCTGATGGAAATGACAATAACAAGGAGCTTGAGGGTCCAGAGAGCTTGCTTTCCTTTCTCAGCATGCTTCAATACCTGTCGTCCTCACTGCATCTCTGCTGTCCTGCTTCATCAGCGTCTTCTCATTCTATTCTTTTTCTCCGTTTCCTCTGTGGCTCTAATCTCTTTCCTAAGCTAAAGTGCTCAGTTTATCATGAAAGCGGCCCACTGTCCTTCAAACATGGTTTGTTTGCCCGACAATGTTTCTGGAATTACTGGTAGGGTGGTAATGATTTAACTCCTTTAAGTTCCATCCTTCCCCATTCTTAACTCTGCTTTGTTGTGGTGAGCACGTTGATGGACTGCTTTTGCTTTTTTTTATCTCTCACGGTACGCAAACTAACAATTACTCCAGGCAGATATAAACAAGGCTTGCTTAAGGCTGCAGAATCTTCTGCCATTCTGATTTTGCTGTCTGGGGAAAATAGTGCTCTTGTAACTGTGTACCTCGAAAAAATGACTGCAAGACAGTTAATGCAAAGCATGTGCATGGCTTTGAACAAAGACAACGTCTCTTGCTGTACAGTGAGTTCAATCATCATTTCATTTCAGAGGAGACAGCCCATTTCCTTTTATTTGGGTTCATTAAGTTTTTTTGGAACAGGTTTTTTTTTTTTTTTAAATATTTTTGGGACATATGCAACGTACAACAGCATATTAATGATTTGTCGGTGCGTAGCATGCCAGTGGATACAGTCATATTTTCACAGGGCATGACGTTTAGAGACTTTGAGCAAGCTCTGTTAAACTGCAGAGTGCTGTACCGTGCATACACACAGCCCTACTGAATAAAATGCAGTGACTATTTGAGTTATTCCAGGCTTATAGTACTAAGCTCAAATGTGCGGATGCAAGCGTCTCTCCACTGCAGCTTGAGGATCCTTGTGCAGAAGAGTGCAGGTTTAGGAAAGTTACGTGTGAAAGACCTGTGTATGTTGAAACTAGAGTCCATTCTGGTAACATTAAGTTCAGTCTCACTCTCAATCATAATTGTGCAAACTTTGTTGTAATTGGTTTACTAATTGCACTTAAAACATTTTAGTCAAGGGTCATCAATATGCTCAGATGAACAAAAGTGGGTGATGAAGAGTCGGGGAAAGAGACAGGATTAATTAGTTTTTAAGGAAAGTGGTTTTAATTGCCAAGCACTTCACCCTCTTTAATTTGTGCATCTATAACTACCTGACTGGCACAAAAGCTTCGAACGAATTGGTCTTGCTTCAAGAGCCTCCTCATTGTGATTTGCATGTTATTGTGATACAGCAGTTCTCAAGGTTAAACAGAGGTAGAAGAGTGAAGTTACTGGTAATGGACTTTAGTAGTGCTTTAAACTTTAAAGCTTCCTGTATGAGGAGTAGGTGCAGGGAAAGACATGTGGAAGTGGTAGAGTGCAAACCAAATTGTCTGTGAATGTACTTTTTGTTTGGCTTCATGCTGCTGCATGAAGAAGTTATTAGATGTCTATCTGTGTGTACCGATGAATATTGGCATATGTTTATATTTTGGCAGATATTACTGTTAAAATTTGTCCATGAGATTTCTGAACTTCCTTTACGGCACACTGTAGTTCTGTAGATATCTTGTCTGTAACAGTATATCAGCATTAGTGTCACACAGCAGTATTATTCTAAAAGAATGTGCTATAATGAAAACTTGAATACTTGTATTGTACACTGTAGTTTTTAATTCACTGGGTAAATGAATATTCATGTTTTGTTGGAAATCTCAGTGCTGTCGAGTCAGTATGAACAATGCAGTCTACGTTTATTTTAGTGTAATTTTAAGAGAAGCAGAAAAGAAAAGACAGTCTAATAATCTAATATAAGATATGTCAGGCTAGTAAATTGCTTTAGCCTACAGTAACAGTACTCTGAGAGCCTGGACTCATTAATTTTATTAACACTTCAGTTTTCTGTAACTGCTTTATGCTTACTAGGGTCGCGGGTACCCGGAGCCTATCCCGGGGCCCACGGGCGCGAGGCAGGGACTCACTCTGAGCGGGACACACCATTACTTCTGATAATATTTAAAAAAAATACCTCCCAGCACCAGTACATCATACATGTTGCAGCTTGCTTAAAAACTACTTAAGTATGTCTGATGAACTATAAAAATTGAGATAACTGGTCATAAAGTCATGCGATATTCTAAGTTAAGACATGTGGTACTGGAAGCTAGAGATGTAGTTTTCTTGTCATTTCCTGATGAGTCCTTACCATAAAATAAACACTGGGCAGACCACGGCATCCGGTCTGGGTTTACTGACACAGCAGGCTTAACTCCTGCTCATGTTCAGCTTTCAACACCTGTGAATGGTGCACAACTCACACTGAAAAGTGTAGTCAAAACAGTTAACTGTCTGAAATATCCAGACTTCCCCTATGAGCAAATTCTAGAAACTTAGGGAGACACCTGTCATCCTTTCAAACATATTCATCATCTCTGCTGTGGCCTAGTAGGAGACGCTTAAATGCTGGGGAGAGTGACAGCAACTTGCAGGTGATCAAAGTTTTTTCAGCCTGTTAGGGTTGGCTACTGTAGCACAGCAGTCAGAAGTAAAAGGAATTCAGTGAAATTGGACAGAACCTGGACAGAACCTCCTTAAAGTGAAGTTAAACAAACTCTAGATTTAGAAAACAACACTAGTAAACACTTTTGGGCAGATATATTCCTTTTGGTGAGGGTGGCAATACAAATTTTCCACCAACTGCTGGTAAACAGTGGCGATAAACTGATTTGTCAATTGTGTCATTTTCTTTAAGACTTACATGTATATAAAAACACTTTATCCCCCTCTGAGAGTTGTCAAAAAATCTTTATTAACTTTAAGCGACATAAAGAAAATAAAAGTGCATATAGAGAAGTGCAGTGGACATCCTTGTGCAGTATGGTCAACTAAGGATACCTAATTCAATATACAGCTGCATGTGGTGATCATAGGGGTCCAAACAAAACATAGCCCAGAAGAGCAACTTTTAAAAGTACTGTTAAGTTTGGATTCAGATTCCAAATCTTGTATTCCACATTGTAACACTTAACTGCAACCAGATATTCTATTTCATAAAGTTTGCTTGTTTGCAGTAGACATGGGTTTGAACCAGGATCCACAAACCTTACCATTGGGCCAACAATTCCACACTATGATTCCATGAACAATTCAACACACTTTTGCTATATTTTTGATAATTATTTAGCTGCAGACTCCGCAGATTGTTTCTATACCAATCTTGAGATGATATGATGAATATCCCGAGACTAATTAAACTTGGGCATATTTTAAATTTTGAGCGGTTTGAAAAGTTAAAAAAAAAAAGACTTTGCAGAATTATCAGACTCAGCATGAAAAATACTTTCCACAGTCCAAACTGCCAGACTTTAATATGAATAGTGCCAACTAGTGGCCAATTTCAGATGATATTTTATTTGTAAGCACAAGGAAGAATGATCTGTTTTTTGTGCAAATAAGCTAATATTGGCATGAAGCCACTTTTGTTATTTCTAAAATGCCTAATTCTGTAAAGCTTGTCCAACTCTCATAGCAGTCACTATGAAAATAACACCTTTGTGGGCAGAGCATGGATAGATCAGGTTAAGAGTTCACATAAAGAAATAACTAATAGCAGCCACAGCCAGCATTAACTAATGGAATATTTGGTTACACTCTTAGCGGAGTGTGACAGGGCAACCCCTTGAGGGATGAACTGGCTAGGCGGAGAACTTACATACAGCAAATGTTTCATCCCCTCCCTACCCGTTTTTCCCCTGCATCATCAACCTGGCTCCCCTCCCCTGCTGTACCATGAGTTCATCAACTTTCCTTCGTTACTGCACAGCTATATAGCCTGTTACCATTCTGTGTGCCAGTACCAAAACATACATGAGGGCTACCACTGAAACTGGGCTTGTTTCAATGGTAGCTCTCGTGTGACTTTAAGTCTTCTGGATGTGCACACAAATCATATATGTGCATTATAAATCTTTTCCACATGAATAATAAATCAACACAGTTACTGGCAAAAGCAAGTGATTAACATATTTAAATTCAGTAATTTCCTTGCGTTACCTTTTCACTGTATGCTTCAAATAACCAGCCTGTCCTTCTGGATCCTGTAAAATTACCAATGGTGATGTCCAGACATGAGTGTGGCCTTAGACTCTTAGACTTGGGGACATAGCTTGGTAGTGGACCCCAACAGTGCAGTAAACCCACACAAACTCTTAATGATCTGCTTATGCTGTATATAATAAGTAAAGAAAAGCACTGCTAAGCTAAAAATGTTACTAGCATTGAAGGTATACTGTCCTGGTTTCCTTGTGCTGTCTCACATTCAGTACTGGACCCCGAAACTGCTCTGCACACATTATAATGGCTTATTTGGTAAATAAATGTAATTCTATATTTTTGTCCTCCGCCACTTCCCCATTGGGTGAGACTTAATTATCCCTGTTTACAGCATGATGTGAGACACAACAATTTCTGGTTTGCAGTTCACAGTCGTATATTGGAGTACTGGAGGGAAAGTCCTGCATACAGATGTTATATTCATCAGAATTCTATGGAAACATAACCCAAATTGAGATTGATAGCTGCAATCGGACCTACAATGACACATTACACGTCCATTTTAATCACAGCGGCTTACACCACAGCAGAACAGTTTCTGTTTTTATTTGCTCTCTGTGCCTTCCATGATTTTGCATTTAATGACCACTTTAACAAGCTAGTACAATGTGGATGGTGCACGAGGAGTTTTTACAGTATGGGCCTGCGGGTGGGGTGGGGGAGCTGAAGTAAATGTTGGCTTAGCTCTTTGCAGGCCACTTATTAGTCAGGACCTAGGCATTTATAAAGCCTCCTGTTTAATCAAAGGTTATGTATTACCGCTGTGACCGGCTTATTGTGGCAGAGTAGTAAAAGAGAATGGTGAGGCAAGCTTCAAACAGACTTGTCTGGCAGAGTTCTGGCACTGGTTGCACTGAGGAGGCTGAGAGTGACAGAGTGTGCTGCAAAGGGCACACTCCTGTTCTCCAAGTCTCAATACCCTTCGCGCTCCCAGGAATCTTTCTGGAAAGTAGCAATACTAATACATATTACTAATAATAACTGGTCATTCACACTGGCAAGAGAACATATGGAATCCTAACTGACCATAAAAATACAAAGAGGCATAAATATACCACTTTTTCTCATCTAAGCAGTTTGTTTACACTACAGGCAGTGGTGTGTATGTTTAGATTCGATCTGGGTGATAGAGATGTTTATGAAACATTCGCTGAGTATAATTTCATGTTCATTTGATCAGTTTTAATGTAGCTGCCATTCTGTTTAATGCACAGGCTTTAAGAATGCCAGCGGACTTCAGGATTAATAGTTGTGACCAAGAAGTTCGGATTAAATGACCTACGTTGTGGTTTATTTCTGACCATATAATAAAGAGGCCTTTGAACTTATAAATTCGATGCAGTCTGGAGCAAATGCCATTTGTAAAGCTTTTTCAAATGATATTTATTAAATGCAATGTCCTACTTGTGTCTGCTTCTAGAATTTATAGTTTTCCTCTGATAATCATACTTAAAACAATATGCGCTTCGCATATGCAGTTTATAGCACTAAAGCAAGTATAGTTTTCATGAAAACAGTGTTTTAGTAATTATATTACATTTGTTTTTACAAATAAGTATGTCAACATCTGTGTAACCTGAAGTGCCCTTCTTTCTCAAACTTCACATGTGTTTTGCAACCATTTAGCACTGACTAACCTTATAACCATGGAAATGTTCTATGCTTTTAACAAGAAAAAATATGGGTTGACCACCTTTACTGTTTGTTTCCTAATATGAAACATTTTAGTTGTATGTTTTTCCCCCTAATTTGAAGCTTTAAAACGTGTGGCTATGCACAAAGACCAAATTTGTCTACCACCTGACAGATTTCTGGTGAAGTTTTATAAAGTGGTACTTCAGCAAAGTGGATTGTGGTTGTGCCACATTCATGAAATAAAAGAGAGAGAAAGAGAAGAAAACTGATGCTGGGGCAGTTTTGGGCACTTGCACATCCTGTGATCTAGTACGTACGCAGCTGAAAGGTCCGGAGATGTTTTCCAGTGAGTCTTCACACACAGCTTCCTGATAACTTCCTTTTTCATGTATTGTCACATACTGCATGGGGTTTCATCTGATGACCACAAATACAACACAGTGACAAGCTCGTATGGAGTATGTGCAGTTATAAACAGTGTAATATGTGCAGTTATAAGTGTATTACTATGGAGCCATTTCAACATTTAATAGACTGCAGCCTATTAAAAGTAATTTAAATACAATTATAACATTACGCAATATTTTCTTAATGAGTTATTTTCTTAACTCAAGTTGTTCCAGACTTTATCACTGAAAGGCTTAGAACTTGATAAATGCAAGCTTATATTAGCGCGGCTGTATAAATCACAAGTATTTCTGTTAAGAACAGAAGAATGTAAAAGTGTAAGCTGACATTAATTCTTTTTCATTTTTAGCTCATTTAATCAAGCAGAGCTCTGTCAAAAGAGTGTTATAAATCAACGTTAGATGTTATTATGTTTGAAAAGTATACTAAGGGTTAAACAGTCTTGTAAGTCTCATACCTTGCTCACACACTTTTTTTTTCTTATGCAAGAAATGTGATGCAAAAGTCAAGACAGATTTTTAGGGCAGGAGCGCCCAAACGCGGTCCCAGAGGGCCAGTTTCAAGCATAGTTTGGTCAAACGCACCAGGTTAACCTGCTAATTTAATTGCCATGTATAGTGAGTGTGTTTGAGAAGAGGAACCAATAAGGGGGCTTAACATTGGCCCTCAAGGACTGATTTGACCTATTTACTAAGCCCACACGAGTGAGAAATTGGCTAATGTGCTGAAAGAGGCTGTTGGAACTGCTAATCCAAGAAACGTTGTTAATGCAGTGCATATGGATGGATTTTTGCTTAATGCTGGCAACATTTTATAAAAATGGAAGAGAATCTAAGGAGATAAAAAAATTTTCCAAGCTGAACCAAGATACAAACTGGACCGAACTGACCTACGAAAAGGGTGAACTGTTACTCTCCTAATAGCAGGTGACGTATCGTAGGTGTTGGATACTGCCTGAGTTCACTGCTTTGAAGAAGCTTTGTGTGAATAGCTTTGATGCAGACTTGCCATGAATGGACCTGGGATTATGGTTGTGGTTGGGTTTATGGGCATGTGTTTAGAGCGGGGATAAGAGGTAGATTAGTCATGATTAACCACGAATAATGAGAAATACTTGGAAAAACATCGGTTAAGACTTTGACCCCTGTTTCTGTATGGCTTTTTGAAAAGCTCCTGTTTACATTTTTTGGCTTGTAGCGGAGCTGCCAGATGGACACACTGCCAAGAAACTCTGTGATTTACTTCAGCATACTGAATATTCAAGCTCATTAAAACCCTGGAGCAAAGCCAGGCTGAACTGTATTCTTGGGAGAAATCCACGCATAACTTCTATATCTGTTGCAATATGCATTTTATGAATTCCATATGAATATAGCGATACCTCAATTATGTGCTTGGAGACACTTGAGAACTCGCCATGGTTTGACCTCTGAACTGGTCAGACTGACTCACCAGTTAGAAGAATTGAAGTAACCTTGCTCCGGCTGCCAAAATCTAATGACAGCCTTGTTTCTTGTTTCTCTTCATTTAAGGAGTTGCAAAAATGATTGCATTTCAGTCTGCTATTGCATGATTTAATATTTTACAGGAAAATGGGTGGGGGGCATCTTGTTCCCTTTTATAAATTTATTGCACATTTTTTGCATGCCAGGATTCCAAACAATATATAAAATACCTGCGTCATGTTGAGGCTTATTTCTTTGTAATTCAGTTATTGCTTATTATATTATGTATTGCATGATGATGTTAGATTAATTTGGACCACTCCTTTTTTTTGTTTAAAACATTCAGAGTGTCTTTTATTGAAAAGAATGCCTGCGTCACAAAGTGAAGATGATGTATGAGTGGTGTTGTCTTGGTTTAATAAAACCCATCTTAGGTTTAGTGCTGAAAGACGGGCATAACAAAGAGCAGTTTCCATAACCTCAGAGAGTAGAGAACTACGGTTTAAAGTCTGTGCCAGAGGAAATCATACTTACGCTCCTGCTGTAGTAGTGCCCTCTACGAAGCAAATGAAAGCATATATTTTTCATGCAACATGTAGTACCATTACTTTAATTGGAAACAAAGAGGTTTGTGTTCATTCAGATGTGTTTACAAGCCTCTACTGGTACAGCATAAATGTCTTTATTTTATGACGTACATTGGCTTGCACATAAAATACGTTTTCAGATCAGTTCAGTCTTTACCTTTGGGCAGGACTCTGAGAGCTGTAATTATTAAGTGATTGTTCCATTCATGAATATCGATCGTTTAGGGCAATTAATGGCTTGAAATGGGGCTGTGGATCTACAAGTTTCATAAATTTTATAGGTGAAAAATCATCAGAGGTTTGAAAAATGGGGGCCCTGTTCATTGCTTGAACTGTTGGGTTCTTTTTTCCTTCTTCTGAATGTACACTAGGCGTGTGTGTGTGTGTGTGTGTGTGTGTGT
>JBBPCX010000011.1:15147130-15164988 GCA_037974365.1 Hydrocynus forskahlii
TTATATATATATATTTATGTACATACATATACATACATATATATGTGAGGTTTCCCAACTAGGTCTGGAGATTCTGCTGCACTGACTGCTCCTGAAGGCATCCTCTAAAGTCAACACAGGTGTGCAGCAATGAGGATGACATTAGATATGAGAGGGATACTAGTTAAACAGTCGGCCTCAGGGGTACCTGTGTAGGGATTTCTCAGAGAAGGGAAAATAAACCTGGCCGAAGTCTGGGATGCAGCGATGGCACTTTATTTTTGTTTCCACTTACAAGGCCCAGACACTATAACCTTTCAGTATTCAACAAGAAATTCACCCTGTAGCTCCAGAGGAGTGGAGTGGTTAGGGCCTATGACACTAGTCTAATGCTCTAAGACACTTTGAGCTTTTCATGTGGGTGAAGCTCATAAAACAACTTCTGCAAGCCACTGCAGCAGTACTTTAAATGTCCTTAAGTTGTAAAGAGCTTGGTCAAATAAAATGCCACATTTGATCATTTGAAGACCAAGTTTGCATGGCTCAGACTTCATTACATTGTTATTGCTATCACGCTAGTGTAATGACACCACAGTTCGTTAACCACAGCTTTCTCCTGTCCAAACACAGAATGTAAAAAAATCATTGGGGTCAGTGGGTTTCCTCTGGGTTTATGGTTCAAATACATCACGTTTGACTACACAATGTACAGGGCCGCGTTAGCGTGATGATTTGGCAGCTTTTAGAACTGGTGCACTTTGTGCTAATTGCCTAGCGTGGGCCCCACTGTCCTGGAGCTGACCAGAGGCTAGAAAAAGGAGCTGAGACCCATGTGTCAGCCGGACCCTGACAATGAAATTAGCTCTCGGCTGGATGAGCAGACTGTGCCATTATTTCTGACAGAGACATCAGTCATGTCTGTGGCTAATAGATGGTTTAATTGGTGGCATTTGGGCACTGCTGACTGTTTGGAGTGTCGCTGCTTTGATCTGAACATTGTTTAATGCATGAGAAGCAATGGAATGTGTTTACTGCAATCAGATGAGGATTTCCAGGAAAATGAACTTTTGAAGTTCTGACTAATTTATCTCACCTTTGATTCAGATTCAGTAACAGTTTTGGTCCAAGCCATTTGGTGTCGTCAGTTCTTAGTATTTATTTCCAATAACACTGGCCAGAAGCTATTGTGCAGATATTTGCTCCTTCAGAGCAACTGGTGAGAGGCTGGACAATTGTTTTTAATGGATTACTTTTTCGTTTACTTTGGTTGTTGATTTAACCTTCCAAACATAGAGTATTTTCCCTCACAAAACATGAACAAGCAAAGCATGATTTTTTTAAAGATTTTTCTAAATTAATTAGAAGACTGTTTTGCATAGCCTAACCTAATAACAGTAATAGATAATAAGAGGCTACAACAATACAGGCTCACCTATGATGAACAGTTTTTTAGCTGTTGAAGGGCAGTTTATTGAACTTGGACTAAAACATCCTACTGAGCGACAAGAGCTGCAATTGTTATTCATTATGTTGGAAGCTGCTCATAGGCTCTTCTGACTGTAAATTAGGGTTGTGGAGTTAGGAGCAATCTCTCAGTCAATATTTCTGTCACACACTTTAACAATGTGCTGGTGGTCCACTGATTGTATTTTTGTCACCAGGGGAAAATGCTAATTTTGTGAGCAGCTTTCTTGTCAGTGTTACCATGTCTTATAAGTGCCCCCCACCTGAGAGGATATTATCAATCACAATGTCTATAGGTCTTGACTGGGTGGTAGTACATTGCATAATACAATTATTATTGTATTAAAATTGTATTATGCAATTTCTCATTAGGTTAAATGAGATATTTTACCAACATTCAACATTGAAGCTTGTCCAACCTGACCGATTGCTGCTACAAAAGACTGCAACTGGGGCCAAAGCATAAATAAGTCAGTTCGTTGTACCTCTTTAGATGCTTGATGACATGTTGAGCAATCAGATAAGCACCTAGGAAAGTTCTAGTCACTTCATGTAAACAAGCTGTAGCCTGTTAAACCTTTTTTTAACTTTCTTGGCCGGTTTCTTTGAAGATACTGTTTCAATGGACATCTCAGCACATTAGCATGCACAAGGGTGTAACAGGTACATGAGTGTAAGGTGTCCTGCACCTCAGTGTAGTATCTACAAGCACTAAACACATTCATGGCATGTCCTCACACATCTTCATATGTTTAAAGAGGGCGTATAAGGTCAGCCAAAAGTCACAGGATATCTAAGCTAAGGCTTAGGTATAATATTACCACTAACTTCCAACATAGCCACTTGATCTTCCTGAGCCACTCACACTTCAAACACAGATAAGAAATCTCACTTGGACTGGCATCACTCAAATCTAGTCTATACCATTTGGCATGCTTAGTGACAGTACCATTCAGTGGCCATAAGTATTCCAGCAGCTGTTACTGTGGTTGATCATCTTGCCATCTCAGATCCTTGACCGCTACCTCACAGCTGACTGTATGGACTGGAAGACATGTACAGCCCACCATACATAAAACATACACCCCTCAGTACACTAACACAATCCACAGAGGAATACTCACCAGCTGTTGCTTTATAAAGCAGACATAGCAGCTACTCCAAGGTCTGCAGTGGAGACTCTGTTATGACGTCCCCTTTTGGCCATCTGTCCAGCTAATTGTCTGTCTGGTCATTTTAGACATCACATATTAGCAGCTGGGTCTCCAGGGGAGTATTGTTGTTAAAATAGTGCAGCATTGTGAGTTGCTTTAACATGAGTATGTGCAATTTCAGGACCAATAATAGCGTTTCCGTTTTCGGTCTCTCAGTTGTATGGCAAATATGTAATATCACATTACTTCACTATCACAGTCACTGATTACTTACACTGTCAGTCTTGATGAACTGACTTAATAATTACGTACAATTTGATGATAAACAGGTTCATAAAACTTTGTCAGTTAGTTTGAAGATTGTAAACAAGAAGTAGCTAAGATGCTAATCTTAGCATCACTGAAAGTGAGGAAACTCACACCAGAAAGATATTATGTAGATCAAATAAAATTATGTGTGCTGTTGTAAATTGCATGTATGTGATTATTTGATTAATCAACAAAATAATTACTGGATTATGATTGATAGTGACTTGCCTGATCTCACTATATAATTACATTTTTAATTGCAATGTGAGTGGTATCATGAAGCGTGTTACATTAACATTTACATCAGTAGGTCTGAAGCATGGATTAAAGTTTAAAATATACTTTTGGGCTAAGTTTCTCCACTTTGAGTGATGAGAAAGAAATTAATATTAAATGGCAACAAACTTTGTTGTAGCCAACAATAACACTTCTAAGGGTTAAGCAAAATAAGCAGCTGATAGTAGTAACTTGTGGACCACTGACATTTGGACCATGGTAGTGTACTTGTTGATTGTTCAGTCTGACAGCCTTGAGTGGCTACAGATACATGTAGACAGTTGATAAGCATATGGTACAATCTGTTGTACTGACAACATATGCATATAACAAAATATGTTGACAGAGACAGTGAAGCTTTTTTACCCCATCCAATTGAACTTAAGCAGTGAGGCAACAGCTTGGCCATCGATCAGCCTATTACCGACCTTCATCAGCGGTGAGTTTTCTCTGCTTCCAACTGGACTTCAGTGGGCTTTGTACAGAGGATAATTACCTAAGGCTTGCAGGATGGGTATCAAATATCCAAACCGTTGGCTTTGCCAGAGAAGAAACACACTGATTTCCAAAGGCGATGACAGGTCTTCTTGTAGTCACAGCTTCCTTGTATGAGGGTTATGATTTCTCTCTGAAATCGAAGGGCTGTTATGTGATGAGTGTTTCAAGATGTCCATCACATTGTCACTAAAAGAACAAAACCTTGTATATTCTTTTTTACATACTTATAAAATGCCAACTGTTGTTAACACCATGCCAAAATTTGTTTGATGACTGAACCAATATGAATGGTCCAGAAACAATTAGAATGACATTTTATGAGGTTTCGGTCTGATAGTAATGAGATATAATTTGATTGATTCTGTGAATTTGCCAGAACATTTGCAAGAATATAAAGAAAGTATTCCCTTATATAAAGCTACTATGGTTTAGGAACTGGGCAGTTTCAGCCTTTGCTTCAGTTTCACAGGGGATATGCATTTTAATAGATAATTTAATCTTTTGCTCACTCTCAACTAGGTTGAAATGATTCATACCAAACCGGGAAAGCTAGCAAAGAAACATATCCACTGGTTAACCAAAAAAAGAAAATAAGAAAGCAGCAAGGAAGCAGCCGCCCATAGAGATAAACCTCTGTCCTACTGAGAGGTTCTTCTGCATTCACAATCTGTCAATCTGAGTAAAACTCAAGAAGCAGTGTACAACATTAGAGCCAGTAGATATGCACACTTAACAAGCGATGACAGGCCACGCAGAATTGACTTGTTTTTAATTAGTTGCAGCCACATGACTAATTCATGCTGCTTAGCGTAATCAGGACTAGATTTTAGGCCAATAAGTTATTTGGGGCACTGAATACATGAAATTAATATTATTTTGATGAAAACTGACATGCCTCAGTGATGAATACTGTCAACAAATCAGTAATAATTCATTTATTTTTGACCAATGTCTCTGTTCCAATGTCCTGTGTTTACATCTTAAAACAAAAAATTGTACCAAATGTTTATAGTAATATACAAGACTGTTTACTAGCTTTAGTATGTAGCCTCATAGTAAGAGCTGCAATTCACCACGAGTCTGTCATATGCAAATCTGCAGTCCACTAATCACAGTTGGCTTAAAAACAAGGATAAACTTAGAGTCATGTGAGTCATCTAGCAATAACAATACATTTATTAGCTGCAGAAACAAGGAGACTTTTCAGTAAACGTCTGTCTCCTCTTTCAGATTCAAATGTTATTGGAAGAAAGTGAATTGATGTCATTCATAAAAATATATTTGCTGTGTGTGTCTCTGACTGTGTGTATGTGTGTGTATGTGTGCACATGCACAAGAGAGCGCTTGCATTCACCGGTTACACTGAGTCATAGCTATGTATTTACCGGAGGAGCCACCAGACACACCGACAACACACAGACACACATTCACCTTTTCAAAACTTTACATCCTTCTTACATCACTGCTACAATGTGCATGGCAGTTGGGCTCCAGAACAAGAGTTGAGAACCCTCTGGTCTAGACTAAGGCACAGGGATGCTTTTGTTTGAACAATCAATAACATACTTGATTCAGCTAAAGAATACTCCATAATTTTTTACCTAATTCCTGTCTAGTGCACCTGCAGAGTATAGTGCATTTTGATGAACACCATTCAGACTCATTTCACAGTGTTTAGAAAAGTTCAGAAAATCCACTTACTCAAAACACTCTTGTAACAGAAGCTAGTGGGCAGTTGGTCAGAGCTATTTTCTGTACTAAACACTAGTCTGCTACAGTTTAGGGATGTGCATGTGGACTTGGTTTTCTTTATATTTTGGGAGTCACAGGTTGCACATGTTTATTGTTAACTAATGTAACTCCGCTAGCTGATATTAACCAACTAATTGTTCCTCACAGCAAGAAGGTCCCGGGTTCGACTCCCGGGTTGGGGGCAGGGTCTTTCTGTGTGTAGTTTGCATGTTCTCCCCGTGACTGTGTGGGTTTCCTTGCACCACCAAAAAAAATGCATGCATTTAGGATTGGTCAATTGAGCACACTAAATTGCTAGGTGTGACTGTAAGCGTGAATGGTTGTCTGTCTCTGTATGTGGCCTTGTGACGTGTTGGCGACTATCCTTCACCCATTGCAGCTGGGATAGGTTCCAAGCTCCCCCGACCCTGAGTGTGGGACAAAGGGGTAGAAAATGGATAGATAATTGGACTGCTTAACCAGGGTTGCTTTTGGGCATATCCCAGCAGTCATAGGGCGAAAGGCAGAAAAACACCCTGGCTTGGCATGCTGGAACTGTTTAAAGATATTTCTCCGACAAACTAACAAACAGTTCCCATCATCATTCAACACTGTAGCAGTTAACAAGCGTTAGTGTTTGCTCATTATCCCCATCTGAAGAGGCAGTGTGTGTGACTCATCCAACATGAAAACCTACACGTTTTCCCAGGGAAATATTTAATGATAAAATATCTTTTCAAATGAGGAATCTGTAGAATATTACAGCTATTGCTTGATTTGTTGAATGATGTCTTCAGTTGGATCAAATATCTAACCCATGCATTTAACTAAAGAGTACTCCAGCATTTTCAACCCAGTCCCTGTATACACATCTGTATCTAATTATATGGATATGAATGTGGACTACTGATGTTGGTCATTAAGGAATCATGGTCTTTTAAGTGAGTTTTAAGAACATTGTATATGACTGTGTTAGTTCTAGTGTGTGTGTGTGTGTGTGTGTGTGTGTGTGTGTGTGTGTGTGTGTGTGTGTGCGTGTTTATCCACCACTGATTTTTACATAAAAAAATAATGTAATTATTTCTTAGAGATGATATGTGTTGCTGTTGATTGTGTTAACTATTTATGTAGTGTGTACCATTACTCAGGATGATGCTTCATTACAGCATGCTAAAATAAATGGAACAGCTGTAAATAAAAGTGTTTAATCTATGAAATGAACAAAAGAGATTGTTCCAAAGACGTCTATCGACATCTTTTTTCCTTACCACACCATTCTGCCTGTCCTCTGATTTCTGGGGGTCACCTAAGGTTAAGGGATTAGCAACAGTGCAAAGAAAAGGTCATACAAAATTCTACTGGGATTTAGATGCCTCTCCTCACTATCTTCACCCAGTATCAAGTGTTCTTGAGATAACCTCTGTAAACATGCCCACACACCACAGGCAGTACTGTTGCTAGATGGATCACTGATCTGGTCCTGTGATATGCAAGCATTTCATTTACCGGTTTAAAAAACTGTTCTAAGAATCTCATGCTGACTCTCTCAGAGGCCATGGTTAATAAACGTATATAGTGACTGTGTTTCTTGTAGAACAGCTGGTAAATAGCGGCTGTTTTAGTGCTTGATCCAAGTGACTAATGTTCCAATGGAAGACCAAGTTTTCTTGTGATTATAATGCTAATCCAGTTTATCATGACAGTCAGTGTTTATTTTCTCTGAGCAAAACAGACACCTAAACACAATGTTGTAAATAGAAATGAAAATGGTGTTTTGTAGTTTTGTGCTTTTCCCAGCAACCTGTCATGCTGTATAATAGTAAGCTTTGAATTTCATTCAAATTAAAGCCATGCAATATTTTTCTGTGAAAGATAAATGTGCAGTGTTTGTCTTTAACATGCTGATAATGGTCACAGCCACTTGCAAAGAAATAATTACCACAGTTTTTTCAGGGCCATGTGGCTAACCATTGGCAATTAAATTAAGCACATGGAACTTGAGTGGGTGGTTGTCTTCATGTTTATTTGCTGTAATTTAGTAGAATTCAGTTCCAGCACTTTCCCTCTACACTGCCTCTACACTGTTGTTGACCGCTGTGTGTTTGTTGTAGCTCAAACCTGACAGGTATTTGTTCATAGTCACATCATATGAATACCCACATAACTTTTGTTTTTCTTTTTATTTGAAATGCGAAACTGAAGCTGTTCTTCACATTGTAAAAACAATTCACAAAGAATGGACCAATAGCAATGGTTCAAAATGAATCCAATTTCATGATCCGAAAACGAGGCAGGGTCAGGCATGGACAAACATCAATATTGAGTCAATTCAAAAATCTGAATCTAATCAGACCAGAGCAAAAAACAAAACCAAACAAATACAAATCAAGGCCAAAACCACTAAAGGCAAGAAAGTGAAAATGTGAAATATGAAATGCTTACAAATGACCACATTTACTCGTATCTCCTAAAGTTTTATTTGGCTTCTTCAACAAAATGGCCAGGCACGTTTCAACAACCAGTACATGGGTGTGCCAATATTTTTTTGATGTAAGTTCAAACTTTGCAAAAATGAACACCCTGGTTCACTACCACTTTCTTTGGATGCATGCCAAGTTTCTTGAAATTTCATCCTGACACATTTCTGTATCTAAGGCAAACATTTAGAAATGTTGGTGTTTAGACTTGGCTACGGTTGCTCCAGTTTCATTTTCATGTTGTTGCAACAAGCTACACTTTACATTTCATATGTTCATTTTTTTTTTCAATTTTCTGAAATTGTTTAGTTGGTTAGGTAAGTTATCACACCCTAAATAGTGATAATTTAACAAGATGATTTGTAAGTTCCAGCTCTAATTGTTTGACTCCTTATTCTTCAAGCGCAGATAGTACTCAAAGAATTATTTAATAATTATTGTTGTTTCCAGTAAGTTAATGTGATCATTCTAGTTTTTGCTTAGAGGATCATGCAGTCAAAGGGTGTATGGGATGGTTTTGTAATGAGTCCCATACTTATGGGGAGCGTGGCCTCCAGCAGAAGCTTGTGAAGATATCACTCACTAAAATTTAAAACACAGACATGATGTGAATAATGTGTCCTTGGTCACAATTTGAAGAGTTGAGCCAAAGGTTCTCAGATGACATGATTATGAGGGAGACAGCCACTGAGAACATTAACTGTAGCACTGAATGATTGTGGCCTTTGGAAGGCTGGACAGCTGGCCATTGTCCAGCACTGTACAGTAAAACAGTGGTGAAATCACTGCTTAAAAGTCTGTCTGCACTGTGCTGTGCACCTGGAGCTAACCAAGTTACTCACTGTCAGTCTGTCATTTCAACACCTAGAGCTAGCACTCGTCAGCGGCTGTAACAAAAGCAGAAGTAATTCTGTATTATTTTTTTATTTCACTTACAGTACATTGAAAGAAGCAGAGAGATTACGATACTATGATTTAGTTTTCTAAAATAATGTTGGTGTTCTTAATTCAGCTTAATTACCTTGTCAACAAACTGCTAATCTTTAGGTGGTTAAAAAAAATTTGTTGATCATCCCTTTCTGAAGAAAATGAGTAATCATGTATTTCCCAAATTAAAAGTTTTCTTAATAAATAAGAGGTTAGTTGTCATGTTTAACATAAAAAAATAATTCAAACTGTAGATATTTTTGAACAGTGTGGGCATTGTTCATGTAGAAGAAAATCTGTCAGAAATCTGACACACATTGTCCTGAAATGTCTCCTAACTTTTTTCAGAAATCGGTTCTCTGATTGATGGGCATTAGCTGTTAGTTTAAAAACGTTTTGATGTTACCAAAATGAATTGACAGGAATGAAAAGCTTTCTCACCAGTAAACGATAAATCACAGAAAAGGATGTTTTCTACCTTTTCACATCTGTAGTGTGTTACCCATAAATGACAAATAGAAACAGAGAGGTCCCCTTGTGCATCTAAAACAGCTCTGACCCATTGAGAAATTATCTCCATGAGAAATGAGCTCTGAAGGTGTACCAAGATTTTAGCAGCAGATCCTTTAAGTCCTGTTAGTTGTAAGTTGGGGGCTCCATGGAATAGACTAGTTTGTCCAGCACGTCCCACAGAAGCTCACTTAGATTGATCCTGGGAATTTGGAAACCCCACAAGACCTGGAGAGGATAGCCATCACAATTTGGCCCTTGTCAGAGGCACAAGATTCCTATGCTCCCCCATTTTAACAAGATATCCAATGATATTCACTGCAACTGTGAGTGGTGGGTGGATGTATTTGTATATTGTTGGCTTATTGACTTTTAAGAACATTGTCCAACTGCAAATTTCATTTAAAAAGAATATAATTTGTCCTGTTTATTTGGATTTAGTTTGTTATAGTTGGTTTAGTTTAGAAATCCACATGTGTGTGTATTTTATACAACTGTAAGAGCAAAGCTGCCTGATACCATACATGTGGCAGGACTTTAATTTAGCTGGCAAGAAGAAAAAGCTCTGCAAAATTTACAATAACGAGGTTGATATGAAGGCATGACAAGTTTAATAAGTAATCACAAATATATAACTGTAGTGATATTTATCCTGCTCTCTGGAGAGGATGACATTACCACTGGGATCTCAGATCCAAAGGGTTACAAAGGTGTAGGCGTGGGCCTGACAACTAAGGATACTCACAGTAATGTTAACCGGCAATCCACCAGCACAGACTGAACTAACAATGGAAACACATGGGCAGGGGAGCAGACAATAATAAGAAACAGTTGAACAGGATAACAGGCAGCAGGGCTAAGAGGGAGACTAAACCAAAATAACAACAAACTCATCTGGCACACAGACACATGGTAAACAATAACATATGAGGTCAAGGTCAAGAATCAGAAACACAGCAGCGGCACACATTGCAGTATTGATACAGTTTGATAAATAGATATTGTATAAAAAAAATTAAGAAAAAAGTTTAAAAAAAACCCAAAACAGAACAAACCAAAAAAAACCCCACTCGCCCTGCAATCAGAAAGATGTGGGTTTGAATCCCAAGACTTCTAGTGGCACCACTGAGGTAACCTTGAGCACACTGCTTCGCGGGCGCTGTGTTCCTGGCTGCCCGCTGCTTCGCTTAGTGAATGGATTAAATGCAGATGAAGAATTCTGTACTCTTCTTACTGTGTGCTGTGGTGCGTTCATGTATGACAAAATATTCACTTTCACTTAAGTGTATCACTGGCTGAAAGGAAATAGTCAAATCCCTGTCTGTGCATCACTTTGAGAACCATGACAGTGATGTTACTTTAGTACCTTTTTAACTGACTCTGTCAACAAACTACACAAACTTCAACAAACTTCACCTCCAGCCCTGCCAAGGAAAGGCAACAAAGGAGACAATGCAAAACATTATCTTAAAGCTGTAATGAAGACTTTACAGTGGAGTTGAGCAGTCCTAGGCCCTTTCGGTTGGGCACAGTAATCGCTCAGTTTAAGCATTATAGATTCAGCTGCAACGTAATATCTGTTTGGACCTGCTGACATTGCTATCCTTCTGTCTGTAACCATGCTGTGAGATCTGAGGAATAGTTGTCATATATCATCTTGTACAACAGGATGCAGCTTTGGCTTATATATCAAAAAAGTGGGATATTTCATATAACTTGCTTTTTTCTGATACTAAAAATGTATCGTATATTATACAGTATGTACTATGCCAAGTGGTGATTCTGCATCAGATTACCACTGTCCTCATTCAGCATTAATTAATGTACTGTAAATAACAGGAATAAATTTACTGAGGTAACAAAACAGTAATCTGCTGTAAAAAATATAGTGCATTGCTGTAGGTAATGGTGCTATCTGGGAGAAATAAGACAAGCTTCTTGTCAAAGAAGTTAAAATGCTGAAATTTACAGTACTTTGTTTATGTAAATTCTTAATATACTTACAAGATTTATGTGCTTCATTACAACTTGATGATGTATCATTAATGGCCGAATTGATTTTACACAGCCCTGTTCTTTCTCTGCTGTCCTCTGGGGTGCTTGAGTTTAGCTAAGCTTCTGCAGGGCTCCAGTGGACAATACCTAGGATATTTAGTTCTTTTTTCAGCCTCATTTTCAGCATGTAAAACTTGACAGTCCATGTAATTACTTCATTCTTCCGGCTGAAGATAAACAGATAGGCGCCATCCACCCGAGGCTCGTGAGGAGCAAACTGAAAATGAGCGCTTAAAAAAACAAATTAGAAATAAAGTCACCCATGCTGAACAGAATAACAGTGGAGAAATTGGATAAATGGAAGTATAAAAGTGCATATTTGTTGCGAAGCTAAGTGTACCGTCTTCCCATTTCAGCTTCTGACCTTTAAAATCTTAATGAACCTTGGTATGGCCTAAAGAAGCATAACATTTCCAAAGGCAATATTTGGACAAAGCCTCTGTCTGAGCACTCCTCTTTGGGTGGTTTTGAAACTTTTAGGCTTTTGACAAAGACTGCAACACATAAAACTCTGCATTTCTGAGTATTTTATGGTAACTGAATCTGAATGGACTAAGAAAATCCCTCTACCTTTGCATTCTAGGCCCACCGGGGAAGCGAGGAAGAAGAGGGCGCAACGGAGACCCTGGTGAGTAAGCTAATTGAACACATTACTGCTCAATATCGCATCCATTTCATCTCACTCAGTGGGCACTTTTAAGAGAAGTATCAAGTCATAAAACCTACTTGTGGAACTTATTCATAGAAGGGTAATGACTTCTACTTTTTCCACATTTTCCAAGTGGAAATGATGGAGACCTAACCTACAAGTGCATGGAAGCACTGAATGCTGTGTCTGCTAAATGGCATTCCAAAAGGGGTTTGGGCTGATTACACTGGCTATTACCACTAGTTCCGTTTTTACTGGACCTCCAGTAAGAGGTTTATATTTTGGAAAGCCCACCAAATCCTGCCCAAGCTGGCCTGACGTCTTTTTGGAGGACACGTGTCAGTGGTGTCCCATTCACAGACCATAGCAAATGTATGCTGGATCAGACTATAATGCAAGAAAACTAAAATGTGCATTTCCACAAGAGAAAAAAAGAAAGAAAAAAAGAAACAGTGGAAGCTAATGATCACAAGTGTTGAGATGTGGAGAGGCTGAACACAGTCCAAACTGCTGGAGCAAAGGTAACCACTCCATAAAAATCAAATTTGAATGAGTGCATATAAATTTGAATGAGCGCATATTAAAGCTTTTTTTTTGTTGGGGAGTTCAAGCTTTGAGGTAGAGGTTAGATCAGAGGACAGGAAATGAAGGCAGGCCTTGATAGAAAATGCAGGACATTGGACTTCCAATGATGTTAATTGTTAATTCCAATGATGGTTTTCAAGTCTCAGGAATTAAACACAATCGGGGTTTTTCATAGCTTCTGATGTTTGTCGTCTAAGTTCTCTGCTCTTAATTTAGCTAAATTAATTTCAAATCTAGTAAATGGTCTGGAGGCTGTGTGTTCCGTTAGCGAAAGAGTCAAGCAGATGCAAGCAAGGGTGGTGTTGATTTCAGGCAGCCATTTACCATGCATTTTCAAGAGTGTGACTTCAAAACTAAGAGAGCGAGCTCTTGAGCTGTGGTGAGCTTAAATTTCCCAGTGACGCGTTCTGTTGATATTTTGCATAATGCCAGAAATGAGACCCTTATATTCTTCTTAATTTTGAGGGGGTATTCCAATGTCATTTCATGCAACAGTGAAAACTGAAATAGCATCTTGCGGGTAAATTAACTTGAAAACCAGCCGATAGCAGCAAGCGCAACCATAGCGCTGTCCAGCCTGCTTAGGTTACAATACAGTCAAATAGGGCCACAATCCCTTCCATGGAGCTGATATGAGAGCCTTATCCTTGTGTTGCTCTAGCAGCATGTTGCAGGCTAGGTCAGGCATACCAAAGCTTTTACACTTGGTCCCCACCACCGACAGTACCGACAGCCAGGCCAAATACACAGCCTTCACTTCTTCTCCGCGACCACACATACGCAACCCTCCACTTAGAATGTGGTCCGCAGACAAGCCAAAACAAATGGGAGTTGATGCTCAAATAATGACTTTTTGAGCCTGTTCTTTTCCTCTCACCTTTACACATCACATTAATGGAGCGTTTGAAATAAAAGTGTATATGACCCATGTTTCCCCTCATATGAGTATGGAATATACTATAAAGAAGTGAAATTTCCTTTGAACTTTTCAATTCTTAGAAAATGTCCTTCAGAGGAATGTCACAGAAGAAGCACTCTGGGCTCCCTAAAAAGCATTTTTATTAATGAGATGTGCGAGTTTAAAGAACCTTTTTAAAGCCCCTGCATAATGTAAAGTTTCTTTACCAGTACAGACCAAGTGTGCAAGCCAAGAACAGTTTAGGAATCAGTTTTTAAGAATGCAGTGAAAGTCATTGTCTTTTTTTTTTGAAAGAATAACGCCCTGACAGTCACCATATTCATCACAAGAAACTGGGTAATTGCCTCCTGCCTGGATGTATGTATGGCGAATGAAGGTCACATTTCTGCATCAATCAGCAGTTACGAAAGCAGGGAGGAAAATCTTAAGCTATTTCAAGAGCATAACTTTCAGACATGCCATTAAAGCAAAGCTTGCACAGGCCAGATCTCATGACCCCACATTCAAGCTCTCCTGGCCAGTGGGTTTCCAGGGTGGGAAACACCAAACTTGAGGTAAGCGCGGTTGCCCTGCCTGGGAGAATGGAACATCCTTTCATCTGGTTGCACTTTGCCCAGAGTTAACTAGCTAATTGAAAGGGGAAAGCAAACTGGAAAAACACCAAGGTGTTTACCCAGGAACTGAAGCTCAAAATGACACTTCATTGGAGCAGAATGCAGGGACGCTTATTTGGTTGGATTGGCCGGTGCAGTCATGGGTGGGGCTGGAAGTGGAGCACCGCTGAGCGAGACCGGGGTGGTTGTCTATGCATAACGGGTGGTCAGTTTTTGGATGCGCTCTCTCATTTACACGTGGCCGGGCACACACCTCCTTTGTGCAGTCCAGAGGCCTCCCATTGATAGCCGACAGACCACAGGAAAAAATCCATCAAGAAATGTTTCTTCCCTGCAGCTTCTTTTCCACATCAAATAAATTGCTTAACAAAACAATAACACTCAACAGAGAAAACCAGAGTGTTTGCTTGATCAAGTAAAGTACAAGTAAATCTGTGCCATTACACATAGCCACATAAACATTTTTTTTTCTTTTTTTCAGCCTAAATATATTTTATTGGCATTAGGAAACTATAACCTAATGTAGAACTTGAGTCAGTTCTTCCATTTGGGTGAATGTTTGCAGAAAGACAGTTCCATCATTTCTGCCTATTAAGATTCAATGAGGCAGAACTGAGTTTTGTGTTACTAATAAACATAAACTGAAATGCACTAGTAATAAAGAATGGTCAAACTGCTTCCATTTCACTGCGATTTAATAGCATAATGCATGTATTACTCCATCTGTTGGCTGATCTGATAGGTAGGTGCAATAGCTATGATGCCTCAAACGTGATCCACACACCTGTCAGTGTCTCAGACATTCTTGTGTAGTCTGTTAGTGATGATGACTTCATATAATCGCACGTATCTACCTTGCCAATGGGCCATCAATCAAGAGGTCACATGTGGAGGATCATTAAAAGGTCACTTTATTGATTAAACTTGAGGAACTGTAAAGATGTTATACCTGGTCCCTGTAACTGATTAATGTATTGACAATTGTTTAATTAATCAACTAATTGAATCGTCATGACTTCTGCTGTTTCCTCTCGAACCTGTTACATTCTCAACATCATTCTGAGCTCTGTCTGTGTGACTAATGCTTTCTTATGATGAAATATAAAACAGTTGACACACTCTGATTGGTCAATAAGCACTTTACCAATCCTGCTATGGCACTGGTTTCTAAGCAGTGACTCACTTTACACTGCTGTCCATTGTAAGTAATTTTTAACTTGAACATTTACAAAATGAGTACCTTAGATTACCTTAGCTTTTCACTGAGCAGCTGTAAGAGCGAAGCAGCTAAGATAATGTTAAAGTGACAGAAATTGACAGAATACAAGACAGGCTGTGAAATCCTTTCAAGACTGGTTGGAACAAAAAAGGCCATTCAGGGAATTTTTTTCTGTAAAAAACAGAAAAACCTGAGCTCAATCTGACATTGCTGTAGTTTCTTTGGAGCAGAAAAACACAAACTACTCTATCAACAATATTAAAGTAAACAAAATTCCAGGCTTCTTTACTTTAGATTTTTTTTGTTTAATTTTGTAGAACTGTTATACAAATGCAATAGAACACAATATATGTGTTAACAAGAATAACATAATTGCTGTAGTTCGGCTGGCGTTTCACTGGTGATGTTATTGCTGATAGCACACTCTGGGTGTTCTGATATTAAATAGAAACCAAATTGCCCCTAACAAAGTGCTGCAATGACTATGTGTATCACATGAATATTGCAGAGCACTGTAGAGTGTTTTTAACTCTGTAACTTTTTCCATATGTATCTCAAACTTTTACATTCTCGACTAATTTACTTTGTCGACTAATCATCAGGGCTTTTGTGCTGAAGATTATAGGACTCATCCTGGAAAGAAATAAAAGTCATTAATTTTTTTTTTATTAATCTGGTTGTCCTCCTTATGATTAAAACTTTGTGTACTATTCTTATGATGTGCAACAGAGAGATAAAAATGCTGTTTAATGCATGAGGACTTGCTCGCAGATTTCATTTCCGTAGGCCAGCATGTTTTATATTTGCTTTATGCAAATGATTCAACTTTTCAGTTCATGATTGAGTTAATTTTACACGCGTGATGACAAACCATCATCATCATCATTATTCATCTAGTGCTTGTCCTTATTCTCCTGCCTGGTCCTTCCTAATTTGGATGATAGATATAAAACAGTAATTACATATGATGATAAATTGATTGGTAAATGAATAGCTGTACACTACAAACCAAAAGTGCAGATGCAGAATTTGGAGAGCAGCTGCAGGAATGATTTGCACTTCACCTTCAATTTGAGGAAGCTCTGAAAAAAGAAATGGCACTCATAAAAAAAAAAAAATCCCTTTTTGGTTAAGCAGCTGCGGTTTCTTAATAAGATCCAAAGAATCAGAATGACTTGTGAGGCTCTTTGATAAAATCCCCATAGTTGTACTTCATGGACTCATTGAGCAACAGGGTAATTGGGTAAAGGGCATGGCTAGCTCCTCACAAAAATTTAGTAGGGAGAAAGAGGGGCTCCTGTAACAAGCCCACCGCTTCTGTGTAATGCCAGATGACTTCGTAAAGCCATGCAATGGCCCACCCTGTCATTGTTGGCCACTATTTTGGAAAGGAGATCCAGGAATGGCATTTTGTCAAGATGCCAGTCTTAAATGCCACGAGTATAAATAAAAGGCGTGATTCTGCATGCATGTGGAAATGAGACACGGGTTTAGCTGTGCCATTGAAATACAAGTAGCCGGAAGCAGAGACACTTTGTCTGTGTTTTTTTTTTCTCCCAGGGGTTTTAGACTCATCTGAAGTTTAAACATTTTTAGGGGTCATCAAATCAAAGCTGCTGCCTGTCTAGTATCTCATTAATGAATGACTGGTGTCTCATGTATACCATGTTCGTCCAGATTATGACTTTTCTTTTCTCTTTCTCTTTTTTCCTCCGTAGGACCCCCTGTAAGTATCATGACAACAAGCTGAATGGTTTACATGACTGTACATCCTTACAGGTAAAACCACAGAACTGGGAATGCATAAGTTGTCTCTGACAGGCACAACTCTTTACCTTTTGAAAAGAGAAAAAAAAAGGTTTTTAAATCCATTCTTCTCCTATTTTCTCATTTTCAGTGGCTGCAATTCTTTTATACATTTATTCAAAGACCAGTCTGGCTAATAGTTATAAAGCTTATAGGGTTAAACATTAAAGAAAAAAAAACAGTAAGACACCAATGTAATCTGACTATATGATTAAAATAATATTTTTATCCATGCTTATCCCAAATGGAATAACTGTATTCTCATCTAAAAACATCCTGGGTTTCCTACACCAAATGTTACCATACTCTGAGGAGTTGCCAGTTCCTCAACTAAAAAAGGGAGTCACACTTCATTAAGTGCTGAGTGATCACAAGAGCCTTCTACCTCACACAGATGGAAAATGTCTGGCAACTGAGCTAACGAAGACAAACCCATATTTAACCATTAGGGGATCAGACAAGGCAAAAGGCGGTGGCGTGTTTCCCAGGTCAAAGCAGGCCGCGCAATTCCGGCCAAAATAATTTATGGAGGTTGTGTGCGATTGAGTGGGTATAATGGTGTCCTCAGAACTGTAAAAACGAATGGTAAGCTAATTCGTTTTGCATTTGCAGACACTCACCCTAACCTTTGAGTGGGAGGTGAAGTGAAGCCAGGTGGTGAAGGTGGCTTTATAGTGGTATATATA
>JBBPCX010000011.1:15165088-15180367 GCA_037974365.1 Hydrocynus forskahlii
ATCAGCTTTCAATCACCCTAAGTACAGTGCATCGGGTACAGGGGCTACATAGGGTTCTTTCAGCGATGTCATAGAGGAACCATTTCAGTTTCCTAAAGAAGCATTTTTGGAAAGCAGTTATGTGAGCGTGAAAAACCCCTCATGCAAATGTACTAATTTATAGGTTCTTCCAAGCAGCTTTACATTATACTTTTACATCTCGATTACATGTTTTAGCTGGTGGGCGACTGGTGGACGGGTGATTAGAGAGTTTCCCCTGTGATCAGAAGGTCAAGAGTTTGAATTCCAGGACTGCTATTGGTACCACTGAGGTGCCCTTGAACAAAGCACCATCCCCACAAACTGCTCCCTAGGTGCTCCGTTGGTGGTAGCCCAGTGCTTCACTCAAGCAAATGAATTAAATTAGTTAAAGTAGCCAGCATATAAAGGAAAGACTTAAAAGGAAAGGTTTTCTGTAAAACATAGAAGGTGACCAACTCATTATTAAACTGGTGATGATGTTATTAACCCATTAAACTGCACATTTATTTAATGGTTAATAATGGTCAGGCGTCCCATTACTTTTGTCCATATAATATGGACAAAAGGAATGGGAGCGTTATACATGTCGGTCCATTACTTATCCACGTTATATATTATACTATATTGCATACAATATGGACAAAAGTAATGGGACGCCGGATCCCCACGAAAACCAGCCGACACGTAGAGCTGCAAGCTGCGCGCACCAATGAGTACAAAATGCACCGAACTTTCCAAATAAAAGGATTTTTTAAAAACCTGCATTAACGCATGGTAAAATAATTGTTGGTGTTAAGTAATGCTCAGCCCTAATTGATATAGAAGCTTGTTCAAAGTTTTGAAATGTTTTTCTCCCTCATAGATATCAATTACAAAATGTTTTTTGAACAATCTTACATTGAAAGGGAACCAAAAATTTGTCTTCTATGGAATTACCCCAAATAACTCTTTTTGGGACCATCATTTTTAGGATTGGATGGGCTCTTTATTGGAAGCAGCAGTGAATCATTTTCAATATCCATCAGATTGTAAAGACCTTCAGGTGATGGTTAAAAAAGACCTTCTCTGACAAAGAGTCAATGGTCCCTTCCAACTTTTCTGCCAAAGAAGGGATGCTGCATGCTAAGTGTTGCATTTCTCATTTATAACTGTAATTCAGGGGAAGAATATCTCTTGGTTATTGGATGTTTTGGAAAATGGAGTAATTTGTTCTTGCGAATTTAAGTTACATACAGCACCACATTGATGAACATTAGGGATGTATGTGGTTTTCAATGGGCTTTGTCCATTCACAGATCATTTGAAAATGCTCTCATTCAACGGGCAGTATTTTGAAAAAAAAAAAGTAGGAGAAATGGAAAAGCAATTCTTTTTCTCTATTTTTGTTCCATTTCACTCCTCCAGTTAATGTTTTGCAGAGATTGTCATTTAAGTAGTGAGAGCCTATTATTTAGGAATTCTGAGAATGACAATCCTCTGAACAGTCTCTAAAAGAGATCGGAAAAGCAGTCCAGCCTTAAACCACTGTCTGAAAAAAGAAAATAAAAAATGACATTTGCCTTAATTTGCCTTAATATAGGTTGAATTATTTAAAGAGAGTAATGGGTCTATGCAACAAAGCTATTAGCCAACCACTGGATGACGCACTCAGTGAACCTTAATGGCTGACATTCTGCAGTTGTCAGTGCTGATGGATTTGCCAATTTAGGGATTCATGGGGTTACTTTTAAAATAATGTTAGATGCACAGCTAACCTTTGTGACTAAAATAAGCAAACAAAGAAAAAAATATATGTGTAAATAATAAAGGTATGAAAATGAGCATGTATAAGTTTAACCAGTCAGTCTTATGTTAATTTCTCAAACAAAACAGCTAAAAAAAGAATAACGTAACAAATACTGATATTTTAACTACCTGTATTTAAGTCTATGCATACATTATAAGACACTTCAGCATAAGCCCTGGTAGGTTGAAGCATGAGGTGTGACTTTGTCTGTCAGCAACATTTTACACTACTGTTGAACAGACTGTAATTTCCATTTAGCACATTTTCTCATGTCCTGTCGCTGCCAGTGTCTGAAATGCCACAGATTCTACCATAATACATGTCATGCAAACTACAAGGACTGCAGAAACTCAGTGAGGCATGAAATGTTAGCTCAGGGACACTTTTTCTCTCTGTTACCCTGGCTAAACCAGAAATAACACATTCATTTAGAATGCAGAACACTGAGGAAGCTGTGATAGATTTACATGCCATGCACATAGCATTTGAACATTTAAGCCTTTTTTGACAGGAGTGCATTGGCTGATATATACACTATATGGACCAAAGTATTAGGACGCCTGCGCATCATACCAACAGGGACTTTAATGGCATTGCATTCACATACATAGACTTTAATATGAAGCCGGTCCCCCTTTGCAGCTATAACAGCTTCCAAACTCATAAGGCTTTCCACTAGATTTTGGAGTTTCTGCGGGAATTTGTGCCCATTCATTCTGTAGATTACTTTTGAGTTCAGGCACTGATGTTGGATGACGAGAAGGCCTGACTTGCAATCTCTGTTTCCAGTTCATCTCAAAGGTGTTGGATGGGGTTGAGGTCAGGGCTCTGTGTGGGCCAGTCAAGTTCCTCCACACCGAACTCATCCAGCCATGTCTTTATGGAGCTTGCTTTGTGCATGGCACAGTCAAAGGGTTCACAGTCAAAAGGTTCTTCCCCAAACTGTATCCACAAAGTTGGAAGCATTGTCCAAATACTTCCAAAATGTCTTGGTGTACTGCACTATTAAGATCGCCCTTCACTAGAAGTAAGGGTCCTAATCCAAACCCTGAAAAACAGGTGTGTCCCAATACTTTTGTCCATATAGATTATCACTATTGTTGTGGAAAAACTTAATATCCATCGTAGTAACTTTACAGGACAAGGCGAAAATAGAAGAATTTTAGACCATTTCTGTTTATCATAAAATGTTCACAAAATGTAAAGACACACTACTGTGCGTAAATGGTGTGAAGTTTTGCGATGACAGTAATGATAAGCAAATTATTTGTTTCCAGATTGTGAGTTCCACTCAGGCAGAAAGTGTCTACACAAAATCTGAAAGTGCCTTTATTTCTGTGAAGGAAATGCAGTGCATTGCATTTTTCCTAAGTTTTTTCCAAGATTATTCAAGAGAACGGTGTGTCACGGCAAATGAATTATGCAGTGAGCTTGCCTGGGAATAGAAGAACATTGGTGACATCCAGGAGTCCAGCCTCAGCCTCATCCATAATACATCACACATGTTAATAAAACATCCTCCAGTTGGACTTTGATCAGCTCAACACCTTTCCTCCACTCTGACGAGCTCGAGTCCTAACACTAACCCAACTCTAATTGGCATGGCAACTTGACAAACCTGGAGACATGTTAGTGGAGAAGATGGGGAACTTGTGTCTGTAAGGTTGCCCCTTTAAAATTATCCTGAACAGTTTTTTTTTTTTTGCTGTTTTTTTTTTCAAAATTTAACATACATTACCTCATGAAAAAGTACAGTTCTTGTAAAAACCTATTCTGTCACAGAACTACATTATAGGTATGAATTACATTACAGTATTGACTGTACATAGTACATTACTTTGTACAAAGTGGCAAATTACAGTAGACACATAAGGAGCAGGTCCACTTGACCTCAATTTTGGATCAAGATGGTAAAATGAGGTCTAAGTGACTTTGAGGGTTCAGTATTGGAGCATGAAGCTTCTGTCAGAAAGGCTAGTTAGTGTTTGAATAGAACACTGACAAAAGTGGCATCTACGTTTAGATCTAGACATATCAGTAAACTAGAAGTTTAAATAGGTCAAGTGTTCACATTCAGTCACCATGACAAACTGTACATTAATGTAATATGTAAAAAAAACACTAACTGTGTGTGACCAGTGATCATTATAAGTCCATCCACAACTACACAGAGAGGGATAGTGTAGTAAGGTTACTGTGCATAAACCCCTCATTAAAAAGAAAAGCACATATTTTAGAGTTCAGTGACATAAAAATCACAGGTACTGGTTTGCAGAGATGTGGATAAAACATACATCCCACAGGTCTTTTCCCTCTGCTCAGAGCACGATTGACAGTCATGTGCCTGCACAAGTGATTGATGTCTAATGATGCAGGTTAAACAGCACCAAGCAGGTGAGAAAGCTCACGTTAAGTAACAGTAAACAGTAAAGTAAACAGAGTCCTTGAATTTAAGAAAAGGCTTCGAAAGTCCTTGAAAGTTATGTTTAAGAGGGTGTGGGAACCCTGAAAAAGGTCATACTGACTCTCTATAAGTGGGTGATTAAAGGCCTCAGTATTTGACCCCCACAACAAGGGGGTCCATTGGTTTGGGTTCATTTTCCTGCATAGGAAAAGGTCGCTGCAAAAGACGCAAAATATGAATACAGAAATGATGTAAATCATATGCTTGGCCATTGCAGTTGCCAGATCTCAGCCCAGCTAAATGCCTGTAGAAGATTTTGGACTAATGTGTTAGACAGTCCCCTCCATTCCTACCATCAATATGCCAGAGGGAATATCTTTTGAAAGAATGGTGTCCCATTCCTCTACTGCAGCACCAGACACTTCTATAATCTACATTAAGGTGCAGCTATAGCTGTTTTGGTGGCACATGGTGGCCCAGGACATCACAAAGGTTTTTGATTTTTATTAAATATAAAAACTGAATTACTTAAATACTTAATTAAAATATGTGAATTACTAGATGATAAAAATAAAAACAAATTTCAAAATAAAAACAAAAAATTAAAACAACTGACAGTGGCGGGACCGGAGATTGTGACATGGGGTGGCCAAGTGGTGGTCAAGGGTCATAAATTGTGACAGAAAAGTAATATCTAACACTAATCTGACATTTAAGGAGCAGGAATTAAGTCTGTTATTGCTGATTAGGGGGAATTCACTTAATATGGAGTTCTGCAGCATGACATATAGGGTGGTCCACTAGGGTTAATTCACTAGACGTTTTAATATATGAGTAGTCTCACAACTGCAGCTGAGTGGATAAACACACACACACACACACACACACACACACACACACACACACACACACACTGTACTCTCATACTGGAGAGCCTGGACTGACCACACTGACTAAATGTTAAATTGTTGAGTACTGACAGCTATACTAGATATCCCATGTTAGCTAAACAGAGTAAAGGGTAAAGGGGGCATTTGGTCTACTACAACTAAACACTTGTGTACTGTAACTTACTACCTTGCAATGCACAGTCTATGCATGGAATGTATTATGAGCCCAGATGTAAACATAATGTTAGGCTAAACAGGAACGGTCTTTATCTAAAAATGAATATGAACGTGAATATAAATGCTTCTTTCAACAAGGTAATGAAATTGGCTCTGCCACTGCATTGTAGAAGGCTTCTCTTTTATAATGTCATAAAACCTTTCAGGAGAGGACAGAAGCTTTCAGATATCCAAGAAAATGTCCAATTGTCTGGTATGTCACCTAGCAATGAAGGAAAAAGAACATGACCAAAAGACTCCCAGCTGCAGAGGCAAGGATAAGAATCACAGCAGAAAGGTTAACACTTGCACTGGATGCAATTCTTTATAAGGGCTACACAGCATGTTGGTACCGAGAGAAGACTTTTCATAGAAAGTCCTTTATATCAGCTTCACAAAAACTGTTACTAAATTACTTTAAACTTGACTTAAATTAATAAATCAATTAATCATTGTTTTTTTAAATATATATTTTACATTGTTCCTGCATTAAGTATTTTGAGAAGCTTGGCATAGTTCATTATTTTAATTGTTAATTATTTAATTGTTTTATTTTGTGATGAAGTGTCAAAGTGATCTGTAGATTGGACACTTACGTAATCACTAGTGTGAACTGATTGTGACAGATTGCTTCATTCAAAAGGTTGCCTTTATGCTTTTGTTTGCTGATATTTGTGAGAGAATTGTTTGTTTTTCTTCCTTTGAATACCTGAAGTAAGTTAAAGTACAGCTCAGGCCCATCTCTGGTTATTAGCTATTATTACCAGTACTGCCAGCACCACAGACCAGTGACAGACACACTGGGTCCAAGTTAATTCAGTTTATTTTATGTGGAATTTTGTGACCTCGTGGCAAATACTAGAAACCTAAAAGAACAAAGCCCAACGTGAAAAAGAGTGGAAGTGACAGAATGACATCTGTCCCCACCCCATTTGACCAAGCTCATCAATAAGAGATTACCTCAGTCCTGCCAGAATCAGGACAACATAGGGGGCTTTTGGGAAGTCTGGAGCCTGCTAGAATATTCATACCATCCAAAAAAAGAGTTGTAAAGCCAGTTTCAGGAATGTTGACAGACACTTCAAAAGCAAGAGCTAACCAAGAAAAAGCCACAAAGATTCAGATCTGGTTTATTAAGCAATGTCTATTGTACAGGTGAAACCAGAGAAGAACAATGTATTGCGGTAAAAATGTACTGTAATAACATAAGCTTTTAAACAACCGCAGTAAGATTGCATTCGTTGAATGCATTCAGTGTTTTTTTCTGGGCTCTCTGTTAACACATTCAAATGTAGGCTTGGATTAGTGATATTTTATTAAATCCTGATGGTAATGGTAGGAATTATTGTAAGATTCATGAGATGGGGAGATTGTAACACATGCCCTTTTATACGAACATATATTTTCATAGAAGTGAAGTTGCCAGATTACTTCTGAAAAGTATTTGCAAATAGTAGAACAAAAAAGGCACAAGACCATTATTATTTCATTTTTGGAAACATTCGACAACATGGAAAAAGAAAAAAAATGTTATTGGAAGTAATAATAAGGGTATCTTTACCAGATGAATTATGTACATAGTGCTTATAATATAAACAGAAATGTTTGCAGATATTCAGTACAATTAAAGAGGCACGATACGACTTTTGATTAAATCTCAGTACAAATAACAATGTTGAATTGTTCACTATTGGTCAATGTTTCTTTTAAACAATAATTAAAATGCACTATTTAAAATGTGCTATTTGAAACTGATGGACTCACAATTAGAGCCTCATGGTCAAAATACTCAAACACTGCTCTAGTGTGCTACCACACCGAAGAAAATACACAGCTAATAACACGACATCACACAGGGTGAGTGTGCACTATTTCAGGCTGGATCTGTTATAGGATTGGATTGGATTCATTTTTTTTATTTCCCTCTCATATTCAGTCGCCCATTTTCTGCTGTTATCAAACTGACGCAAATACCTGGTGTTGGATCAGCGCCAGCTCATTACAGTAATTCTTTGCAAATGAGTTGTCATGCAAAGAGAACATGCACATCATCTCAGGAATGTATGGCTAAAGCTGAAAGCACTTTGCTTCAAACAAGTAAAAATTAGGGGCGCCTCCACTCTGCAGCGATGTAAGCTTTTAAACTACTGCTTTGCTGCCAATCACAGAGGTACATTAATGCAGAAATGATGTCAGCATGTGGGCATTTGAACATCAGCAGTGTTGTTCTCTACCCTACAAGCTGACAGCGTGCACATGTGCTTTGTGTGATTGTGTGTACATTGTATATATGAGTATAATTAGTATTATCAGTACTGTGAGCATAACGCAGTGACTAGACTGAAGGACACATTTTACATATACCTTAAGGCATGATTACAGATCCTTTGCAGACAAAGACCCTCAATCTGTGGACCATACAGATCTCAAGGCAATGAGACCATGAATATCTTGTCTGTTGATGTTTATGGGCATTTATTCCTTCAGTATGAAGAATTCATGCTCAGGTGGGTTCAGGTCAGATGGCTGACTTTAAAGTTTTCAGTTGCTTGGTTTTCGGTCATTTTTCTACTAAGGTGACGCAATGTCTGTTGGTTTTTAGGCATTTGACAATAACTCATCCTATTTCTGCCATTAACAGTTTCTTCATCACTGAAAACAAGTGAGACAGTTCCACAAGCAGCAATACATGACTCGGCCGTCATGTTTCACTGAGACACTGAGTTGTAAGCTTTGGATCATGAGCAACAGTAGATGTTTAGTGAACATTCTTTTTAAAATTGCACTTGGGAGCAGGTTCATTTTTGTCTAATCTATCCATTAGTTTTTGTATAAAAAGGGCTGTGATGCCTGCATTCCATTCTGCACAAAGATTTTGACCAAGTCTCTTAGCAGTGATTTCCAGTTTAGTGAGCTTTTTGTACAGAGCTTTTTGAATATCATAAACTGAAAAGCAGTCCTTTTGAACTCAGCTTAGCCGGAGGTACCACTAGAACAGGGGTCACCAACCTTTTTGAAACTGAGAGCTACTTCACGGGTACTTGGCCATACGCAGGGCTACCAGTTTGATACACTAGAACAGAGTTACCTAAACTTATCTAAACTTCAGGTATAATAAACGTGTTTACATGCTTTTTTTAGATATTGACATTTTCAAATCTATATGAATGCAAATGTGATTAAAGAAGTATAGCAACAGGATAAAATTAAATGTTAGATGCTGCTCACTGGTGAGTTGTGCTGTTTTTAGAACAGGTTCGTGGGCTACTCATGCGGTCCTTGGGGGCACCCTGCTGCCAGCGGGCACCATGTTGGTGACCCCTGTCCTTGTAAGAGCAGCATTTGTTCAAGGGACAAGAATTTAATGCTTTGAAAGCAGACATTTCTATCGTGACTTCCATCACAATGTGTGACAAGTGTAGAGGACTTTACAGACAGATAAAAAGAGAGCAGTTACCAAAAAAGAGGATTCTTAACTTTGGTAGGAGTTACTAGGAGCTGATCTTTTGTGGTTAAGGTTGGAATAGGAATTTGGAAGAACATTTGTAGATCAGTACAGAAGGTTCATGATGTCAGTAAAGTGTATAAAGTGTATACTTTATTCTTAATAACTGTCAATGTGTGACAAAATATGAGGCAACAGTAGCATGACTAGATCTTATGGGTCCCTGTGCAAAACCAATTATATGAGCACCACCTCACAAAAATGACTTTCAGTAAATAAAAAACAACAATGTAATTTGTTTGGTTACTTGGTATTGTGACTCTTAGAAGTTTATGCTCTCGAAGCATGTCACTCTATTCTATATCTATAGGCACCTTTCAACAGGTAGACAGGAGGTTTGTTTTCCCTAAACCATACTGTGATGGCACGATAGCATGCTGTGATTTTCCATTGTATCTTATCCCGGTAATGTTGTTTCTGATGAGTTCTCTCCCCATAGTTTAGGGCCAGTTGTTGTCCATGGCAAAAGTTTTTCTATCAGAGCAGCCTTTGTCGTTATCTTTTATTTTATTTTTTCTCTGCATTGTGTAATAAATACCTAACTCAGCTAACTTTTTAGTGATGTCCTGGTACAGCTTTGCATTTGTATCAACATTTGAAATTTATCTTCGTCTCACACAGATAGTAGTGCTTTTTTAGTGAGAGCTCCATTGTTTAGTTTTTTTTGCCCAGACAAAAAAGAGCCTGTTCCAGAGTCTATCATTTTGACCAAACAAAAAGCAGTGACACAGTCAGTTCAGTGCCATAATGTCATGTCTGCCATGGGGAAGTTCCGAAACACACTGGGGTTTTAATGAGAAACACAAAACACGGTTCCGTAAGAGCAATAGGACATAACATAAAGAGTCTCTGACCACAGTGCCAGACTCCGGGCTCTTCCTCCTCGCTCTGGGTGAGGGTCATGCCCTATTACGGCCACAAAGGTATCGCCACCTCTGGCAGGGCAAGACCCAATGAACTCCAGCCGGGAAGTCCTGAAGGAAACCAGACCAGAAGCTCCGCTACGTGCGGCAGCCAACGGTTTCATCAGCCAGACAACTGGACAGCTCAGCTGGTCACTTCTACGAGACAAGAGGAGAGAGGGTGAGTGAGATCTGAGCTTACAAAGTCAAACTGGAGAGTAGAAGCCTCTGATGCTGCTGCTGCTGCATCGTCTTTTTCGTTGTCATTGTCGTCGGACACGAGTGAGGAAGAGCAGGCCACGACAAGGGTAGATGAAGGTGACAGCACGCTGGGGCTCTAGATCAGCGTGCTTTTAACACACAGGGACACTAGGGTGAGACTCAGACAACCAATCAGGAAAGACATACAATCAGCCTTCTTCATAACCCAAACAGGAGACATGTAACCCAATTTACCCTGCACCCAAACACACACAGAAAAGAACATGAAACTAGGGGAGGTGAAGGCAAGCCTCGGCCTCAGCAGTCTGTAACTCAGACTGCTGGGGGTGTGACGGACGCGGACCGGACGTCACACATAACATCAGCCTAAATGTTTAGGCTGTTTATTTAAGATTTTAAAATAATCAGTAGATTTTGTTGCAAGTTGTGACTGTTGTTGCTGAAAATAGTTCCCATGGAGGAGATGCTTTATGAATAAGAATGATACACAGATTTTTCTGTGTAGTGCTGATGAAAGCTAACCTGTGAGGTGTGGTGTGAGGACCTGGGGTCTCATTTCTGAAACATACTTGAATTTCATTCCAAATTTATTCCTAAAATAAGTACTCAGTATTTGCATAAAAATGCACTGTTTATGAGTCATGCACTATAATGCCTGTAGCACACTTAGATTGTATTTGTCAGGTACTTTGTGTGTCAGGTTGCAAGTTTGCAATCAATGCATATTTTACATGGAAGATTGCAATCAATGCATATTTTATTCTGAAATTTACTTCTTTTAAATCACTACTTAATTTTTTTAAATTTAAGATCGAGTCTGTGAATATAAATGTTTTATGTATGAGGTCCTTGGATCCCCCTTTAAGTCATGGGTGTACTAAAGATCTTAGGGGGCTTCAGTACCACTGAAGATCTTAGGGAGCCTGGTTGTTGCAGGCCCCCTGCAGGCCCCCTGCGCTATGAGCCTCTGTTGACCATGACAATTAAATGAAAATTTTACAGACTAGTAGCATTGTAAAAACTGTGTTTTGGGTATTTATTCTCTACTTTAAGAGGGCCTTAACATTGTAAAATGTAAAAATGTTTTGGCAAAATAAGAGCAAGTCACAGTTCATTCCAGAGGAACAAAGGCCTTTGTTAGTTAGAGCTAGCAGTGTCTAAACTCTGTGTGGTCTGTTTGGCAGAATTCTGATTTGTTGACCCAAGAGCCCTAAGCAAAATACTGTATTGCTTGCAGCCTTCTTTTTGGGATACTGAGTGTATCTACAAGTGCAAGAATGAGTGAGCTCACAGTAGGATGCAGTTCTTAAAACATAGACACAGCAAGTTTTTCAGATCGCTACAGAATGATAATGTTCTCCCATTATATTTTTTTCATTTGAGTCTCCATAAAAGCTGAGACTGCTGAGTCTGGTTCACTGTTTACAATGACTGTAGGAATGACAAAGAGGCTGGGAATTAATATCCTACCCCCCACCCCCCAGAGTGGGTGAGAGGACATGGACGCAGAGTTACTGGGGGTAATAAAGTCCAGCAAAGGGATGCTGTAAAACCTGCGGAAGTATGGAGCCGTGCTGAGCAGTGACACATTTCAGTCAGTGCCCGTGTCTGTGTAAGAGTGACCAGCTTCATTAGTGCTACCAGGCCTCCATGGCCATGCTACCATAATTAAATGTGACCTTGCTAATTAAATCTTATAGCAACCCATTGATACCTGGTGACCCCTTGGGCTAAAACATTTTTTTAGACAATCTACCATATATAGAAACACAAATGCACATATGCAGTTGACATTAAAGCTGTTTTGTGCTGGACTAATTGTGATACATTGTGGATATGGGAACCAGATGCCATTCTCCCTAGTCAGTTTTCCAGTGTGGTTTTTCCTATCCTAGCCTAACCTCCAACACTGCGATTCCTCTGACGAGCACCAACCGCTTGTGGTCATCTGTTCTTGCCCGCTCTGTTCTGATTACTTGCATCCCTGTCCTCCATTAGATTTCCCCCTCAATAGCATTCCCCAAGGGCCTCTACTAAAGGGTCCTCATTCAGAACCAACACACTGCCCTCCTCACAGCTCTCCCTTTTGCTTCCCAGGTTTTGAGGTCCTACATGTGGTTTTGTTTTCATTTGTTGGACTCCTCTACTAACGCATAAAAGTCTCAACAGAAAATGCCTTTACAACTACTACCACTTCTTCCCTCAGTATCATCATGATCTATTGGTTTGTTTATTTGTTTATTCCGAGGCTGCCATTAATTTCATTGATGTGCTTACTAAGTCTGCTCATTACGAGATAGTGGATTCATGTTGTCATTGTCATGTCAAAACCTTGTAATTTTTATACTGTGAGACAAGATTCAAGATTCACAAGCATAGTTAAACAAGTACAATACGCAGTGAAATGTATCCTGAACTGCACCTTTTATGACTGTGCAGACATTATAATAGTAAGTACGATTTTAAATCAAACACAAATCTGGAAATTTCTAAAACAAATAAAAATACAATAAGTACAAGTGAAGTAGAAATAAGTATAAAAGTAAGTACAATTTTACATTTAGAAACCCAAATCTGAAAGTTCCTAAAACACAAGTCTGTAAAAAAAAGTAAAACAGCTTAAACAAGGAGCAATACAAAACCTAGAGTGAATCTTTAATGAGTAGACCAATAGAGATGCAAAAATCTGTTTTTCCCTTTGCCAAAAAGGTTGCCATTTCAGTTGTCCAAGTATTGGCTTTTTTCAAAATACTATAAACAGTATTTTGTATGCTATTTAGCAAGTTAGCTATGGAGCTAGCTGAATATATCAAAGACCTGGAACCCTCTACTTTTCCTCTTTGACAACCAAATCAAGCAGCTTTTCATTGTCATATTTGTGACCTCAGGTGGACTAACCTCTATAAGACAAATGTTAAAGCGCAGTTCGGCATTAGCAGTTCAATAGCAGCATTTGCGTCTGCCAATTTACATCAAATGCAGCTTGCCATTTAGTTGCATTTTCTCAGTAAGTGGAGGGCAGCTGAAATTACTCTTTTTATGACCATGTTTTACAACACTTGCCACCCTGGATTTACTGGGGGCTCTTGAGTTATGATTTGCTGCTACAGTTGTGTATATTCACTTTTTTCACCTAAGTGGAGACCAGCTACCACACCGTTAAGCACAGTCTGCGTGTAGGCCTCCCTTTGAAGCAGGTATAAGGTTTTAATGAAGCATGCCAGATGCATTGCTCAGTTTTCATTGAAGCCGGGCTTTAAAGGTTTAGTAAAGCCAGGAGGGGGCACACATTGTATTTGTGCTCATCAACACTTTTTTCCTCATCTGCAACTTTTCTCTGCTCATTTTTGTGGCGACTTTCCGACCACCCCACAAAATGCTTCACATTTCACTGTTGGTTATAATCTGTCTGTCTTTTTACTCTGGAGTTGTAACAGTGTTTGCTAAATGGCTCTGTCAGAGTTTTTTGGCTTCAAAAGAGACAAATATGTGTGTGTGATGACTATTCATTTTAAAAAATGACTAGAACCAGAATTGGTTATTGTTACCAATCGCTTTATAGATCAGTAGAAGCTTAATTTTTAAAGCATTCTTTGAATTCATTGTAGCCCTTGTGCAAGAGAAGTAATTTTATCCAGTTACATAGAACATACAAAAAGGATTAAAGTCAAACGCATTCAAATAAATCCAGTAGTTAAGGTGCTTTGGGCTAGAAATTTTCAGTCATATTGTTCCAGTCATATAAAATAATATGTGATGTTATTTAGCCGTCATTTGCTTTTTTCATGTTGAGAGAGAAAAACATGCTGTAATGCTGACTGTTCAACAGCTGTCAAGTTACCATTGCCTTTTCATAATTAAAGTGAGCGTAAAACTGCTTCCTAAACGAATCAAATGAGCCATCAGTAAAGGTCCATACACTCATCCCTGTGATTTCCCTTCAAAAAACTGAGTATGTAAGCTAATTCTTTAACTCAGTTTCCTCCCAACTGACTTACAATGCCTCATGCACTGTAAGTCAGTGGTGAAGTCAATAGCTTTTTCCATGTACATGTTTATTCTTCACCCTTCTACACCATTTTACAATAATTATTTCATAGGTACATCACAGTTGTAGGACATTTACCTTCTTCCAGGGGTTTTACATAAAGGTGGAGGTTATCTATAAAACCATGACAAAGATGTATTTCGATGATTGTGCTTATATGCCTGGTTAAGTAATTCTTCTCTCTAAGAAGCAGTTGTACATCAGTCAGCCACAACATTAAAACTACTGACAGGTGACTTGAAAAACATTTATTAGGTAGTTACAATGGCACCTATCAATGGGTGGGAAATATTAGCAGCATGTGAAATTGCAAGTGGTCCTTATGGGCAACCAAAAGGATCAGAGGCACATTAAGAAGGACCAAATTGAGCTGGAGCATCTCTAAATCATCAGGTCTTGCAGAGCGTTCCAGTCCGCAGTGGTTATTGTGTACCAAAAGTGGTCCAAGGAGGGATAACTGATGAACCGGCGACAGGGTCATGTGTAAAGCGTATACTAGCCTGTGGGGAGTGAAAGCTTGCCTGTCTGGGCTGATAAGGCAAGCTGGTAGAGGCAGTGTGATGCTATGGACAGTGTTCTGCTAAGAAAACTGGCCTTCATGTGAATGTAACTTTGATACGTGTCTCCGTTCTAAACGGTGTTGCAGATCAAACACATCCCAACATCACAACAGTGTTCCATAATGGCAGTGACCTTTTTCAGCTGGATGAACTTTGCCACACTGCAAAAATTCAGGAACGGTTTGATAAACATGACGATGTTGAAACATAAATGTTGACTTGCCCTCAACATTCCCAGACCTCAGTCCTCTTCAGCATCTGAGAGATGTGCTGAGCAAGCTAGTTCGATCCATGGATGCCTCACCTTGCAACTGATAGGATCTGTTTTTAATGTCCTCGTGCCAGATTCCACAGTGCACCTTTAACAGTGTGGTGCAGTCCATGCCTCGACAGTCACATCTGTTTTTTAGTGCAAGGACCTACACAATGTTAGTCAGGTGGGTTTGAAGTTATGACTAATTCAAATTCAAATTCAAATTTAAATTTAAAAGGCACAGTGGAGCAGTGCACACATATGACAATAGTAACATCTGAAAAACATTTTTTTTTAAAAATCTAAGCAAGGAACAAGCAGTAAATATATATATATATATATGTGTGTGTGTATATATATATATACAGTATATGATTGGCTAATAAAAAGTTGTCCCGTGATGTCTTGTGAGTGTTTTTTGCCGATTCTGACTCTGAAGGGGAATATTTGCCTTTTGGAAAAGACGCTCGCG
>JBBPCX010000011.1:15185042-15204036 GCA_037974365.1 Hydrocynus forskahlii
ACGCTCCTGTACGTGGTGGAGCCCGGAGGCTCGGACCTGGTTTTCGTTTCTTTGTTCGTTTGGGGGGCACGGGCCTGTGTTGTGTGTCCCCTCGAGCCGGGGCTTTGTGTTACCTGCTTGTGTTCCCTGTTTATCATTAAATCTTTAAGTTACATTTACTTTGGTTGTGTGCGACATCCCCTTCCCTCTCTCCGTAACAGTAACTACCAAAAGTGGTCCAAGGAAGCAAAATTGGTGAATTGGCGACAGTGTCCTGGACGCCCCAAGGCTCACTGATGCATGTTGCGATGAAGGCTGAACAGTCTGGTCCAATCACACAGAAGAGCTATTGTAAAGAGCACTAATAGAAAAATTTTAATGCTGGATATAATAGAACACACAGCTGCACACTAGTCATGCTGATCTCTCAACCATCAAAAGCACCTACCATGGGGCACGTGAGTGTCAGTACTGGACCACTGAGCAATGGAGGAAAGTGGCCTGGTCTGATGAATCACATTTTCTTTTTCGTGTCTTCATTGCAATGAAATTTCCTATTATCAGTGACCTCCTTCAGCAGGATAATTCACTCTGCCACATTGCAAAAATTGTTTAGAAGTAGTATGAGGATCATGACAAAGAATTCAAGCTACTGACTTGGCCTCCAAATTCCCCAGATCTCAGTCTGAAGGAGCATCTGTGGGATGTGCTGGACAAACTTATTTGAGCCATGGAGCCCCCACCTGACAACTTACAGGACCTAAAGTATCTGCTGCTAACATCTTGGTGCTAAATACACAGCACACCTTCAGAGCTCTTGTGAAGTTCATGCTTTGATTCGTCAGAGTTATATAGAGTCATGAGGTGGATCTACATGATATATGGCTGATTGGTGTATTTGATCTAATCTATCACACTAATCACACAATATGCAGAAAAAGAAATGTATCCTTTCCACCTCAGCAACAAAATGCAACGGCGCTTGGGTAATTCTCAGACTAGTTCAAATGTATTCCGATTCCGTTACAGTCCATGCGTCCAGGGTTATTAAAAAACAATCTACATTTAATGAAATGCAAAGTCATATGAGGTAGTTTGGAATTTGGAGTTGGAGGCTGGAGGTTGTTAACTGATTGGGGCTGTAGGCCTACGAGTAGAAAACTGAGTGAGTGGAAATGAATGCAGTGCTATAATGTGCCAGAAGTGGCTGAGAGACAAGGCAGTAAAGCTGTGATCAGAAGTTCAGTTTCTGAATGGCAGTTCATGTAGATGTGATCTAGAAAGGTCTAAAGCTAAAGGCCAATTTCCCCCCCTCCTTTGGAGACTGAGCAAGTATTTTTCTAAGTAGCATGTAGAATGTTGGTAAAACTGTGAAAGTCCAACAGATTACATTGATGAAGGCCTTCATAAAATAAATAAATAACTGACTTGTAAAAGCACTGTGAACATCATCATGAACTCAAATCTTCCCTACTTGTGTTTTGTTTCTCTCTCATGTTACCCCATAATGGTTTAATGGAAAGCCACAGCGTAGCGTGGCTACGACAGCACACTTCTCTAGAACCTTACTAGTGATATGCTGAAAGAACTAAATCCACAAGCAACATTTTTGGCATACATCTAGTTCCACCAAATAAACCCAACAAAACAATTGTGCTATAATCATGAAATGAACTCATCATTTGACGTGAAAGCAACGGCAGATTTCTGTTTTTTTCTGGAAGCATGTGGCACATTTGCCAAAAGACTGTTTTGACTTGACTATTTGTTCAGCACGTTTTAACACCGTTGTGCAAACCAGGAACTAGTTAAGGCCAGACTACAGGAAACAATAGATCCCAGAAAGGGGGCACAATTACCTTGAGTTAATAAGAGATGACTACGTTTTTGTTGGTGGAAATTTGCGGTAAACAATGTTTCATAAATGTAGGATGTATATTTCACGTTAAGCTATTGATAATTAACGTTTTTCCCTATTGTCCAACAGGGTCCACCGGGTCCAAAAGGTGACAAGGTAAGCATCATTCTCACATCTAACAGGACTGTTGATATGAAAAAAAAATGAACATTATGAAAAACTTACTTTTTGCATTACTTTTGTATTTCCATCTGGGTCTCTACTGCTCCTATAAACACTCCATGGAATCATATGCTTCCATGAGTCATTTCAACGTCTCTCTTATTCTGACGTCAGAATAAGGAAACTTGCATAGAACCGCCCCTCATCTGTCGAGCCCCCACCCACTAGATTAGTTGAAGAGCTGCCATTTTTGTCTGCTGGTTTTAAGAGCACGCATAAGACGCCGAGCGCTATGGCTACAGACAAAGGCAAGTCACTCATGAAGTGTTGCTGGCTGCAAAGAACAACACAAATCCAAACATATAGGGCTGGACAGCATCTCTGTTTTTTGCCATTTTCACGTGTGTTAAACACGTAGTGTAAGCATGGGATGAGATGGGATGGGTGGGGTGTGGCCAGCAACAGCTTATTTGCATAAAAGTGACCGAGCCCTTAAACAGCTCATTTTGAAAGGGACTGAAACTGTGAGGAATAAAGCTGGTGAGATCTCTTTATGTGAGAGTGATTTTGTGCAAAGAACTTCATGAACATGTTTTGTATAGCCCATATACCTATTATAACTAAAGTGAGTTTTGCATAAAATATAAAGCCAAGCATGGCTCTTTAAGCCAAGCATGTTTCTGCATCCTTTATACATTAGGGAAAAGTGCAATTATGTCCTCTCTCACCTGCTTTATTTTAAAAAATCAATTATTAGAAAAAGAACAGATGGATGGAAGTGTGGATTATATATTTTCTAAGATGCACAATCTATATCATTTCACATTCATACTTACACAAATTCTCTTTTGTACATTTGCATGAGTTTAGTATGTACAGCATAATAGCTACTGCCCTTTCTTGCCCCTCTCTTGTGAAATTTTTCTTCATTCATCATATTATCCTTACGCTTTGTTTCTAAACAGATTCCTTTTAATTAGAAATGTATTTGGATGGCACTCTGCAGCCAGTCCCATTGCAATGTAAAGTGGCCCTGACCTCAAGGCTCATTTCAGAATATCCAAATCCCCACATCGTTTACAAATCCACAGTACACTACATTATTGCCTTCACACCAGGCCCCAGGCTGAAGTGCTTTAACGCTTCACTGAGCATCCCTCTATAAAACGACTGCAGAGCATGAGAAATAACCACACTGTCTCTTTATTAGAGTGTCGACCAGGCGACCAATCTGTACCAATGAAGCTCCAGTGAAGAAAGATTAAAACCATGCAAATATGTGAGGTTTCCGCGGCTATCGCGGCATGGAAAGATGCCACTGGTGTTTCTTGACGGGACATTGTGAAAAGAGCCACAAACCTTTCACATTCTGGTTGGGCACTGTATCATTTAGGCAAAAACGAGAGGCCTTTATGAGCCACTTGATAAGGCGGGGGGTAGCATTGCTGGAGAATGTCTGAGAGTTAAAATTTAAAATGATGCACCATTTCCATCATAACCCATCCCGTGAACCTGAATACTAGTTTAAAACATGAATGCAGCTATGAAGACACATAAAAACATCCCTAAGCATTCGGAGGAGCAAAAAAGCCTGGGAAAATAAGGGTTTAAATAACCGTCCGCAAGAAATGGATAATTGACAGTTGCTAAATTAGATCCACCCGTTTAGAGGTTCAGCACTCATCTCGGCCCAGTCAGTGCCATTTAGTGTTCATTGTAACTTTCACCACAAACCCCCAAGTCCAATGCAGACTGTTCTCTGAAGACTTGCCAGCTCAACAGCCGTGCCTAACATAGGTCATCAAGCATCATTTACTCTCAGTCTGAAATCACAAGGCCACATGCTCATGGTATTAAAATGCATTTCTGTTACCCTTCGTTAAATCACAGCTTCTTTCACCTTCTCTCATGGTGCAGTATTTGTACAGGGTACTAATAAGCAAAATATTATGGTAGTTTCACATAAAAATGGGGTTTATTAGTGCACCTTCTTTGAATGTGAACTCTGTACAGTGCTGGGTAAGTTACTTCAGAAATGTAATGCTGTTTCCTGATTACAATACAATGCATTACTGATTACAGTACAATGCAATAAGTTATTAGTCTTTGACCACCTAAATAGGTATTTTTTGCCATCATAATTTTCTAATAATTGCACCTGGTCTCTTAAAGTTTCTTAATACATTTCAGTGTGAGATCATCAGATCCATTATTCATTTGTCTTGTAGCTGTTGACATCAGTCATGAAATTGTAGTGAAATTGTAGTGAAATTGTAGTGAAATTGTAGTGAAATTCTAATGTGATGATGCCTATCAAAAGTATTGTACTCTGATCAAAAGCTTTCTGTTGTCAGATTATGATGTAGTCTGTTGAAATCTGTCAAACACTGTACAGAATTTGTTTGTTACACACAACAAAAATCACATTGGTTCTGGAGTATGAATGGACAAAAGTACAGTATTCCTGATTTTCACCAGTTTCATTACTGGTGCACTCCTGGGTTTTTAGTAAAGCGGTTTGGGAGTTATATGGAATTTTGATGGGATTGATCCATTTATCTTAACCCTGGCTCCTTCAGCGTTCTTTAACTCTGCGACAAGTCATGTTGTTAGGCTAGTAAACCCAATGTCATAAAAGCTCCAAAACAGTTGTAAATGTAGACAGTCCTCAAACTATTGCTAGCCACCCTGGACAATAACACACGTTTTAACACGTGTTTTGAAAGTGTATGGTTTCAGGGGATAACAGGTTTTGCTGTGTTTTGCATAGGACTTTTACAGTGGGTCAGTCAAGCCCCTGAGGATTTCCTTCTAATTTTACCACTGACCACAAAAAGTGGAGCACCACACTTAAATATTTAGGGGGTTCCAAAGGTGCAAATGCCCCACAAATTGCATGTAACTGTTTACATTAACGGAGTAATGGATGACTGTCTGTGTGTTCTATTTCTACGATGCAGATTATAACTCATTATTTAATTTCCGAGAAAACTATTGATCCTAGTAACACATTGAACATATTATCCATGTGCAGAACACAAGCTAGTGCAGTTTCTGCAAAGCATTTAGGAGATTTATGTGGCCATGGCCCCTACAAGTTCACGCTTAAAACCTTGGATGTTATTGGTAATATTCAGACTTTGCATCATCCACTTATGCAAACCATAATCAGCATTTTACAAGATGCACTCTTTTATACATTCAGTGAAATTCCCTGTAAACAGGATGTGACATTCGCAGCATGAACAGCCATGAGCTCCTTCGTTACTTGATCATTTAAAAAAGTGCAGTCCTGCAACTTTTGTTCTCTTGTGAAAACTGAAAATGTGAAAATGTATCACGGAAACACTTTGCTTTTATCTACTCGCTGCATCCCTTTATGCAGAAATGGCCACACACAGATAAAACCCAGACTTTCCTCCCATACATATTCATAATTTGAGTGTATTATGTTACCCAATTTTTGTATGAAAATAGAGACACTTAACAAACGTGAATCACAGTTAAAGCAATGAAGATAAATCATATTTTCTTCAAGATGGAATGGTCACTGGGCACAAATTCTGTGATTCTACATTCTGCAATCCCCATCTGAAATGTTAAACCCGCAGATCATGCAGACAGTACAGCTCTGACGATCTGGTAGAATAAGAAGAAGGCATGATCTGGTGTTGTATTCCTATTGTATTTACTCAGTCCATTGTGAAAATGCATTTCCTCCAGCTGCAAAGTGAACCAGAATTTGCTGGAAGCAGATTGAGATATTTTTCTAGACCACAATAGTGTAGTCTAGACTGTTCACACAACTAACAAAACAAGAGCTATCAAAAAAGTTTGAATTGACTGCCCCAAACTAGGTAGGAGTGAAAGTGCCCATAATATTGCTGCTGATGCTTCTTTATATCCCTGTAAAGCAGTCAGAAATCATAATCAGCTCTAACTATTCAATGACCAGTACTTCTCCCTGTATAAAGTCCTTCCATCCCCAGACTCATCTCATCCGGACTAATCTTGTCACATTTGCAAAATTGGATGAAAATGCTCAAAATTAACAGCCACGTTATGATGCCTACATAGTCTTTTTTCCTAACCTCCACACCTTTAATGAGTAGTGATGAGATAATCTTTTTGCTGCCCTTCTTAAAGCCTGTGCAAGTGTGTTTCCAAAAAGAGCCTTAGAGAAATGTATGTCTGAGTCATTTTAAATCGCACCACCACTTAGTCACACTCTGCTGCTGGCTTCAATACACAGAGAAAGCTTTGGGCAGATACGAAAGTAGCACAAAGATTAAACGATGGTGGTTGTTCCACTGTAGGATAAGCAAGCCCCCCCCTCCCCCAACTCTCAAACTCACACAGACACCACAAACACACTGTTGCACTTTCTCCCCTCGAATCACACACCCAGCCCCCCCATCCATCCTCCAACCCCTGTCGACATCAGTGTGTGTTATCACAAGTGATTTTACCCTCAACCGCAGCGCATTCCTGAGGCTGCAGGTATTAGCTTACTTTATCAATGTGTTTTGAATTATTTCTTGATGGTCCTCTTCTGTCTATATGCGTGTGTATGTGTGTGTGATATTCCAAATTGAACTTCCCTCTCCCTTTTTATTTTTCCTCTTCATCCACAGGGTGATCAAGGCGACCAGGGCCCGCGGGTATGTGACCTGCACTAGCATGCCATTTTTTCCTTTTTTTGACGTATTGATGAATATGTGTTATGTCTCGTGCATGAAACTGTGAATGGAATGTTTGAGATGCATGCAATGTTGTGGACAGTGTGAATTATTTAAGCTTTCCGAGCATGACAAAGCTCTGAGGGAGCAAATGAGGCACGGGGGGGGTTAAACTATAAACACCTGAAGAAGCCATTAAGAAAGGTCAGTGCCCTCGGACTGCTTCTGCCACTTATAAGTCTGTCTGCTACAGTAGATCGAATGAAAACAAATATCACCAAGCTTATTGTAATTAGATATAGCTGAGATCGTAGTAGAGATCCTACCATTCTATACTTGAATTCTATACATTCTATTCATATGACATGTGAGCACTATACGCAAGAGCACATTTAAAGAGCAATGTTGTTTTTATCTCAGTTGTTTGACATTTTGATAAATTCACACCTCTTAGAGGATGATCACACTTTGCAACAGCCCATAAATTATTAAATAAATCATTGGCATACCCTACTCCAGTATCTGCTTGCATGCTGGCTGACTTTAAGTCATCGCTCTCCAGTTGGACTAAATACAAGGTCCCCCTAACTGTGAGTGACCTGCTGTATTAAGTCTATTTGTCTTTATTGCATTAAGTGCTTGCTTTTACCCTCTTTGTTACTTTGCTGCCTTTTCTTTATATCTATCATCATCTTGGACAGACTCCAAGGGGGTCACAGCCACTTAAAGTGTCTCTAATTGATTCCCCCCACATGTAGGAGCACATTGAGGTTAACTTGTGGTGACGGAACGTAGCCGTAGGCCTACCATCCGACTTCTTAATAATGTTTGACGCCGTCACCCACATCCCACAAATTCCCACACAACTTCTAAAAGTGGCCTTTCGTCAAGCGTACTGAGTGAGGAGGTTTCTTTCACTTTAGGTTACTACACTGAGCGAAGTTTTCTGAAAATTTTGTGATTGTAGTGCTTTTTAATTAGGCAGTCAAGTTGTTTTGATGGTGTAGGGATAAATGACTGAGGGGCAAATCTGTTTACAGCTCAGGACACAAAATATCCATCACATACATCACAAAATCTAGGATTTCTAATAAATTCTGTTCTTATTCAAGCATGCAACTCTTGTAAACTTGGTTCTAAAAACAGACCTCTTGAACGAATTATTTCTGTGCAGCATGATAGACTTGCGTAGTTAAAATGTAACTCATACTTTTTTTCTCTGTTGACAATGGCAGTGACACACATTCCTGCTAAAATAGGCTATTTTTGAACTGTAAAAACAATTTCGTGGCAGCTGTAGTTTAGTTCTTTAGTTCAGCATTTATCTGGGTAAAACTATGTGGGTCTTTGCAAGCACTCAGACAATAGAAAATTGTCTTTGCCTAGTTGATCAAGACTACACAGCTGTGTGAAATCTGCCAGCTCAACTTTTCTTACCATGCCACGAATTTGCGTGCAGTTAAAATTGCAATTTGCAGTTTTGTTATTGCCGTTTCCCCAGCAATAACAAAAGCACGCTGTTATTCCACACCACTTATTTCTTCCTCATAGCTCATTCTAAAAAAGCAGAGAAATTCTGTGCAGACTGTAAACTTTCAGACAAGACCACATTTATGACTATAAGTACAAAAGGGGATATTTTACGATCATTTGAATTTCATGAAAAGTTTACTGTGTACAGTCTTGTTATGCAGAAAAACATCAAAACGAACTTGCAGACTTGATCTTGTTGAATTATAAAATGTAAGCTGGAGTATAAACTATATATTGAATGTACATATAAATAATTGTGTCACCGTGTAATTAAAATCTTCAGGTGATTACATAAATGCATAGCCTGCAGATTCAGTAGTATAGCCAAATGGAAGTATTAACTCTAGACCAAAACAGAGGGTCAAAAGATCTGCATAAAATAAGCAATAGAGACCAACTTCCACTCGGCTTTCCTCTAGACTAAATTCATCTGGAATGCTGATCTTTCTCTTAGATAGAATTTCAGGGATTAGGGCATGATCTGTACACTCTAACCAGGGAAATGGAGTCATCCACCGTGAAGGAACTCAATCCCATGCCACCTAGGAGTGAATGAAAGTGAGTCCTCTGGCTTTCCCACTGTGATCCATCTTTTAGGACAAATAAACAGCACCAAATACCTATTACATTCGGGCTGGGAGTGTTTGTGTAATTAACTTTTCATCATAACTTCTCGAGCCAGTCACACAGAGCGCAGGCTACTAAGAATGAAGAGGTTAGAAAGGCTTGTGACCTAATTAAATTACCCACCCGGATGACATATTGACTTTGCACATTAAATTAGTGCACAAATGTACTGGAACAAAATTAGGGAGATTTGCTTAATGGGCAAACTAGGGAATGTGATATTTGCCCTTGACACTGTTCTGTTAGAGAAAGGAGAGATTTTATGACTAGTGTAACCCACTGAGCTTCCCGTATTCATAGACATGGGCTGTCTCAAACCAGTAGCTATCACTTGTTAATCAGTGAACAAAATAGCATGTGTTCATCTGTTAAATAAGCTTAGTATTTCATTTGAACTCAATCTTAGACTTAGGATTTTATTGATAGTTCATATTTTTTGTGGCTAGAAATTGTACATAGCTTGGAATGTTGCCTTTTAACAAAACAATGTCAAAAATTCACAAACCCAAGACTAAAATGAATAAACAATAAAAAACCACCTATTGTAGGTTTCTGAAACTCTTTTGTATTTTCTGTATTTCTGCATAAATAGACCTAAATCATCATCAGTTTTTAGTCCTTAAAGATGATAGAGAAAGCCATTGAAAAAATGAGACAAACATATTATTCTTGGTCATTTACTGGATTAATCAAATATTACATATCACAAAAAAGTATGTGAACCTCTAGGATTTTTAATTTAGTGAGATAGCAATCAGGTATGAGTGGACACCCTCTTTTATTCAAACAACAGGGATCTATCAAAGTCTGATCTTCACATGCCATCAAGTGTGATCTGTATCATGCCACAAACAAAAGAGATTTCTGAGGACTTCAGAAAAAGAATTGATGCTTATCAGACTGGAAAAAATTACTAAAACTCAAAGGAGTTTTCCACCAATCCACAGTCATATTGTGTTCAAATGGAGAAAATTCAAGTCTGCCCTCCCCAGGAGTAATCAACTACAAAGATCACTGAAAGAGAAAGGTGTATAATAGACGGCAAGGTCATAAAGGAACCCATGGTAACTGTTAAGCAACTAAAGACCTCTTTTACTTTGGCTAACGTTAATGTTCATGAGTCCACTATGCGAATAAAAATGAACAACAATAGTGTGCATGCAGGGTTGCTAAAGCTCATGTGGACAAGCCAGGAGGCTTTTGGAAAAATGAACTGATAAGACCAAAATAGAACATTTTTGGCTTAAATGAGAAGCTTTATGTTTGGAGAAAGGAAAACACTGCATTCCAGCATAAGAACCTTATCCCATCTGTAAAACATAATGGTGGTAGTATCATAGTTTGGGCCTGAATTCAATGAATTCTGAATACTTATACTAAGGAAAATGTCAGGATTCTTTCCATGAACAGAATCCTAAAAGAAAGTGTGGCATACAATGAGACAACGACCCTAAGCACACAAGTCTTTCAACAAAAGAATCATTAAAGAATGAAGTTAAAGTGTTAGAGTCCTGACCTTAACCAAATAGACGTGTTGTGAAAAGACCTGAAGTGAGCTTTTTACATGAAGCAACCCATAAACAAGATGTTCTGTACAGAGGAATGGACCAAAATTCCTCCAAGCCAATATTTAGACCTGATCAAAAATCACCGGAAATGTTTAATTGCAGGGTCACACCATGCTCACATGACACTCACAGATATCTAATATTAGATCCTCAATAAGTAAATGGCCAAGTGTAATATTTGTCTCATTTGTTTAATTGCTTCTCTCTGTAAACTTTTAGGACTTTCAAGCACCAATTTAGGCACCCCAGCCCCTTTTCAGTCCTCTTTAGAAGACAAAAAGTGACATATAGACAATAATCTTAAAATTTGATTGCATGTTTGGAATGGTCATTTCTCCAGTTTATTTATATTAATATTGTAAATCCTTAACAGAAGTAAAACAAAATCTCCATGTGTTCTACTACAATCTTAAAAAGAGGATTAAAGGGATCTTTAGCAAAGTATATAGGAACCATGCAATGTAAAGCTTAACTGTTCGTTGCAGTTTAATAAATGCTTATTTTGTATACTTTTACATTTCAATTAAACTACAGTTATGCCATTATTTTTCTAAAGAATACATCTGAAGGGATTCTACTTTGCATTTAAATGCTTTGTTACAAAACAATTGTTTTTTAATCCTACACAGGTCTATCCTTGCTAAACTTGGAAGAGTGATTTTAAAAAGTAGTTAATTTCATGTTGTTTCACATGTTCTGCATAGCAACGGCTATTTTTCGCTTAAGGACAGATCAGCTCGATTCCTCACTCTGTTAAACTATACATTTCTTGGAGCAAAAATGACAAGAAAAGAGAATTGTATAAAGTCATGGAAAAATCACTTTATCTGCCACTTTACGTTCAAGTATCTCAACCAAAACTCAAAAATATTGAGCCAATTGTAACATTTCACTTTCAGATGAACTGAAAATCATGGTAGATGTGCAAAACATCATAAAATACCCATGGGATGGCAGTTCCACCCACTGTTATGCACATGTCAGGGTCATGGCTCTCCACCCTCTAAATTCCTCAGTTAAGGGGTTCCAGGGTTAAAAGGTGAATAAGCAGCAAATAAAACAGGCCCTAGTTACACAAACACAAATGGTAGCCCCCATTGCATTGTACTCGTTAACTTGAATTAATGACATAGGTCTGCCGTTGTCAAGTGGTGTGTGGTCCAAAGAACTAATTGATGAAGTTTCAAAGCTGTGACAAATCTATATGGCCTTTGCTGCTTGAGCTTGAAGGCTAATCCAGCCGTGGAAGTTTTATTTTATGTGGGTGTGCATGTGCACATATACATCTCAAGTCAAGCTGCTTTCATGGAGACGAGTCAGATTTTGGGGATTTACCCAGTATGCAATCTCTCCACAAATGTCAAAGGCATTATTCAATTTCCAAGATCTAAAAAGATATTTTAGGACAATGAGTTTCACATGCTATGCCTCAGAAACCCAAAATGCCTTTAAAAATAAAAGATTTAAAATCAGTCTGATGAGTTTTGTAAGATACATGACAGGCCAAGGCTATCAAGCCTTCAGGATTCAATCAATACACTTCTTTGAATCATTGAATCCATCTGCGCCCAAATATGGATAATAATCTGCACTGCATGGAAGGTTCATGACGACTGCAGGCTAGTCTAATGGTGCAAGGCGGGACAAAGAGGAAGATAAATAGAGCAGTCCACAGCAACATTCAACATCTGGCAATGGACAAAACAGAACAATTTGCGAGTAGTTAGGATTCTCAGCCACTGTGATATTACGATTCTCACCCTGGTCCATGCATAAGCTCACACCTAGGTCAAAACCGTTCTACAGAGGTAATGCAGCATTCTTGTTCCTTGCCTGGGGGAAAATCTAAGAACTTTCCATTGGTCGACTTATGTTGGACATATTTTTTGTTTTCCATGACCAGTAGACATTGCTGTAACACATGAATGGTTGCAGTGAGATTGACTGGTGTAAGACTGTGGCCAAGCTAATGGTACATAAAGCCAGCTTATAGTAGCCACAGGCATGTTGTAAAAGGTAGTGGGATCAGTGCTAAATCTCACTGTCTCCAAGCAAATTGATCAAGCCTATCATAAAACTAACAGGATGAAGCAGAGGCAGCGCTGTGCCAGCTTTCTTTGGAGCACTGCATAACTCAAGAGGCCTAGATGGAGTGTTCTCCCCGTCCTCACACGCCTGCTCCCTTCTTTTATTCGGAGGATGTTTGTGGTTATTAGTAACTCTCTGTAATATTGGCTCATTATCATGAGTTATTGTAATCTTGTTTGAAAGTGCATCTTCTTCACTTAAGCACTGAAACAGGAGACAAGCAAGGTTTCCTGAGCTTCCTTCTGTTCAATGAGCCATGCAATTTAAATTACTTCCCAAACATGGTGGGATGGAATATCCCATAAACGTGGTATTTCCTCATGTTTACAACAACTATTTGAAAAATTGCTGTTTAGACTAATTCTTGGAATAATCTTTTTAGACTGGCTTTTCAGGCAGCATTTGGGGTTTGCAATAAAGCAAACATTTTACCACACACTCAGAATTACAGGTTTTGCATATTAAGGCAAATTTGAAAAATCAGGGAACACTTCCCCGGACAAATTCTTTTCTTCTAAACTGACAGGTGTTTGGCAAGCCTCAACGAAAAAAAAACAAAAAAAAACCCTTTAAACTTTTAATTTATTTGGCACACAGAACAGGAGCACAGATCCAAACACATGCCTTACTGAGATGAAATCATCTTATCCAACATTTAAAAACACATTTCTGTTTAAAAGCAGCTCAGTCAAATTGCATGGACAACGCATCCTGACTGTTGATCTTCATTTTAACTCCGAGGGCGATGTGAAGAGCTTGGTGGACTTGTCCAGTAGTGTACATGATGGTTTGCATTTGTCATTTTGTATGGTTGTGTTTGTGTTGTGCCATTTTGTCCTCAGGGACTTCCTGGTCTGCCCACCCTGGCTGCATTGCACAGCAATCAAATCCTGACTGTGAAGGTTTGTTGGAGTGGCCTAGCTGCTCAGGCAGACTCTGTGGCACACACACTGAGATGACACACATCCTTCACATATTTGTCCCCCGAGCGGCACAACTGCGTCTGATTAATCAGGTCCAATCAATTGCTTTTATGCCTCTGAGCTATTGGTAGGACCAATAAAAAGTGGTTCTTTTCTATATATTATAGAGAGCTAGGGATGCAGGAAGAGAGACTCTGACAGCTTTGTCAAAAAACAGAGCAGTAATGTGCAACTAATTAAAAACGGGATTTAGACTTTCTAACCCAAATATGATTTGGACTGCAACCATGTAAGGGGGAAAAATGAGAAAGGCATATTATATGATAAAGTGGCAAAATGTTTCTAAAGGGAAGCCCCATGGTTTACTTCTTTCAGCACCCGTGTAAATGTTTAAAAATCGTCCTCACATGAAATGATTAAATCATTCGATTTGAATTATATATCTTACAGTATATTTTAACAGTATATATTTGACAGTAGCTGTAGTCATTTTTCTCTTTCAAGTGCCTTCTCAACATTTTACCCAATTTTTCACAGGCATCACCATTGCTTTCAGTGTGTGCAGCTCCTGGGGTCTGGCTTGGCACTAAGCGTTACTAATAGCACTTTCACTGAGCAGAAATGGACATTTTTCATTGGGCAAACTCCATGTGGGTGTCCCATCCAGTGCCCCTTAGGTGGTAATTGCGGCCTCCCGAGCTGAACAGAGTTCAGACTTCGGAAGCGGCCACTGTGGAAAAGTGTGGATTCCAGCTCATGCGTGAAAGTGCTAAATTGGGTCCTCTGACTCAACTACTTGGTCTAATCTATTTTTATGCTTTTTTCATATATTTCTTCCACTTCCTCCTTCTTCTGGGACCTCATGCAACTATCTCCTCTCCAACCTCTCTCACCTCCGACCTCTTGACCTCACACACCTGCTCAGATGGTCTTCCCTAAGATCAATCATGGCTTTCTTTCTGCTGATCAGCAACTCATTAAGCGCCGGCTCATTAAGGTAGTGCTTGACCTCACTGTATTCTCTCTCTCTCTCTCTGTCACTCTCTCTGTCTCTCGCTCTCTCAATTCTCCACAAGGCTTTTCCTCTTGGCCCTCCACTTCCTCTCCATTCTTCAGCCTCTCCATGCCAACCCTCAGGCTGGCCAACAAAAAATAAGCTGCAATGAACAGCAGTCATTCTGAGCTCATAGTGGTATTTTAGCACTATTAAGAGCTCATTTGGTTTTGATTTGCTTTAAAATGTCTACAAAACTTGTAATGACAATGCAATAAGTGATCCGTGTTTTCTTTTAGTAGCCAAAAAGAAACCTCCTGCCCCCCCAACATATATAAATAGTTAAAATTGTGTACATCTTGTCCTAGATGTAAAAGTAATTAATACATTACAGTGTAAAATAAATTGTGTTGCCTCCTGCAATCAAAAGTAAAAGTATACAAGCAAAATGTTCATAAAGAATTAGAACACAGGGTGTTATTAATGTGAATGAAGGCAATGTGAATGAATTAAAGCAATGAAGGCAATTTGACTGCTAATGCAGCCTCCTTGTGGAGAATGTTTAGCCTTCTAAATGTGAGTATGTTTTCCATTCCAGTTCCTTGGAGTTTGTTGCCTAAAAAGTACTCAAACATAAGTAAATATTAATATTTTAAATTAATATTTACCTTCAGGAAAGGGTAAATATTGTTAGCTTGTATGTTAGTTTATATTATTTACATTAGCCAGCTAGCAAGCAACAATATAAATAAGAGATTTAAGAATGAGAACTAAGACCAGGCATTTGGTTTGTTATTCTGAAGCACAGGTACAGTTTGGGTACTCATACAATGGTTGCTTTCCACCCCTGACTGCAGTTTCACTGGCCATGTGGACATTTCTAGCTGTTAAATGCTGCAATACTGTTAAAAACAAGTACCAGTGTTTTCATCACAGATGCAACTGGGTGGAAATCTGGAAATAATTAAAGTCAATTATGCATCAAAATTCCTGCAGGAGATTTTCATAGTAAAACTGTACTCCGTGATCATAAATCAGCGGATTAAAACAGCGGGCTAACATCATGTCTGTAGCCTTCTAGTGATGTTAATTTAAACTCTGTATTGTGACATAACTCCCCTCCATGTTCTCTATGATAACTTTTTTCATTACCCATTTGCTCTACTCATGTTAAGTGCTTTCATATGCTGTCACTCATACTTCTGCATTGTTTTTTCCTCAGGGTGATCAGGGTCAAGCAGGCCCCCCAGGACCCCCTGGACCTCCAGGCCCACCTGGTCCTAGGGGACCCCCAGGGGACACAGGGAAAGATGGCCCCAGAGGAGCTCCCGGGCTACCGGTGAGGCTACTCATTTCCCAGAGAGAGAAGTGTACATAAGTGTGAATACTAAATTTAAAAAAATGATACTAGCAAAAGTTAGTTTTAATTTGTTTAGTCAAATTACACAAAAAGACATTTAGAACTTTTAAATCTCTTATAGCTCTCATTTACCTCTTCTGTCTATTTTTCTCCTTTTGGTATAAAACATTACACTTCTTATCTGTGTATCTCAGAGAAAATTGAACATGGAGAGGAGGCGTTAGAAAAACTAAATATACCAAGAGACTGCTCACCTCTCTGTTCTAGTCTTTTCTGTTCAAATTCAGATGTTTGATTGATGCTTAATCAGCTGGTGGAAGAGGTCTGAGGAAAGTTGAAATTTTTCTTTCGAAACATATCAGTATAAATGAGTATAATTTAAAAGTAGTCAAAGGACAACTCAAGTATAGATACTCGAAAATCATTCCTCAACATAGTAGTGAAGTTATTGTTCTCTGTAACATTTCACCTTTGCTGTTTCTATTCTATCAGCTAAGAGCTCTGGGAAATGGCAGAATGGGGTGATGTGAACCGTAACTCACAATGAGAACATCAACCCCGTATCTCAGAAATGCCTCTGCTTCCAAAAATCTGTCTATACCACAGTGATTGATAGCCATTACTTTTACTTTCCACCCGACATAACTCTTTCCATGTGTGTAATGCTGTCGGTGGCACAGTGTGTTAATTTATGTACGTTCTAACTGTACAAGATAAAAAGAGAGAAAGAAAAACAGAAAATGCGTCAATTATGTACCATCATAAAACCTTCCCAAGGCCCTGAACAGATCTCTGTAACTTTGCCCCGATTTATGGCAGGAGTGTAAAAATATTAAGTGTTGTTTATCTGTTCCGTTCCAGGCTACATCATTATATTGTTTTCAGTCTTTCCAGTCACTCGCTTCAGAAAATGATGTCAGAATGCTGCGCTATTTGTTTTCATGCTTGAAATGCAATGAGCTGATCACTGTAAAGCTCCCACTCCCACTCCCATCCACATATTAAAAATGAAATATAAAATATTGCTGGTTACATGGGGTCATCAACCTTTCCTAAACACTTTAGTAAGGAGCAAGATTATTACATTCAGCTTTTCAGGCTTTGAATAGATTCCCAGACACTTAGAAGTGGCAAGATCGAAGAGAGATTCTGTTCAGAGTCGTACCAGAGGGATGCTGTATAAAAAAGAGTGTAGTGAGGATGGAGACCATTTCAGTTTCAGAATACAGAATAAATTGTTATATCATAATTATAGAACATTATCTAACAATTCTCAGCATAGCATATTGTGGAGATATACTCCCAAAATAGCACATTATAATCCTTTCCCACATTCTTTACACCTGTGCCTTTTATTTTTTCATCATTGTTTTGATATCAAAACAAATGGAAAAAGGTCAGATCTGAAGACTCAAAGCTGTAAATACAGACTGTAAAGCAAATATAAATGTAATTGTATCTCTTAATGCAGTTAAATATGTGATTTTGCTAAATAAAATAAAGTCATAATCAAAAGTTAAAATTTAACAAACTTAAATATTGCATTTTTCTGCTAATTTTAGTTTTATATATTTAATTTATTTAACCAATAGGTTAAAGCAGCAAGGAAATACCACATTTACATTTAATTGTGAAGGAGATTTGAACTTATTATCACCTGGAAATATTTTCTGACCAATCCTTTGCCTAAGACTCTGTGTAGTAAAATAATTACAATATATCGAGGTTTTCTACCATAAGATAGTCTTTTAGGGACTATACCAAGCCCTGAAAATAGGAGATTTGCCACTTTAATTGAAAAATTCAAAATATGTTGCCTTTTCTTTATCACAGGGTGACCCTGGAACTCCAGGAGAGATTGGTTCTATGGTAAGCAACTTGTTCAGTGTTACATACTAAGTCACAATGCAAAACCCTCCATTTGTAGTGAACAGGTGCTAATATGTAATATTGCACTTGCATTTAAAATACATTTTGAATCTCACTACTACACCTCACTGCACAGAAGCTGCATTAAACACTGCACAGAAGCACCTATGACTTATCAGGAGGAACAAATTCCTGAGAACATGAATATATTAGTTAGTATTGTATAGACTGCTCAAGGCAACTATCAGTAGCAGCCTGAATGTGTGTGCGCTGCTATAAACAAAAGGTGAGATACAGTAAACTGCTTAATAAAGTTCTTAATTGTGACTTTCCTTTTCTAAGTAACTGGACGGATCAAGTAATTGAAGATGTACGATTGATGGCCTGCATGGAAGCATAGTATTTTGATTGATTCTGAATCTAATGCAAGGAAAATTATTCAAGTTCATTTTTACTACCTACACCATCCTGCCATAGTTGGAAAGCCATCAAACAGTATTGTAGGCTAAAGTAGCCAAAAGCCATTACATATAAGCTTTCTCCTGTCTAACAGTAGTCAAGTATAAGCTCTTTTTATTAGTATTTCATAACATTTTCATAACTGAATGCAAATGATTCTGCCTTTCATTTTCAAGAACCTAAGGCAAAAGTCACTGGGATATGACAAGTAATTTATTTAAAGTGATTCTTCGTCCACAGCTACATATTTCATTGCAAAAATCCTAAAAATGTTTATTTTTGTCAGGGATGTGTTGGAGGCAGGATGTAAGTGCAATATCCAATTTAATATCCAAATACACAAAGGATCAAAGGATACACAAAAATATGAGATAGTCTGAGGGGCTAAGAAAGACCAGAGCAAGGCAACACAACTACAGATAATCCTAACAGAGAATCCACACAGACTTAATGAAACACAGGGGTATATATACTGACAAGGAAAATGGAAACACTTGGGCAGGAAAGGGGACAAGAACAAGACACAAGTGAACAGGTAACAAGGGAGGAGGGCTAAGGTGGGGACTGAGGACATACAAGCAACAAACTCACATGGCAAAGGTTAACAATGACATAGAAAAGCAATAGTATCAGTTTTGGTTTTCACATGTGAAACTTTAGGGGCTGAAATTAAAGGAACTGAGCCATTCCATTTAACATCAACACAGATGCTACTTTTTTTGTTTAGCAAATGAGGCATTTAATGAAAATTTCCTCACAAAAAGTGCATAGAATATGTCAGACCATGTTGTACGCCACCAGGCGAGAGAGAACAGAATATAAGATAAGATAAGATAAGATAAGCCTTTATTAGTCCCACAAGTGGGAAATTTGCTTGGTACGGCAGAAAGTGGAC
>JBBPCX010000011.1:15210609-15240541 GCA_037974365.1 Hydrocynus forskahlii
TCGCAGTTCAGCACTGTCCTTTGTACCATTTCATGCTATTCACTGGACTTGAACTGTTTGAATTTCAATTAAAAAAAAGCTTGAAACACTGGGGTGTTCTAAAACTTTTGACCAGTAGTGTGTATGTGTGTGTGCGTGTGTGTGTGTGTGCACGTGCTGGGTTATGTGTTGTTCTCTAAGTTTTTTCTGATGTAAGCTTTTTATACACTTTCTGACATTGCCCTTGCAATACTCAGTGGACTCGCATCCCATTTGTCCCTCCTAAGGCCCTCATTTGGGCATAGCCTGAGACTAAACTCAGTTCCTTCAATGTGAATAATTACTGTGTCATGCGCTACAGCATGTTCAAGTAATCCAAAATTAATTGCTAATAAAATAAAGTAACGTGGCCCCTTATAGTCACACGTGAACACAACACAGCACACAGTGTGAACAATGTGAAATTCTTTTGTGTGGGGACGGTACCTTGCTCAAAGGTACCTCAGTGGTGCCACTAGCAGTCTTGAGATTCAAACCCACAACCTTCTAATTGCAGGTGCAACTCCCTAACCACCAGGCCACCAGCTACTTGAATGGCAAATAGCAAAAAAAAAAAAAAAGAACTGAGAAGATTTTGGTTCAGTTTTACCAAAACATCTGCAGAAAACTTAACAAACGAAGATGTGGTTTTAGACTCTTTTATTGTTTATTATACTGAGTGTGTAATTAGTAAAATATCAATTAGTATAGATTGAGTCAATGAAATAATGATGTGGTCTGCAACAAACAGAGCATTAGCTAATTAAATGCTGCTTGTTTGAATACAGCATTTTCTAAGTGTTTCTGAATGAAAGGATTTGTGCTATGATGAGTATGTGTTCAGACTGGGTTAAGTAGTAATTTTGTAGAATTGCTCAAATATTTGTTGACCACACTAGGTTAAGGTAAGATGTAGTATGGACTGAAAGTCATTTAATGACATTTTTTTCAGAATTTCCAAAAAAGTCCTTTAGTCATTTATTTATTGTAACTTCTTGATGCATCTACCTTTTGATTTAATCAGTGATTCCAAACATTTGAACGATAATGTATGCTGCCTATTCTAATTCCTGTTTTAACGTATTCTAGTGAACTGAATATGAAATGGAAAAGCCAGAAAAAAACAGATTCAAGAATGAAATTTTATCTGAGTGTGTCTTCACCTCCTAGGGGTCCATTGGGCTGCCTGGCATTCCAGGTATTGATGGATTAAAGGTAAGATTACACATTGCTTTTGGCATATAATGATGTTAACCCTGAAGTCTGGAAAAGTGATGCTAGCTCCCTTTTCAAAACAGACTGTATTTTTTACTGCTTCTCACCATTCTTTCTTAAAGCTTCGAAAACAACCCATATCTAACAGGGGTTATGAAAGATTTCCTGTCTAACCCTTTCGCTGTTGGAACAAAAATGTAGTAGACTTTAGATTGTGATCCGTTTCATCGATCCAGACTGAGCAACAGCTCAGTATCATCAACATGGTGAAACTCAACACTATTGTGTCCTTTTGCAGAAAGCCCAAAGGCCTTTTTTTAAGCTAAAGTCAGGAATTGTTGCAACTCATAGGCCCAACTAAAACAGGCCTAATACAACGTACATAGCCTAGCCTGGTAGTAAACCCAGCGCTAAGCCCGGCGTAGTCACAATGTTGTTTCAAGAATTCTTAAGTTTGTTAGCAATTCTTAGTTGTTCATTTGTTTGACTTTCTTTTACTAAGCAATGAACCTTATACATCAGTTTGCCTTTTGGTGGAATGAAACATCAGTTTGCCTTTTTGTGGAATGAAACTTAATACAAGCAGTTTGTCTATACCTTGCATTGTACCTCACTATAGAGTGAACTCTAACCAGCAGAGCTGTGATCAGCATTTATTTTTGTATATTTTGGGGAAACTTTAAGTAAGTTCAACCAAAAAAAACCCATTCATTTCTAGAAAATGAGTGTAAAATTAACATGGCAGAGATAACATTCTGATGGGTGACTGACAGTTTACAGAAAGTGTATTTAATTTTTCAAATAAAAGCATGATTTATCAATAGATGGCTCTTATATAAAACAGTTCCATAACTGAGATGTGTAAGAACATTATTTAAAGTTTAAAGAAACTATACATATTGTAAATGTTATTTAAGAAACTGAAGTTTCTTTTCAGAACTATAGAGTCCAAATGAAGAACCATGATAGAACCTTGAGTGTAATACATTTGAATTTCCAACTAATAAATATACAGTGAGGTTAAAACTACACTATATGGCCAAAAGTATGTGGACACCTGCCCGATACACCTATTTGAGAGTGTAAGCTATCCCATTTTAAAACCATGGACATTAAAATGCAACACCCCCCCCCAACCCCCTTATGGCTCCACTCTTATGCAGTGGCTTTCCAAAAGATTTTGGAGTGTGTCTGTAGGAATCTGTGCCCATTCAGTCAAAAGAACATTTGTGAGATCGGGCTGAAGTTGGACGAGAAGGCCTGGCTCGCAACCGATGTTCCAATTCATCCAGTTCAACCAGTTGGTCTGACTTCAGGGCTTTGTACCGACCACTGGAGTTCCTTCACATCAAACTCATCAAATGGTATCTTTATGGACCTTGATTTGTGCCCAGGGGCACAGTCATGCTGGAACAGGAAAGGGCCTTCCCCTTGTTGCCACAAAGTTGGAAGCATATAATTGTGTAAAATTTATTTGTAGTGTTAACATAACCCTTCATTGGAATGAAGGGGCTGAGCCCAGAAAAACAGCCCCAGACCATAATCCCTCCTCCACCAAACTGTCAGTGCTATGTGTTCTGGTAGGCAGTGTTCTTCTGGCATCTACCAAACCCAAGTTTATCCATCAGGCTGTCAGATAGTGAAGTATTATTTATTAATCCTGAGAACATGTTTCCACGGCTTCAGGGTTTAGTGGCAATGTGCTTTACACCACTCGATGCTTGGTGTTGCACATAGTGATCTTTGGCTTTTGTGGAGCTGCTCAGCCATGGAAATCTTGTGAGGCTCCCAGTTCTTGTACTAATGTTGCTTTCAGTGGCAGTTTGGAACTAGCGAGTGATGCAACAGAGGACAAGTGATTTTTACACTTCTTCTTGATTTCCCACAACGTGAGTTTGAGTGTTCTACTGCTTAGTGGCTGAGCTGACCACTTACAGTTGATAGATGTAGGGCAGACTTAGTAGGGCAGAAATTATAAGTGACAGAGTTATAGCACGGGTGGAATCCTGCTACTTTACATTGCCGTGTCACAAATTCTATTTCCAAGGCTGTCTGTGAAAATTGCTTGACCATGTTCTTTTTTTATATACTTGGTAGCAATGAGTGTTGCTGTAACACCTGAACTCAGGTGTTAAACCTCATTAAACAAGACGAATTATGCCGTGTTTGTAGTGAAACATGCAGTAGTACTGACATTACAATATAAGCAGAAAAGTATATCGAGACATAATTTTTCTTTATAAGCATAGTAACCTTGGTATTGCTTGGCTCTACTTCGAAATCTTTTGAAAGAAAATCATTCGAGTGCTAAAAAGCTTTTACATCATGTGGCAATTTTTTGAAGTATTCTTGCAAAAATTATTTACACTCGCACATGCCTTTTACAAAATATATGGTACTTTAAAGAACCATGTATTGAAAGTTTTTTGGGATACTGTAGCATCCCCACTGAAAAATGGTCAAGAGTTGACTGATGGTTTTCTTGACTTAATGAAATCTTGGTGACAATCAACCAATGAACCAACATAAGACCTGAGTAGAACACAAACAAAATGCATTGCCTCCTTAGACAGTGTCATATTTTAGCTTAACATATCACCATTGTATAGTAGCTTAATAAAGACAGCTTGTATTTCAGTCGGATCACTTCAAGACAAACACATATATTAAATATGTACTGTCTCTTGAACGCTAACCTTGTGTCACTTCGAATGGAGCTAAAGCATTCAAATAAACTTTCTCTCTAATGTGCGGCAGGAATGAACTGAAGCTAAGCATGTCATCCCAAAAAACAAAGAACCTGAGGCAATAAGCATAACAAAAAACGATGCGTTATACCACTCCATTGCAGCGCCCCTTGGGAAATGTAGTCCATGAGCTACTTTCTGCTAGTTCATCGAAAGAATAGCATCTGGATGTCGTCTGCTGGAACATGGTTGTGCACGTATATAAAAACAAGCAAACTACAAGGAAGCATGAGCTCACAAAAACAAATGCAGCAATAATAGCTTATGGCTATTTAACAGTGTCATATCTTCCATGGGATTAAGCTGGAAATTGGGTCCTTTACAGATCCTAAAAGTGGTTCTTAAAATGTCCTAATCAAGTGCAACAACCACGCTATTGAGAAGGACTTCTTCATAGACATGTTAGCTTTACTAAACCAAAAGGCTTCACTTCACCAAAAATGTTTTTGTGGGTATATAAAACAAGCCTAAGGAGTAAAATTTAGAAGTGATACATTGAAAACAGAGCAGTGCAGTGCAGGCAACAACTAGCCACTATCGCTGCATCATGATAGGTAGAAGCAAAACTATGACAAAACTAATCTAAAAAATTAGATAAAAAACAATCACGTCCAGTAGAATCAATCTACTTTTCCTTAGTCCCAAAAAGAACTGACAGACAATACTTTATATTAAGGTTGAACTCCTTAAGACTCTTTTTTAACCGATGGTCCATGGCTCCAGGTGTGGGGTTATTGACTGGGTTGCTTGTGTGTTCTGCTGTTTATAGGGGGATGTGGGTTTGCCAGGATTAGATGGAATGCCTGGTGCCAAGGTTTGTGCACAATTTGATTTTGAAATGTCATGTGCACAATTTATGTTTCATCAGGAGATCCATTCCGTTTTGCCTCGGCATGAAAATTATGGTGACATTATTTTTTCACATGCTCTGTCTTTTTGGCACTTGAAAATTCATCCACAGAATCACATCACTTTCATTTCAGAAGAAACAGCAAGAATATTGACTGTCATCAATCTCCAGAATGCTTTCATTGCACAGGATTTTCATGCAAACATTAATTTTGTTCATCAGTGCAAATATTTGTATCTCATTTCAAACACTGGTGTCTGCCTTTTTCTTAGTGTGAGGCTCTGGAGAATTGATTGTTCCTTAGTTCTGAGGTCATCTGAAGTAGCCGTAACATAAGCTTCATTTCTTAGGCAAACTTAGTCCCAGATATGATCTTACCTTTTTTCCCTTACTCCAGCAGTCTCTGACCTTTGAACATTTAACATGTGCGGATTTTATTTTTCCAACAGGGTGAAAGAGGAGATCGAGGTGAAAAGGTAAAGCCATGTTTTTGTATTTGTATTGTTGGCTAGGTGTCAAACTGTTTATTAGGAGTAATAATGTCAAGCATCTCTTCTTATGTAACATAACATCAGAATATGGATCAAGGCTAATTAATCTGAATAATGAATAAAGTTCCAACAAATAGGCAGCAAGTGCATAAGTAATGTTTCTTGACCACTGAAAACCCTTATACAGATAAGAGTGTAATAATGGTAGATAAATGTCAACTAAATCTATATTTTATGGTCCAGTAACACTGTGGAGCAAGGATCAAGTGTGATTTGTTTCATGCAGCTCATGTCACAAATTTTTAGCCTAATGTCTGTGGTTATTGAATTCTCATTAAATACACATATTGTTTTTATTATTATTAAATTAGTTATTGATTTATGGTTCACTATGTATGCCTACTCTCTGGCCCAGACTGTTGTCCGACTTTTACCAGTGTATTCATGCTTATGGGCAGCTGGTGGACTGGTGGTTAGGGAGTTGCCCCTGGGATTGTAATGTTGTGGGTTTGAATCCCACAACTGACAGTAACACCACTGAGGTACCCTTGAGCAATGTACCCTCCCCACTCTGCTCCCTGGGTGCCACTGTCGGCAGCCCACTGCTTGAATGTGTTGAATGCAGAGGACTCAAGCATTTACATTTACATTTACGGCATTTAGCAGATGCTTTCATCCAAAGCAGCTTCCATTCCCTAACTACAGGGGGCAGTCTCTCTGGAGCAACTTGGGGTTAAGGGTCTTGCTCAGGAACCCAGTGGTGCTCAGGAACCAATGACCTCTTGGTCCAGAGGCGAGTATCCTAAACACTTGACCACCACTGATTCCTCTGGGATTAATAAAGTATATATAACCTTTTGTACATACTATGTATAATAATAATGTTACAGGCAAAGTGACATTGATACGAAAGTTTTATGTGAGAGTATTTTGTACTAGCAGCATTGCTGATGTTTTATATGCACATCAGTGTTATGGCTGGGTTCACAATAGTTCACCAACCAAAACACTGAGATAATAGTGATCCTGTGGTCTTAAACTGACCACTGATGAAAGGGGGGATGACTGACACAAACTGTGCATTGAAGAAGGTAAGCTGCAGTCTCTAACTGTACACCTACAAGCTGTACCATCCAGACGAGTTTGTCTAATAAAGTGGCCATCAAGTGTACACAGTGTTGGAAATCTTTGATGGACAGGGCGGAGGGTGGGTAATGCATAGCTTGAAATCTATAGTCTGTAACTGTAAACCTGCAAAGATTGTTGTACCTGAAATGGCCAAGATGTGTAACTCGACAAAAGGAGCACCTAAAAAACTGGCAATTCAAAGTTAAAAAAAAGGACCCTTTCACACTTTTCACTCAGAGGGGATCTAGCCAGGAACGCTCTAGAGGAACACTCACCCTTCTTAAAGACTAATGGTCCAATTTGTCTGTCTCTGGTTGAAAAGAGAAAATGTACAGTGGAGCTGAAGAGGTAGGAAGGGACTCTGAGTCATCTCGACTAATGTGTGGGCGCAGTTGGTCACAGCAGCAGGAAAGGCTACCTAAGTACAGATACATGAAAGATTGCATCTTTGCTTCGCACACTCTGCTTCAGCACTGAAAATGTAGACAGGAACAGATGGATGGCAGACTTTCTCCTGCCATACCTCTATGAAAGTATTTTCATGCATCAATCCATGTACAGTGTTGTAATGAGTCTTACACAACGCTTGATCATCTTAAGCAAACAGCTCTTCTTCAAAGAGAACATATTTCTTCCCCATGTATTTTATATTGCAAAACATTAGCAAATTCAGAAACTCAGTAAACAGTATGTTAATTAGCAAAAGTACAGTGGAAATAATGAAGCTCTCACAAAATAATTGCTCTCTGGCTATTGACTGAATGTCTGGGTTGCAGACTTATAGACCAAGAGTACAGCGTAGGCTGCTGCCAGTAGTTTGGCACCGCAACTAACAACTGACAAAAGCTGCTATGTTGTTCTCTCTGATTCAGATTGTGCTTTTCATCTGGCATCTGATATATGAATGTTTCCATAAATACTGTATTAAAAAGTGCTCTCAAACCAAGCATGGAAGCCCAGTAGTAGTTAAGTTTGAATATTGAATACAATATTAAAATGTTTGGAGTCCAAAACCATAGTTAAGTAATGTGAACTGTGCCTTTACTTATAGGGTGACATGGGAGAAGATGGCCAGAAGGGTGAAGTCGGTGAGAAGGTAAGTCTGCAAAAGGGCTAATCTACTATATGTAACTGATTAATTATGAAAAAAACTACAATGACAAGTAAAGAAACACCAGAGCATTTGTACATCAAAGAGACTTCTGAACCAACATTTTATATCAAAGTTTCAGGACTGTCTTTATTATGCTCCTATCATTTCTCCCCAAAAACAATTGGACAAGGCTGTTTTCAAGTTGAATCTGGAGCAATAAATTACTATTTTGCAATACTATAACATAATTTTGTATTTTACTCTGCTCACAAGTGCTATATAAAACCTTACATAAAATACATGCACTTACTTGGTAACACAAATGGTTTTTAGACACTTGACATGTGAAATATTTGTGACTTTTATGTAAAGGACGGTGGGCAGCGTAACACAGTTCTCATTCTGAACTAAGTCAAATGAAGCATTTAATGGCTTTTCACATGGCATCAAATTGCTACCAGCTCCGTCTGTCTCTCTGTCCCACTTCCTGCGTGAAAGGTCAGAACTTAACTGCTCAGCACAGCTCATAACAAAATGACTTGTGTTTCTGGCATAACTATAACTATAGACATGGCTAACAATCGTCCAGTGTAAATTGCGTATGTCATAAAAATAAAAATTAGAAATAAAAATAAATAGGTAATTAACTTGAAGGTGAGGTGCTCCTCCATTTTTTTTCTCCAGCAAAAATTCTCTGCAAGCAATCCTCACGTCATGATCATTAGAAACTAGGCAGGCTGGCTAGCATGATGGTTTCTTTGTGTGGAGCTTGCTAGCACTACCTGCTGCTCTGGCTGCATCACTTTGCCTGTCTCCCCATCTACAATGCATGCCCCCATGTGTGATTATCACTTTGAGAAACTCTCAAAGATGGTTCCTTTGAAACCTTCCTCAGCTAGCTAATTAGCTCATTCAGGCTTGCCTAGAGCCGAGGGCAAGAATGTTCCCACTATAAATCATCGCAGACTCCACTTATGGTGCAAATGGGCACTAGACTAATGTAGGCACTACACAAATCAGGAGGGTTATGTAGATAATGCCTCTAAGATGGAAAATTTAGGCAGTTCCCAAGGTCAAATAGCACTCCCCAGTACCACGTCAACACAAATAAGTAATTTAGTGAGTAATTCATTATTATTGATTACTCTTTTTAGCCTGTGTGCTCTTTGTCATTTGATGGTAAAATCATAAGATACAAATGAGTACCTGTAAAACATTCATTTCCACAATGTAATGTGATCTTAGACAGTGTGTACGTTTTTCACTCTGCTTTAAGAAAGGTGTAGATAGATACACTGACTTCGTAACGGTGTCATCAGTGCATCTCTACTGATTTATTATACAGTCATTCTGATACATTTAACTTTATGGGCATTCTTAGTGCCTGTGAGAGAAGCATTGTAGAAAACAGATGCAGGGAAACGTGTGGAAAATGTTCCAAAAAGAAAATGGGGCATGGTAAAAATTTTGTTGCTTCAGAAACACTTTGATCTCGTCTACCTATCTGTAATAAAGTAATTTAACCAAAGGGGGAAAATATGAAAAACAGGTTTGTGTCATGGGAAATAAAATGCCTTGCAGCTTTTCTCACCAGACATACAAAAGCACCTGCCGTACTCCTGTATCTAGAAAGGGGGAGCTATACAGTTCCAGACTGAAAGTGTTCACATTGTATAGCCATGCACATATGAACTGTATCACAACTTTATTGCCCATTTAGGAAAAATGTGGATTGCCAATTCAGCATTAAACTGTTGAGTGCTCATATCCTCCTGAGACACGGCCCATTCATTTACGTCCTTTATAATGGACATTTTGTTCACCTGTATCTTCCATAAGTATTTGGAGTTACCCCATCAGGCCCTATAGTATTCTGTAGAGGACATCCTGGGCTTTCCAGTGATGTGTCATGTGATGGGTTTGCATGCTGGGAACAAGCACTGCAATGGCAAGACATACATGAGGTGCAGCAAATGCAAAATGTTCCTCTGCAGAACCAAAAAGAAAACATGCCTCCAGGACTATCACAGCTAAAATATCCAGAGGATGTTCTGTGACTTATCATTCACTGTTGAACTAAAATACAAGTTTCATTGTCCTTGCAAGCAACAAGCAACAGAAGAGCGATACAGAATTTTATTGTTTTGATCAAATTGAATGTGTTCTTGGGTTAATATCACTTTTTCGTTTTCTAAATTCAGTTCTATTTTCACACGGAAATCGTCCTGTTGTCCTCTACATTGGACATGCTGGGAAATTAGAATAAAAAGATATATTCAAAGAAATTTAAATTGTAAGGTGTTTATTAGGCCCAAATAGAAAGAATAGATCACACAAAAAAAGAAATTGTAAGACACTTTTTTTCTTCGGTTCACAGGAGGATATATTTTCTGAATATTTAAAATAAGATGATTTGAATCAGATGTACTTTGAGATTCTCTTATCATTTAAATTTCATGGAGTTTATAGAAAGAAGAGATGAGAAGGACATGCACCATCTAGAATGTGTACATGTCTAAAAGAGGAGAGGGAAAATCTTAAAGAACGCTGCTGTCCTTGAATATGTTGTGACTTAATGACCTTGTTCTCAGATGTAGGGTTGCCATCATGTGCTCTAAGCAGCGCACATTGATTTGTATAGTGTGATTCACCACTGACTAAGTGCAGTGATGCATTCAATCCAGGTCCACTCTGTATGGTTAAAAAGCTTTCAGTGCTCTGATTTGGAATCAGAGCCTGAAGTTTTCCATTAAGTTGTCTAAGTTGCTCATTGTGAAGTTCCATACGGTGCATGCAGTTCCTCTTAGCACATGAGTCATGAAACATGGAGAGGCCAAGGCTCGGGCTTATAGACCCAAGAAAAAGAATGCTGTCTGGTTCTCAAAGGTAACAGTGTTACAGAAGGGCAAAGCAGTGTGATAAGGAAAAAAGAAAAGCTTTTATCATGAAACGTTCCAAGCTGTCTTAAAATGTCGTTTCAACATGTTGACGTAATGAAAAACACAAATTCCTTATCTGAGCCTGTGTTTTTAAGATTTGGTTTCTGTCATGACTAGAAGTGGGTGTAACAGAAAAATGTCTTCACAATTGGAACAATTAATAACCTTGAATTTCCACACATAAGTAGCCTTAATCGATTTCTAACAGGAAATGTGCTTTCACAGTGAATGTCAAGCATTGTATATGTGATGATAATTTACAGAAAGGCTTTCTTCTCATTACACTTATAAAACTTGAAATGTTTCTTTATTGCTGAATAACATGAAATCATCTCATCCTAGTGGAGGTGGCATGTTTTTTGGTACTTACAACAATTGCTTTTCAGGGCAGTGTGTGTAAATATTTAACTGGGTGTGAAATTAGCTGTGACTTAAAAAACAGTGCCAGCTCTTCAAAAACACTGCCATCTCTGAGGTGGGAAATCTTTGTTTTGGTCAAAATAGTGCAGAAGTAAACTCTTTAATTGGATTGCAAGAAGGTTTGAGGGGTGGAGGCTTGGCCAATGGCGTCTCCAGGCAGGGCCTCACAACATTGAGGTCAAAACCTAATCCAGTCATCTGGCAGCAGCCGTTGGCTGTGCCATGCACGCCTCTGAACCACTGAGAACTTCAACAGCTCCACTCTCTCATGTTCTGCTTACAGCAATCATTAGAGTCAAGCTGGCACCAAAGTGGCACAGCTTAAGTGTAGCCATAATCTTGACAGTAACAGAACTCACCACTACCATAGCTGAGCTTTTATGGCAAAGTACTCACCTTACCTAATCAATTATAAATGGCGAGGCAACTGAGACTCTCCAGTGAGCTGGTTGTTTCACCTGGCGCCTGCCTAACTCAGGAGGACAATAAAACAAAATATGTCTTTAATTGAGACTTAAGCATTAGTTTGTGTCCAGCTGTACAAGTTAGACTATATGGACAGAAGTATTGGGACTTCCAGTGTAGAGCTTAATCTTAATGCTTCAGTATACCAAGACATTTTGGACAACACCATGCTTCCAACTTTGTGAACTCAGTTTGGGGAAGAACCTTTTCTATTCCAGCATGATTGTACCCCAGTCCACAAAGCGAGTTCCATAAATACATGGCTGGATGAGTTCAGTGAGAAAGAACTTGACTGGCCCGCACAGAGCCCTGACCACAACCCCATCCAACACCTTTGGGATGAACTGGACTCAGGCCAGCATCAGTGCCTGACCTCATAAATGCTCTACAGAATGAATGGGCACAAATTCCCACAGAAACACTCAATATCTTGTGGAAAGCCTTCCAAGAAGAGTGGAAGCTGCTATAGCTGCAGGTATTTATGTATTTGAAGGCAACATGAAAGTCCCTGTTGGTGTAATGGTCAGACGCCCCAATATTTTTGCCCATTTTGTACCTGAATACAGAATAACATTTGAATTGGCCAGCATCATTTTACTGGACCCTGACAAACGTGCTCATGACTAACCAGAGAAATCTGTCATTACAGTTACTGATAATGCTAACATAATATTCATGGCCACAAATGTCATTTTCCATGACATGTTTGTGGTTTGGTTATATCAATGTTAGGTAGCAGGCAAGTAGGTATTGATAGTCCAATGCTCTGTGCTCATACTGGCCCTTTATCGCTAGGTCTAACCCGATATAGGTTTTATAAGTAGGCTTATAAACATGTGGCGAAAAAAGTACAGTTGGGAGAAACTTGAAGCAAAACATATGCACACCAAAAAAACATTAAATTTACACAAGCTCTTAAGAATTCCAAATCTAAACTTTTTCCCAACACATACTCTAAATGCACCATACATCCAAAATGTACATTCAGCACTTCTTTTCAAAACATTAACCTTTTTGCTGCAGGGTCTACTCTTCTGGGAAGACTTTATAATAGATATTGGAACATTGCTGTGAGGATTTGATTGCATTCAGATTCAGAAGAATTAGTAAGTGCACTAATGGATGGAGTTCCATCACACCAGGGAACACAGTTTAATTGCTCCATAGCTCAGTGCTGGGGTGCTTTATACCCCTTTAGCTGACACTTGGGCATGGTAACCTTAGGCTCCTGTGCAGCTGCTCCAGAGGGTTACAATCTATGAGCAGTGCTTTTCTATAGAGATTATACAGGCTGTGTGTGTGCCGCTGAACAACACCTGTGTCAGCAATGGATGTACTGTCTGCTTTTGAAAATGTAGTGTATTTGAGCAATAATGTGTAAAAGACATGTCTCGCTGGGTTTTGAATATATTCAAGTTCTAGTGCTGACCATCCAAAACCAATAAATTGTAATAAAGCAGCAGTATCATTTTATCTTCGCTTCGTGAACTCATAATGAGTTGGAACTGACCTTCGGTGTCCACCTTTGGCCAGTGCTTTTGAGGCTGTTAAAAAGCTAAAGCTGAAGCTTTGGTAAATGTATGCATTTTCTTATTTTCAACCTGCCAGTACCTTGGCTAATCTTGTAACAACATAAAGACATGCAATTTCAAGAGTCAAAGCTTGCTGTCAGCTACTGCAGAGCTGCTTTCCAATTGCTTCTGTACCTGCCCCTGCCACCAAGTCTTATTGCTCCCAATCAAAACCTTTTGTGTTGCAAAGCCAAGTTAAAGTGCACAGTGTGATGTTCTGATTTAAAATTTTCATTGTTGAAAAATGTTCCTTTCACACCACATCATTGCATTTTTGGCTGGAACTCTGAAGGCTTCTTCCATGGGTAAAGTTTCCATTCCATAATCAGGAGAGAGACAATTCAATTAAGTCCAGATGTGATGAATAGTTAATCGTGTAAATCTTAGCCAAAAATCAACAGGTGCACAACAGAATGCACTTTGATGTACGATGTTTAAAGTTTAAACTACTCTATAAAGTAGGGGAAAAAAGGATTGTCTTAGGGCATGGCACTTACTTGCTATTCAAAAATAACAAAAGCTAAGTCCATGAACAAATGACATCCAATAAAAATCAGACAAAATGTTTTACTTTATGTGTCCATGTTTTCTTTATCCATTTTAGCATCAAATGCGCATCTACCACTGTATATTAGGTCATCCATATAAAAGGTTGCCCATCTGAAATGTGTATGACAAGGTATGGTAGGGTAAACAGGACGGGCTGGTTAGGGAGATCCAGCTGTTACTGTTAATGCAGTTTATGGCTAACTAAAAAATGTGGCAATTAAGTATGCCTTGTGTGCTCCCATAAATGACTCCCATAAAAGCCAGGGCAAGCATTCCTCAGCAACTTCTGAGCACAGAGCACATGTGAAGTGGAACCGCAGATTCAGCAGCAGGCAGAGGGCCCAGCTTTACCGCTCTCTCTCTCTCTGCACAGTTTCCCACCAGTGCTAATCATCGGCTGCCCTCAGCTCCGCTCCCCTTTGCACATCGCATCCCCATGCAGCTCTAAACCCTCTCTCAATTATCCTTATTGGTCACACGTTTTATGTCTGTTCTTCCACTAAAGAAATAATACACCCCACTAAAAATGCCAGCCGCTCCCCTCTGGGGTGTTTAACATTGGACTGGTGCAAAGGCAAAGCATATGTGTTTATAGACCAGGAGCTTGTCGTGTCTCTAGGCAGCAACAGGTTACAGCATATTAACATATACTGCATCTTAAACATGTACAAGGGGGTGGTGCATTTGAAGCGAACTAGCATTCTCTCTGCTTTAAGGCCTTTTACTGCAGTTCAAGTACACTGACATTACCAAATATATAAGAGGCATTCATAAGGGTAAATATTTCAGTTATTTTTATTACTTGATTTGACCAACTTTATGCGTTCCTTTTAAGGTAAACATGTGATTGTTAGTTGGCTTTCGATAGTAAACTATTTTATCTCCTTTCCTCTGGATCCACGCTGCCCTACATAGTGGAAATAAGTGCATACCAAGTGAATTATACTTTGGTAAACTAGAAAATAATTGCACTTGAGGCCAGTCTGTTATTAAATCGATGATGCTATTACAGTAAACACAATAGAAGCGAACAAAATGAGATCAAATTCTCCATTGTAGTTGTCAGATAAAATAACAGCAGTGGGCCTCTTTTAGGTATTGGTATCGTAGAGCTGAGTTAAAAATTAAAGTATGTTATTTTCAAATTGAACTTGGCCTAGTGTTTGTTGCATCTCTGACGATCTGACAAATTCATCAGAGACGCTATGAATTTGTTCCTTCATCTGTCAGAAACTCTAACATGTTTGAAATAAAGTAGTTCCACACTATTGGAGCAGGACCGTTCGAGCTAAAGATGAGCCGCCTGAGCAGCTGCAAATATTTACACACGAAAAATTCATCCTGCATTATTAACGACAGTGGGGGGTTCTAGAAGCAAAAGACTGATTAATCTCCGTAAGGACAGACAGAATAAAAGAGAAGAGAAAGTTTTACAAACCACCTGTGCCCAGTTCCCCAAAGATTATGTCTTATCGTAATGACTGGTTTAACATTGAGGAGCAATAACTATTACAAGTGAGCATACAGTATGTTTCAAACAACAATGCATCTGGGAAAAGTTGGCCCCATTAAAAGATACATTAAATTGTGAATCTGATTTAACTCTTTTCCTTTGCTGCCATATGCTGACAGTACATGGGCAGCAAGAGAAATATAACACTGTATTCTAATATCCAGCATTGCATCAGTTAGCTGGACAAGAACCCTAAATGTGTCCTAAAATGATCTGTTAGGCAGAACAGCAAGACCAAATCAAAACAAACCGAGAGCTAATGGAATCAGACAACAGCAACTGTCAAATAAATTCACTTGCTTCCTGCCTAGTTAATCAGATTTTACTGGAGGATGCTAACAGTCTGCTGAAAACCTGGCAAGCACAGATGCTTTCAGATCTTCACATTCCTTACCTAGTGTTAAGATGCTCAATTTATTTAACCCCTAAAATCCCAGGCTTGTTAAACCCTAAGCCTTATTATTTAGTAATGACCTGGAGTATAATGCAGATTGGCTGAAGTTGTTTCTAAGAAGCTGTTATAAATGTCCTGGTCATTTAAAGGGTTACTAATTTGTTTGTCGAAAGAAAGATGTAACCACTAAAGGTTCTTCGCAAATTTACAGTGGAAAATATTCACATTTTATTGCTTTGGAGTCTGAAATAAAGACACAGACACGCATATACACACACATACACAAATAATCAAGCTGTATTTACTCAGTGCAACTTATAACATCAACCTGAAAGATCTGGTTTCCCCCAAAAAATTAAAAAAACAGAATCGCTGAGATTTTGCTGTGTGCTTTGGGTCATAGTCATGTTGGAAGGTGAACGTTGACAACTTTCTGGCAAAGGGTAGCAGGTTTTCCAAAAGAATTTAACAATATTTTGCCCCATCCATTTTTTTCTTCTTTAGTGAGAAGTGCCCAGTCCCCGCTGCAGAGAAACAATATGTTAAAACCTCCATGCTTTACTGCAGGCATGGTGTTTGGATGGTGAGCTGTGCTGGCTTTCTGCCACATGTACCGTTAGGTGTTAAGGCCATATCGTTCAATTTTGGTCTAATCTGAACGTAACACTTTTTCCACTCGGCCTCAAAATCTTCAAAGTGCATTTACGCAATCAAGGCTTAATGTGGCATTTCTTGAGGAGTGGCTTTTCTTCTTACAACCCTCCTACACAAGCCACGTTTGTGGAGTACTTGTCATATTGTTGTCACATGAACACAGTGACCACTTTTTGCCATTTGTAACTGCTTCAAATTTACTGAAGGCCTCTTGGTAGTCTCTCTGACCAGTTTCCTCCTCACTCTTCCAGTTTGGAAGAACAGCCTGATCCAGGAAGGGTACTAGTACTACCAAACATTTACCCCTTTTTAATTAAAGACTTTACTGTGATCCTAGGGGTTGCCAAAGCCTTGTGTATCCATCTCTTGACGTATGCTTGTCCACAACTTTATCCTTGAGATCTTTAGACAATGCCTAGCCACCTGTAGTTGATTGTTTACTTTCAGTTACGCTACCAAGCACTGGAATGCTTCAGTTATTTTTATGCTGAACTGATCAAAATGATGACGGTTGATCACAGGTGAACGCCAGTTAGCTCGGTGTTCAATAAAGAAGGTGATTAGTTGCACTTTCACAGTTTTTTTAGGGTGATCTGATGTTATTTTTTCTCCTAAACCGCTGCTATCATATCTTTTACTTGAATTATATAAGTTGCATTGAGCAAACACAGCTGGACATTTGTCATTTTAGGCTGCAAAGCAACAAAATCTGAATATTTTGTTGGGGGTGTTTATTTTCTATACCCACTGTACACAAATTTGTCTTCTTTGTTTAGAGTCAAGAAATTGCTCAGTCATTCTGTTTATCTGGTTAATTGGGACTATCTTGACTCTTCAGTTTACATACTTTGGTATTTTATCATTGCTATAACAAAACCTATTGTCTCTGAAATGAAAAAAAAAAGGAAAACATATTTTTATGTTTTATTTGGACCGCTCTCCCATCTGTCCTCTTGACCACCTGCGCATTCTTGAGCCATACCCTCACTTATCTCCGTGTAATAGCCTACGCCTCCCACTGTAGCACAGTATAAAACAATATTTTTTTTCCTTTTGTGAACGTTTTGTGTTTTAAATAATGTGATCTCTTTGAGCATTAGAATAAGCCTCTTAATTATGAATAATGTTGGTTCATGCTTTGATGTCTCTAGTGCTTTCTCAAATAATATCTCATTTGGACTGGACAGCTACTGTGAGCAGATCACTGACAGATTTCCTTTTGCACCTGTGCTTCAGCTGTGCCAGCTCACTCATGCTGATTGAAATCAGCAATCAAAATACACATAGCTCTGGATGTCAGTGATCTGCTTGATTTTGAAATGCGTACACTTAACTGGACACAGATGCTTTGCAGTGTGGCAGTGCTTCAGCGGATCAGATACTTACGGTTTTATACAATATGTTGCTTTGAATAACTTTTAGTTTGAGTGGCCACAAATCCAGATGTGTTTATGCCATAAATCTCGCTGTTTTCCAGTAGAGATTCTGCTCCAGCCAAAAGTAGATTTATTACTTTAAAATAAGGCCATATTCCTCTGACCCTATTCCTCCTGATCAGGGCAGGGATTTTGTAGCTCAATTTTAAGAGTGTATTCCTCCTCTCATACTCAGTTACACATAAATCTCATTAAAGGAAAGGGGGACTGAGAGGAACCTAAGGAGGACTGATACACTAAGATCCTTCATGACATTTGTGCTCTGTAAATGTGAATTTAAAATTATTTTCATTTGATCCCACAGGGTGATGCAGGATCTTCTGCCGCTGGGATTAAGGTAAAAACTTCCTGAGCTAATTTATTTATTTATTTATTTATCACTGCCTTTATTATAATAATAATAATAATAATAATAATCATATATTGTATATTACTATTGCTTTTCTAATTATTAATATTATTATTATTCGCATTCTTGTTATCATTCACATTTTCCTTCTACTTATTATTATTATTATTCTTGTTGCTGTTGTTATTATCGTTGTTGTTGCTGTTATCATTGCTTTTGTTGTTGTTATCCCATGCTTTTGTGTTCTCTCTTTATTATTGTCTTATGGTTTTAATGTTAAAACAGGGTGAGCCGGGTGAGCCAGGGCGAAGTGGGCAAAAGGTAAAGCAACAGTCATAAACAGAATCTAAGTGTGAATCCAATATATATCCATTTTTTTTAACAGATACGTTTATTCAACACCCGAGTTTTAAATTCAAGATGAAGTCTGTAAACAGTGTTAAAGTTTTAAAACATACCTCTCACTTTCGAGTCAAAACTGTCCATATATAGATACAAAACCACATACATGTCACAAAAAATGTCCATGCCGGTTTATGGCCTTCTAGTGTTTCAGCCTGGACTGGATTTGAGGCACAAAACAGGTCAGCCAATCAGTACAGAGATCGCTTTCATATATGAGTCTTAAAGACACAGTAACATAAACAGCCAGCTTAAATCTAACAGATAAAGAGTGATTGGAAAAAGGCCATGTAAACATTTTGGTATAGAAAAAAATTACAGTATTAGAAGAATGTAGCATATGGGCCCTTTAACTTTATTATCTTGAGGAGAGCTCTTGCATCCTGTTTTAGCACAGGTATTTTTCTTCACACAAAGCAACATTCTGATGTAAAGATCATATCATCTAGTAACTTGAGGTAGAAAGTGGAGGTCTTTCCAGGTAGTAACACTTTACCCCATTCAAACCGAAGACAGAGTTTAACATTACAGCCATCTTGTCTATTTATTTTATGCTGTTTCATGCTGTACTTTGACTTGTTCCAATTAATCTTCACTGAAATTCAGCGAGGCTTGGCAAAGTAGTTCTCTCTTTGGAGAACAGTTCATCATATTTTCAATCCTTTAAGGAAATTCATTGGAAATGTGCAATTGTGGTCAGATATCTATTTAAAATGGTCATTTTGAAAAATGTTCCTACTCACATTCCATATGTATATTAATTTTAATAGAGCATGAATGCCTAACTAACAATAAAAGTTTTTCCTCCACATGAAATGTTAATGCTTTTGATTCGGCTTTTCTTTCTCACTTTTTCATGATTTAACGAGCATTTCCTGGTGCAATAATCATATATCTGCATTCTAAACCTTCATAGTGACTTCAGAGATAAGAATGAGCACAGAAACATGGTCTAACCTTCACTTCACTTATTAAGCCTTTCTTTATCATAATGCATGCTAAACATACTTCAGTATGAACATGCTGGTTGACACAATGACCAATTGCTGTTCCACAAAATGAGCGTAACTTTCCATGGCTAGAACCCAGCTGAAACATCAGTAGACGCCTAGTGCTACTTAGCTTTCATAACAGAGTATCGATGATTGTCGTGTTGGTCGAAGACTGAAGATTGATCTAGTGATGTTGTGGACAGTGAGGAAACCTTTAGTGGTTGAGCTGGTTTTCCAGGCTCAAGGCCAGGAGTGGAGGCTTGGCTTGGTTTGGCTGTAATTTGTTGCACTTTTCCTGTAGGGAGAGCCAGGACTTCCAGGGCTGCCTGGACTTCCCGGAATAAAGGTAAATGTTGCCGTGTCTTCATCCCTAAAACTTCCCAACTGGACACAGTAAAATCACTTGTGATTAATTAACTCCTCCTTAATCAAAAATGAACCTAATTAGGTTCTGTTAAGGTCAGCAGAACACTGGTAACGTAACTGTACCAGCTGATCTAGCCATGTTCTGCCCACAAATTCATTCTTTTGTAGCAAATGTGCAGTTGGACAGGTTTTACACAACAAAAGTGTCATTCAACATGACAAAGACATACGACTCACTTTTTTATTAAAATATGAAAAAAAGAACAATTGTTATTAACGTCAGCTTCAAATAAAAAATACATTAGCATGACCATTCAGCTTCATTCAGATTTCTAATGTAATCTGGTTTCGATTAACTACAAGGATACAGTTCAGCTCAGTAACGTAACATTTTAAATTGAAAGCTCGTGTTTACCAGCGTTCTGTAAAGCTTGTCCAACTTTGCAACAGTTGCTGTGAAAGAAGGTATTTGTTGGCCAAGCATGGATAGATCAATTCTCTTTATCCAGCTACACAACTGTAGTGAAGGGACTCATTTCAATTCCATTGCAGTTGTATTGGCAGTATGTCTTTGTATTGAACGTATTTGTTTTGTCATCTATGTCCACTGAATTTATAGATTAAGCTTGTTAATATTCATTGAAATTAGCTCTCCAGGTATTATTTAGATATAGGTCTACAGCTTTGTTTTGAGGTTAATCATTCATGCAGCCCGGATAACCGAAAAGCTAGGCCTCAGAAAAGGCAGGCATTGTTCTAGAAATTTCCCTGATAATGCTGCATTAGCTTTCACCTCCTATTTACGAGCCAGACATCCACCAGATATTGTGTAATGTGCTTTTGTCTTTAATACGGTAGTGCTCCATTACACACATAGGGTACTTTGCTTGCCCACCTTAACATGTGAATGCAAGGAATGCTCAAACAGGCATGAGATAATGCTTGTTGCTGTTTTGATTTGTTTGGCTGCAGCACTTTTTTGTATGCTTGTAACCTGTTGGTCTTGTAAAATATCCCTGTATTTTATATAACCCTGTTATTCAGAGGCTGACTGCTTTTGGACGCTAATACTATTTTGCTAATGTGATGCTCATGTGTTCTTGGGAATGAAAGATTCTGGGTCAGATTCTTTGCATAATGCTAAACACCACATGTGGAGAATCTTATAGACTTTTTAGTAGGAGAGTAGGAGAGCTCAGAACCCTTTGGATGAACAGAAAATTTGTCAAGAACCAACGCAAAAAACAAAACTTTCAAGCACAAAACACTTTTTGTGTTTTTGAGTTTGGAATGCTACAATATGGACGTTTTAGTCACATTCTTAAAAATAAAAAGGTGACATAAAAGCTTCTCTGGAGCAATGTCACTGAGCAATCACTTTTAGTTCCCTGGAGAACCTTTCTTTTTTTTACACATATTCCATTATCAATACACAGGACTGGGTGAACCATATAGGAATCCTTACTGTAATTAAATAAATAAATTATTGGATGAATCGACATGTGTCAGTTCTTGATTGCAAATCTGCAGATCCTTTTTAGGTAGGTGATTTATTGATGACTGCAGATGCTGATCTTTCTGTTTTCGATCTTGTCTTCTATTTGTGTGAAGTGTGCATAGTGGTTCGGGTCAGGAAACTGAAATGACTTGCGACAAACATTCTGCTTTTTGGTTTGGAAAAACGCCCCATGTGCTTTAGCAGTATGTTCTGGGTCATTGTCCTCAGTGGCACCACCCACGGAGCAGTTAAGGTGCTTCTGTACACTTCACAATTCGTGCTGCTGCCGTCAGCAGTTACATCATTAAAGTAAAGACAAGTGAGTCAGCTCCACTGGCAGGCATACACGCCTATGGGACCAAGTTTCACAGATGAGGTGTATTCTTTGGATTATGAACATTTCTTTTTTTCCTCTACACTTACATCCCTCAGTCAGCCCAGTGGAAGCTAAGTTTCTCGTCATCTGTGCAAAAGACTTGGGGTTAATCTGGCTCAACTGAACAAATATTTGGTAACATCCACTCTCAACCATCTCAGAATTGAACCATTTTGTGGCAACTTTTTTTATATATTTGTTTACCCTTGGGCCAGACTGAAAAATACAACATTTCTCTGGTCTAGTCCAAATAGTTTAGGAGTTACAGTGGCTTGATTTTTCCTTTGTTTGCAAAAATGCTTGTTCTGGAAAAACAAATCTTGGTTGAATTGCAAATATGTATTCATTTACCTTGTAGCATGTGTCCACCTGACGATTCTGAGAAAAACACACGTAACTCTGCAACTCTGAGTTTAAGTAATAACTAATAATAAGTAATAATTATTATTTTGTCATTAAAGTTATGATCAGAGCACAAAGCAACAGGAGATTGAAACTAATCACCCAAATGCAGAAACAGGAAGCAATAAAGAACGTGTTAAAATACAATTAAATAAGTAATATTTCTGAAATATGTTGTTACTATTACAGCTATACCAAAATTTATATTGTAATTTGAGCTAAGCTTACAATTCTTTTGAGTGAGAGCTACATGTCATTTTCTCGTTATCATTATCTAACACAAGGGATGTTACGGAGTGATCACGATCATGGGTCACTCTTTAAGATTAATTACATTTCTAGGCACTAAACACTTGAACATTTGAGGCTCAGTAGCTGGTGGCCCAGCAGTCAGGGAGTTTGCCCTGTGATCAGAAAGTTTGAATCCCAGTGGCACCTCTGAGGTACCCCTGAGCAAGGTACCGTCCCCACACACTCCTCCCTGGCCGCTGTGTTCCTGGCTGCCTGCTGCTTCACTAGGTGAATGGGTTAAATGCAGAGAATGCAGTTTCGTGCTGTTCACACTGTGTGATGCGGAGTGTTTACGTATGACACTTCCATTTTATACACTTATTGATAAACAGAGTGTTTCTTGCTTCTTAACCAGATACCAAACATTTGTATGCTTTTTATTCAACTAGATCTGATAACACCTTCTGGCACCTTTATATTTACGAGTTATATTTTATACTGCTATGGTCAGTGCACAGAGATGATGGGAGAGTGTATTTACACAGAGACATAGATCACTATATTTGAGAAGTTACAGAAAATACAACTTAATTACACATTTGTCTTTTTCTTGTCAAAACATTAGACATGGGACATCATGAAGAGCTGAACAGGGCAGAGGCTGATATGAAGAGTTTAATTCTTTTCAGTCAAACTGGCAGGCCATTGTTACAACTTGCTAAGCTTTTTTGGCTCCCTGAGATGAATTACAAAGCACGGAGAGCTGTCTTAGCTGCATTCAAATTAGGAAAATTAGGAAAAATCATCACAGAGCAACTTGAGTCTCTCCTGCTTTTCACATTATGACCACATATTGCTGAGCAACAGGTATTGTTTAGTCTGTATCTCAAAATAACTTTCCAGGTTTGAAAGACTTTTTTTGTAATCACTCTCTTGCTAGCATAGATAGTGTTTGAGACATATCCACTCAAGAGGCAGTCGGAGTTTTGAAAGGCGGAATGGGTTTTCTGTTTTACGTTCCATTAAAGCTCATCCTACATTACCCACTGCTGAAACTGATACTGTCCCATCTTGACATCGTTCCTAACATCAGTTCAGTGTATGCCACAGAAGGCATCTGATAAATTTTATTTCAACATCACATAAGCCTAGACCTGGTTCACTTGTCTCAATAACACTTTCTGCACTACAGGGTGAGCCTGGTTTCCTTGGGCCTCAGGGAGAGCCAGGACTACCAGGGCTTCCAGGAACAAAGGTGAGTAAAAAAATTGCAAGCCATTTTCAAGCTAGTTGCTCAACAAGTGTAAATGCTGATACAGTCCCGTCTTTTGTATTAAAGAAACGTATCACCTTGAAACTTTGCTGTTTTGGTCAAGATCTTTGTGACCACAAAGAACAGGCACTCCACATTCCATTAATCGTGTCCAATATAATACAGAATTGTACAACAGTTACACAGAGCTGTCAGCCCCAACCATCACTGTGTGACAGTGAGGGTCCAGTGGACAGCTTACATTTAGTGCCGACGATAGCATAACACTAACAGTCAATAAACAACAACTGGACTGTGACAAATTCATCTCCAGATATTTCTTTCAGCAGATTGTATATTATTGAGAAGGTGTAGGGAAGGTCATGAGTCTAAAATAATAATATGTGTACACACTCAAAACAAAGTGGTGTGACTGTAGTGCAAATGACAGACTGCGAGCCAGTCACATGGTTCCATACTGCCCTCTACTGCTCACTCCAAGCAGAGCATCACTCACATCAGAAGCATTCTGGCTAGTGCCACCAAAAGAGTGAACACTGTTTATGAATACTATGTTCACCAATGGCTAAATTTAACTGGTACCCAGAAAATTAATCCTTCTGTGTTGCCAACAGAAATGTTGCAATTTGTGAATAAATCTATAATACACTGTTTTAAAAATGTTAATTCTGCGATCATGTTAAAGATATAACTTGTCAAATTATCTGCCCCAAGGGGTTACATATGTGAGGTATATTATTTTTATTATGGCTTCATTCTCAGTGTAGTCCAGCTTTCTATAAGAGTATAGAATCAGCTATATCTCTTCAACATTTTAGGCACTGCATAGGTTGGGCTCTTATTTGTTTAGCTAGTTTGAAAGCAGTGTCTGAAACAAAATGGGTTATGTATTATCGACAACTGTGATTTCAAACTTTTAATTAAGAAATGAAATTATAATTAGGTAGTAGTGTATGAGTCAGTTCAGATTAAACAAAGTCACCAGAACAAATTGTTTTCTTTCAGGGAGAGCGAGGCGAGTCTGGGCCGGCAGGAAAAGGTGAGCGCGGAGAGACTGGACCAGCTGGACAGAAGGTTAGTATTGTTGAAGCCAGAGGTAGACGACAGTGAAACTAGCTGTATATGAACATTGTGATTATCTCTGATTATCAAAAATGTCAGTCTCATCATAAATTGGGATGCTTTTTTTCCTTTGTTAAAGTGTTTACTTTTTTTTGTGGAAATGTAGGAGGAATTTGATAGACGGGTCAAATTTGTGTAAGCCTAAAGCCAGAAAAGAAAACTCCAGAACATGAATCAAATGGTTCCAAATGGCATATTTACACTGACCATGAAGCCCTTGAACTGCATTCTGGTGTAGGCCGGGAGTAAATGAGTTGACCTGACCTTTCAAAGGAAATTACTGGCTTTAAAGGAGATTAAAACATTGGTTGGGGTTTTTTTTTCTAGGGTAGATTTTCAAACAGCAGTTAATTATTTTCATATAGGCTGGCTCTACATGTGGTTTCTTCATCAGTCTAATAAAGTGGTTTGACATGGAGCAATGTGAATGTCCCTTTCTTACAAGACATCCCACAAGAAAACTTGGCCCTCCCATGTTATTAGTGCTCCAGTTTAAATAATCAACTTTAACTGATCATGTGCAAAACCACCACCAGAAGCACAACCACAACATCATTTACACAGAGTGTTCCTGTAATTAAGCTTAATTCAGTTTTTACCAGCTTTTAACAATAGAAGTTGATTTATTGGTGTACCAATGTTGTCATGCAGCAGTGTGAAAGTGATGGTTGTTTACTCTAATTATCGCCACTAGGGAGCACAAGGGGAGCCTGGAACACCTGGCCTGAAAGGATCCAAGGTTAGTGAGAGGGCTTTTGTTTTTTTAATTTCTGTGTTTCATTTAAAAATGTATTTGGATATAACGGGTCAGAAAATCATTGCTGTTTTTGTATATAACACTAAGGGTTTCAAAGTCGTACATAGTAGTGACTGAATAAGTATTAATAGTAACAAATTAACAACAAATGGGTGCTGGATCACTTATTTATGTGCAATACCTTACATGCAAAATTCTTCATGTGCAATATTACTGTTTATGTTAATATTACTTTTTATTACTTAACATCACTACTGATTCTCTACTAATACAATAACTTACTTCAAACTACCATTTGTGTTGGTAGATTTCACTCAGTATTTATATCCAGCATTTCTGTTTATAGCATAGTGTGTTTTCAAATTGAGCTTTTTTTTCTGCCGATTTTTTAAGTCATATTTTATTTAGACTTTAGATTTTATGTTGTTTTTTGTCTCTGTGTCTCTGTGTCTTTGCAGTCATTACATAAGCAATTTCCTCCAGGATCAGTCAAGTTTTCTGATTCTGATTCCGATTTTGATTCTGAATAATTCTGCAGTTAAATGTTACTGTGGGCACTGAGGTCAGAAAGGTTTTGAAATTCTCTGTTAATCTAATATTTGTTCTGTTGCTGCAGGGGGACACTGGAGACAAAGGGGACGATGGCCTCATGGGGCCAAGAGTGAGTACCTAGTGTGAAGCAAGTGGATGTTGCATTGAGAATTATAAAGTAAAAATGGTATATTGTCACTGTCAGGACAAAATCTTAAAACAAAATCTTACTCTGACCTATAATGAAAGATTCTTTCTCCTGTAAAGTTTTTTTCTCTGGAGATATGAGTTTTTGTTCTGACAGTGATGATGTATAAAATACAGTGTATACAATTATAGAACTGCATGGCATTCTCTGTTAAAAAGCCCTTCAATTACAAATTTTTTAGACAAAGAAAAAACCAGACAGACAATCAGTCACTGTCACAAATCCAAATGCAGTACTGGCTTATTCATTTCTTTGTGCAATCAACACACTGTTAATATAGGGTCCGCCTGGAGAGAAAGGTGACCAGGGCACAACTGAAATCATTGACTACAACGGAAACATCCAGGAGGCACTTCAGGTCAGACTATCTACTGTTTTAGCTGAGTCAGAGAGTCTGTGAGTTCATTTGCCTTTCTTTGTGTTTGTCTAATCTGTCTGTTCATGAACAGCACAAGACATCGCCAAGGCTTATGATAAAAACTGGAAAAACAAGCTAAATGTTAAGTGGTTTATTTGTCATGTACTTGACAAAATGTCACTTAGTGCTGGATGATGTATAGTCTATACCTGCTTTGGTGTCACGCAACAGTAATGATTTCCAGTTTTAACAGCAAGGAAGATAACAAGCATTATATGTGATAACATTCTATTACATAAAGCAACAGTGTCCCTGAAGTGCACACTGTAAGCTTCTCTTTGGTGCAGTTTTTAGAAAAGGAAACAAAAGGAAATGCAACAGATGTCAGGTTTTTAAGACATTTTTCACAGCGAAGCAGCACTCAGGAAGCATTAACTTAATTATCATTATCTTACATTTCATCAAATACACTTGTAAAGTGATGTATTGGGAAATTACTGTGATGTTGAATTGAATCAGTGTAGGCCTGCACCTCTGTCACTGTTTTTGTTTTGTTATGTAAAAAATGCAACAAAGTGCAGAGCAGAAAATCGGTTTAAATAGTATTTGCATGTTGGCACTTGTCCTTCCAGCTGGGAGGATAGACAGCAAGCATGCTCACAAACAGGTTAATTCCATGCATAACTAGTAATCTTATCTCTTGCCTTCTCCTGACTCCTGGCTGCCTACAGAAGATAACCACTATTACAGTGACGGTAAAAAATCTCCGTCTTGTCTGTGTTACATGAGTGCTGTACTTTGCCCTGCATGAACCTAATCCAATTCCCGTGAATATGCTTCTCTGCTAATTCAGCACTCCCTTGAACCTTTCTTGTGACTGCTGCATGTGTTTGACATTGTACCTGAAAAAGTACAAGGCAGCCTCAAATTTATCAAGGCTTATGGCGTACTTTGGACTAGAGGCTAGACTGAGAATGACATAAAGACGAAATGAATGCCTCTGAAATAGCCTCATTAGTATTTTGTAATAACAGAGCCACACACTGTCTTCTATTACACTGATAAGAGAATGAGAAGGATGTGGGCCCCGTTCTTTGTAACTGATTTGGATAGTTGTTCCTCAGTAAGGGTCAATGATGTGACAGTATGACACACAGTTCATAGGAGTGGAAAATGCAGCATCAGTGAGAACAGCGCTGTTACCTCACACATGCAGGGTTGGGTTTGAATCCGGGTCCTGGCCTTGTGTGTGTGTGTGTGTGTGTGTGTGTATGTGGAGTTTGCATGTTCTCCTCATGGTGGTGTGGATTTCCTCCGGGGTCTCCAGTATCTCCCACAGTCCAAAGACATGCATGTCAGGTGAAATCTGGATTCTAAATCGACCATAGCTGTGAGCGCATGGTGGGATGGTGCATTGCCCAGGGTGAGTCCCTGCCTCGTGCCCATAGACCCCAGGATAGGCTCCGGGTACCCACGACCCTAGTAAGGATTAAGCTGTTACAGAAAATGAATGAATGAATCATATCTTATAAGAATAAATTAAGCTGATTCCCTAGTTTTTCTTTAAAAAGACTTGCATCTCTTCAAAGAATGGCATACAAATATAAAACCATTAAATCCTCAAAAGTGAACATTTTCATTTCATTGGAGGTTTTTACAATATAACACAGGCAAGTCGCTTTTAAAGGCAGCACTGATAACACTAGAAAAACTGCACATACCCTGAATGGACATCCAGTCTGGCACAATCATGTCATTTTACTGAAGCAAATTACAGAACTGCTTTAAGGCGCACTCAGCTGACATTTTAATTTACTCTTTAGTCACTTCTAATTAACATCGGCTACTATGTGTTCTGTAAAGCACCTTTCAAAAGTGCTGAGTTGGCTGTTGGAAAAACAGGCCATGCTGCGATTGCAGCACTATTGATAATGGCACTCCTCTGATGTTCTGGTACACATGTGGTGAATACTTAGAGAACTAATGTCTGTGCCTCGACTTCTCTGAAACTCATATGGCATCTCCTGTTGTATACAAAATCATCTCAAGGAAATAATTTGTGCTGCTGACATATGTAGTCAGTCCTGTAACACAGAACTAATGTCTACCCCTGAATGAGGAAATACCCCATTCCAGCTCACAAGGAGATGAATTCAGTACTAAAGCAGATACATTCAGCATAGTATTGTTCAATACAAATGCATCCCTTTCAAAAAAGGAAACTGTTACTGTCCCATTGCAGTGTCTAGGGGTAAAGAAAATAATTGTGGAGTATGGGAGGTTTAATGGAAGAAAACAACACAGACAAGAGCTGTACCACTTAAACTAATGCTTTAATGCTTTATTTCCAGCCCAGGGTTTATGTCTAGAGCTACAAGTTAGGTTGATGAGTCTAATTAATCTAACTAGGCTTAAACAAAATAAATAACTCAATTCATTTGATTTATTCCATATATACAATATGGACAAAAGTTTTGGGATGCTTGACCACTACACCAACTGGGACTTCAATGACAATGCTTTCAAATACAGAGGCTTTAATATGGAGTTGGTCCCCCATTTGCAGCTATAACAGCTTCCACTCTTCTTGAAAGGCTTTCCACAAGATTTTGGAGTTTCTGTGGGAATTTGTGCCCATTCACTCTGTAGAGCATTTATGAGGTCAGTCACTGATGTTGTACGAGAAGGTCTCACTCACAATTTCCACTCCAGTTCATCCCAAAGGTGTTGGATGGGGTTGAGCTCAGGACAATACATTTACATTTACGGCATTTAGCTGATACTCTTATCCAGAGCGACGTACATCAGTGCTCAAGTAGTCCACATTTGTTCTTTGTGGTGCATCCCTGGTGCGTCTGCAAAATCTTCTCCGCGTTCCAATTTGGCACACCCAGATCCTCTGTATGGCTAAAACAAACTACAAGTATTACATATTCTTTTCACCAAGGAGCAAAACAAACTGACTGTCAAAAGCAAAGCAGCTTCACACGCACTCAGCAGACAAATACATTTGTTTGCACCAAGACCAACCTCTCTTCTGAAAGCAACCATTCCAATTTGTGGATCAAGAAGCTCAGCCATTGGTTGAAACTCCACCTTAAGAGCAAGTTCTACAGGTTCCAAAAATGTTTCTGAGTAAAGACAAAGAGTGAAGGCTTCACAGCACATTTTACAAAGGCATGTGTACTTTGCGCTGGTCTCTCTGACTATGTTCTTATAACCATTACAACCAACTGCTGGTCCTGCAGTTATATAGAACAAGTTAGTCTTTACAAGCTATTATGCAGTCCCATGGACATATCTTCCTCTGTGCATTTTCAATCAAAATGCTGCTGGCAAAATCCTGACAGTTGTGACCAGCCTAATTTACTATAAGTATCAGACCCTCTGTCTGCATGTGGGCAGATTGTCTGAGTTTGAGACTATTTTTTGCAAACAGAATTGCAATTACAGTTAAGCCCAAATCTTGCCCAAAATGTATGTAACAATACAAAAAAAGTGAAAGCCTCGGTAACACTTTATAATAACTACACCCTATGAATCATTAGTTAAGCATTGGTAAATAGTTAATTAATCATTTATAA
>JBBPCX010000011.1:15240641-15257167 GCA_037974365.1 Hydrocynus forskahlii
ATAAATGATTAATTAACTATTTACCAATGCTTAACTAATGATTCATAGGGTGTAGTTATTATAAAGTGTTACCAAAGCCTCTTATTAATTGGGTCTTGCTAAACTGCTAAAAACAGGTTCACATAAACAAGCTACAATGAATGGGGCCCCGGGTACAGAAGATACACAGAGATCACTACTAGCATTCCTGGCTTGATTGGTTAACAGGGGTGCAATTTAATTGGCTTAACCGCACCAGCACTTCTTGTGATGTCTGTGAAACAAATTTGGAAATCATGTTGTTACTAATTAGTTTCACTGGATGAGCTTGTAAAGCATGTTTTACAGCTAAATGGCTATCCCATGCCAAGACATTTAAGTAATCCAGTATCAACATTAATCTTCTTATTTTTGTTTTGACTCTGATTGACAGATAATGTGCTACTCTCATAATCTGTATTTGAAATACATAAATCATGTTTTTCTATTTGTTCATTTAGGGCCCCCCTGGACCTCCTGGACCAATTGGACCACAGGGTATCAAGGTATCAATAATGTCCAATCCAACTATATTTAATTAAACAGCTAACTTTCCACTGTTGGCTCATGAACAGATCTAACAAACAGCAAGTTGATGGAATAAGACACAATGGCTTATCAGTTTTCAAATAAGACAAAATCCAAACCACATAGCAGGTGCTTAAAGGGGGTATGCATTTGATTTTATAAAGCATCTTTTCACCTATACATGTACAGCTTCTTTACCAAGTTAGGCCAGTAACTGGAAAGCCAGTTCCCATGCTGTTTTGTTAGTTAAGCTGTTTGCAATAAAAAGCACAAATTCATAAACAGATAATCATAACTGAAATACTGTGCCTACTTTTCAAAGGGTGATCCAGGTCCTCCAGGTCTCCCAGGCCTTGATGGAGAGAGGGTAAGAAAAGAGAAAATGTGTTGTGTTTTTCTGTGTTTTTTAGTATAAATGATACCAGGACAAATCATAATGCTAATAACTGCATACTGGCCCAGGGTTACAAAGGTTCAAAAGGAGATATGGGCATGCCTGGAACAGCAGGAGATAAAGGAGCAGTAGGATTACCTGGACTACCAGTAAGGAAAAGTCTATTAATCATTTTAGATTAGTTTCAGTAGTACCACATCCTGAAAAAGGTTAAAAGATCTAATTAGTTATAACATGAAGGTCAGTAATTCTGTGGTGATGTACATAGGGTGCTAATGGCCAGAAGGGAGACAAAGGCGATGCTGGCCTGCCTGGACCTCAAGGACCTTCCGTAAGTACAGCAAATACCAGAGTTCAACCAAAGTGAATAATTACCTGTTGAAAATACACTGATCAGCTTGTTCATCAAAACCACCTGCCTAATATTGTGTAGGTTTAACTTGTGCCACCAAAACAACTCTGACCAGTCGATCAGGAGTGTAACAGTGTAGTCAATACACAATTTAGTTCAGCAGATGATTGGTTCATGGTTCAATACACTCATTATACATTCTACAAAGTGAGACTGAAAACAATTCAGTGTTCCAACAATATTTAGAAATCTGAATGAGGAAAAATGATGAATGAATTCAGTTCTGGTACAGTTTACTAATGAAACTGTAAGGCAGGGTGTAAATGTGATGGACTGGATTGTTGATTAGTTAATTTAACCCTGTAAACAATGTAGTCATATCACATATCATAATATCATGATGCATATTGTCACTTTTAATATTTCAGTGCGTTGTTACAGTCCTACTGTCGAAGCATAGACTTCACAAGACCTCTGAAGGAGTGTTGTATTATCTGCCACTAAGCCAGCAGATCCCTTAAATCCTGTATGTTATGAGGTGGGGCCTCCATGGATTAGTCTAGTTTGTCCAGCACATCCTACACATGCTCAGACAGACTGAGACCAAAGACCAAATCAATACCTTGAACTCTCAAACCAATTTTATCAAACCATAACGGAACAATTTTTGTAGTGAGGCAGAGAACATTATTCTGTTGAAAGATGCCACTGCCATTACAGAATACTGTTGCCATGAACATTGTCCAGAGCATTGCTCTGCCTTGGCCGACCAGCCTTCCTCCCATAGTGCATTCAGGTGCCAACTCTCATACTCTGTGTACACGATGAACAGAAAATGTGAGTCATCAGACCAGGCCACCTTATTCCATAACACCACTGTCCAGTTCTGATGCTCACATTCCCGCTGTAAGTGCTTCCATGGTTAGCATGGGCACTCGGATCGCTAGACAGCTCCAACTCAACTATCTGTTTGTTCCACGACCTTTCTATCAAAACCAGCATTAACTTTTTTTGCAATTTGCCCTGTGGAACTGTACCAGACAGGCCAAACTTTGCTCCTCATATGCATTAGTGACCCAGCCATTTAGGAGCAGCTCTAACTCAGTTATCTAGCCGCCACAGTTTGCCTTACAAAGTCAGATCCCTACACCTGCCCATTTTTATTGCTTCCAAAACATCAACACCAAGAACTTACTGTTCACTTGCTGCTTAATATATCCAAGCCCTTGACCGGTGTCATTGTAATGAGATAATACATTTTATTGACCTCACCTGTCAGTGGTTTTATCATTGTGGCTCTTTATCAAATGTATTTGACCTTTTTTAAATTAACAGATTATAGGTCCCCCTGGAGCACCTGGGCCACATGGCCCCCCTGGTCCAATGGTGAGTTTAAGTGACTACATGGTCACAGATATCAATTTTAGTGATAATATTCTATGAGATTATTCAAATTTAGGATAGATTTTAAAAACCAAGATAACTCATGTTTATCTTGCACATGCTTTTCAGGGCCCACATGGATTTCCTGGACCAAAGGTAAGTCCTAAAGTAAATATTTAAAATTTAATGCCTGTGTTTCCCCTAACTTCGTTAAACCATAACTGAATTTTCAAACAAAAAACATCCCTCCCTGCAGAGTCAAGACAAACTGTAATTCTCAACACAACACCTAATAGCAAAGAGCATTCCATTAATAAGGGTTATCGGGTCAGATTCCCAATTAGGGATTAAGCCTAGTATATTTTATATTTTTCTTTCGGTGGAGAATGTCCATTCAGAGTGCTGTATAGACCAGGACTAGGATTAATCCCTGTCCAGGAAATTGACCCTTTATCTGACACATAGGAAATCCTTGCTTCTTTAGACTAACCTCTGCCACTCCTCTGAATTTAGGGGGAGCCAGGTTTGCATGGTTTAAAAGGTGTGCGAGGGGAGCCAGGTCACAAAGGTGATCGAGGACCGATGGGACTCCCTGTAAGTAGCCTAAATCATGCCGTGCACCTTGGATCTCAATGCTCAAGCCTAACTCTTACATTCCTTTAACCTCCATTTCCTACCCTGTTCACTTCGTCCGTTTGTACATCCAAAAAGCAAATCTGCACAATTTTCAGTTTTCTCCAAATAAACGTGATCAGCCAGGAGATTTTATCATCTGAGAAGTCTGAAATTTGGTTTTTATTTTGCACTGGAACTACAGGGCTTATGAAGCTAAAACTACTTACATTTTACTTGAAGTAAAAAATTTAATTTAAACAGTTTGGCTAATTAATACCATTTGTACATAAGCAGTTTTATAAATAAGTGAATGTCATTAATATAAAATGAAATATATGAATCAAATTGGAACTGTTTTATCATCTGAATCCATTCTAACTTATCATGGCATTCCCTACCTGAGTGCAGGGTGAAAGTATTTGCTCAGAAAGAAAGGTATTCCAGTTGCTGCTGCTACTGTTCTTAGTGATGTCCCATGAATTTGTCAATTTTATTTAAAAAAAAAAAAACATCAGCAAGATTACTTAACAACTTGACACGATTTGAGAAGCAGGTGAGGATTTGCACATACAGATTTAATAAGATGCCATCTGTTACTTGTCATCTTTTTGATAGTTCCAATGCAAAGCTCAAGAAGCAAGTTTTGGACACACACAGGATAAGGGAATTACAAGGAATAAAATTGTGTAAATTTCATTTTTGGCCAAAACATCCCTGTAATGATCGCAAGTCCCCTTGGTTTCCTTCTCTCTCTCGTCTGCTGCCCCGCCTCTGTCTGCTTTATATGCTGGTGTTCTGCCCGTGTTAACTGCGTTAACAACTCAGTTGGCAATTTTTGTCTGTCTCACGGTGTTCATCATGTACTAATCCCCCTCTTCATGTCACTCATACTTCCATAAATGCACAGGGAGCGTCTGGCTTGGACGGCAAGCCGGGATTCACGGTGAGTTTCACGTGATTGTAGCTTCATCCCCCAGCCAGCATCTCTTCATAGCTTTGAGATAAACTGGGCCACAAAAATGACTTGAGTGACGTTGTATTATGGTGGGGGACTGCAGAAATAGTATTATTTCTGTGCTGTATTTCAAGAGAGATTGCTTTCTATAAAACACAGTATTTCAATAAAAGGCCCAAAGGCCACTTCAGATCCCTGTCTGTCTGCCGATGAGTGTGAAATTAACCTAGCATTAACACCCACTCATCTATTAACATATTGCCATCATCACAATCATTTTGTTCCTTTGTGATTGACATATGCATGCATGAATTCATCACTGATTGACATATGAAAAATCCAAGTCTGTGTGATTGCAGAGTTTTCAGGTTTGAATAGCTATAGTAAAGTTCGCTGAAGCTGTGCATACTTTCTGGCCAGAGGACTGGGCAGACCTATGGTAGCATCTTTGTCCTCATCGACCTTACTAAAGATTTAAGTAATTAATGACTTCTGTACTTCTGTTTGTAGGGTATGGATGGCCCAGTTGGCGCCCCTGGCCCTGCGGGTCCTAAAGGAGACCGAGTAAGTTTGATTTCCCTTTGTGTTATGAATTAAGTTACAACAGTTCCAAGGTCTGGTATGTTTCTGTAAGCTGTTAGAAATCACACCACACCCTGGTAACAAGCTATCTAATGTAAATTCATTACACAAACATTATACGTTTCAGTGGCTATTACAAATTTGTAGCACGTTCAAACCAGCTCTGCACAGATTGTGAAAACTTTGACTTAAATACAGAGCTATTAGCTTTATTATACCTGTTAAACCTATGCCTGTTATAACTGTTCCTCTCGTGTTCACAAAAATGTGTTTTGGTATGGCAAGTATGAGGAGGAAGATGAGGGTCATTTTTATTAACTCATGATTTCTGGTAACCAAGCTTACATGCTTAATTTGGGACTTTCAGAGTCCCCGACATATATTAGTAATGTCATTTTACTCTTCTACATTAACATGTTATTGTTATTTGTAAATATACACAGGTGCACAGTAAAGAACAGTATGGATCAAATGTGTGCTATAGCAACAGAGCACATATTTACTGTTTTGTTTTTGGGGTCTTTTCTCAATTAACTATTGTGTTTTTGTCAGTGTTTAATGCCATAATATCAGGCAAATATCTGACTATCATGTCAAGACAGTTGGATTTTTATGTAAGGTTTGTTAACAGTAACGCTAGCGATAAGCTGTAAAATGTATCTCACAGGGTGAAAGAGGTCCTGCAGGTGAGCCTGGGCCTAGAGGACCATACGGACTACCTGTAAGTAAATGGATTTAATTTGTAGAAAATAGTTAGTTAAAGACAGCCGCTGTGAAAGAAACCAAAATTTGCCACTACGTCAAAGTAGTAATAAATAGTAGGTTTCATAAGACAATGTCATTTGCAAAGAATGCTTTGTGGATTTTAATTCCCGTATGTTTTCCCCCAGGGTGCTGCTGGGACACCTGGGCTGGATGTGAGTTGAAACAAACAACAGCAAGTCCACCTTACTGTTGAGAAGTCTTTTAATGTGCTTTGGGTTTTTGCTTGTGTTTTGTAGCGCCGCTCTATTTGTCACTGACAGTATGCAGCCCTCAGTAGTTAGGTCTCGAGGCATGTGTAATTATCTGAAGTTGTATTTTGCAGGGGTTACCAGGCTTAAGGGGAGAAAAAGGCGACGTGGGGGAAAGAGGAGAAAAGGTGACCATGACATAGGGAACCTTTCTGACAACCTCTTAATTAGACGATCTGGTGTCAATGGACCAAGAAAGTGCATTTTAGGGAGAGGATGTACTTTTTCATGTAGCATACATTCTGATTTATTATTTTATGCATTGTAAATGGTATTTGCAATGCAGTGTCTTTAAATATTTGTCATTCCTTTCATACTCCACTCAGATACATTAAAACTGACACAACCTAGCATTCCAATTACACACATGACACTTCAGGCATCATTCCGCATTTTCTATGTCAATTCATTTTATCACTCCACGACCATTCGATCCAGCTAAAAAATAGCAGAGCAGTATTCACACTGTTGATCAAGTTTTATACCAAAGTATTTCAGAGATAGTCCATTGACAGCAGGCAATTGAAACTGCTGAAACATGAAACATGAAGCTGTTCTGATGCAGTTTCTTCTCTCATGCATGCTTCTATTAATTGCAGATTTCAATAACATGGATAAACTGGACAAGTTTACACATTTTAAAATGTCATGGAATATGCCAGTCCTCCAAAAAGCAGGACATGCTACATAATATTTTCAACATTTTGCTTCTCATTGTAGTTTCATCACATGTATATCTAATTAAATTAGTGAAATTGAATTTCATTGATCTTAATTAATTGGTGCCATTAAATGGGTACTGGTGTCATTAAATGGGCACATTATTACATTACTTAAAGCAAGCATCGTGTTTCTCAAAGCTGACCAAAAACAATCATTATTATTATGATTTAATTTGCATTATCATAGTTTCTAATGTGGTTAAAGTCTAACTTTGTTAGTCACCCAGCCTTCCTTGCACTCAAATCAGATTCCATGGCATAATACACATAGAGTATAAGATTTTTAGATCACTACTGCTTGTGTGTATGCTGCCTGGTTTATGTCCATTCCCTCATTTTCAAGAAAACTGTATCCCTTCCTGTCCTTAGAGACAATTACACATAATGATCTAAACATCTGACATCATGTCTCTTAAGAGTTTTTCCCATTTCCAAAACTCTCCACGTGCATTAAAGTCATGAGTCAATCAATCTCCATATTCATCTTTTCTTCATTAAGTTTTGTCATTTAGGCCAAAAGTAAGAGTCCAGTCTCATTCCTATGTATAAATTGAGATACAGAGCAGGTTATGGTCCATGTACACACCGTATAGTCTGTCGTAGCTGTGTTATGTTTTAAGTCTTTTTAGAAAAGGATGCACAGCCCCTCACATGTTGCCAAAGACATTGAGAAAGGGATACAGTTTTTTTTACTGTTTTCAGGGTAGATTGTGTGAAAGTTCTTTGGGGTGTTTTCCCTGCTCTTTCTCTTCCTATGTGCCCTCTAAGACTCTTATTATACCTTCTCCCTTCATCTGTTCCAGACCTAGCCTCAATAGTTCCTTCTTTTTGATACCCTCTCCCTGTCTAACTTAGCCTGTCTTTCCCCATACTGGAATAAAGCCTTCCTTTTATAACCCCTCGCTGTCCTAATGTTCACTTGCAGCGAGGACAGTCATTGCGGACTGATTGTGTGGACGGACTGACTGTGTGGCTTCAAATTTGCAGGATTACACAAAAACTTTCCATAAATGTGCTTTACTTATCATTGTCCATGTACTTTTTCCACTGTCTATGTATGTTTTTCTACATTACAGACAAGCAGAGCACATCAAGCAAATACATACGTACAGAAATATACTGTCACATTCAGGGCCCCAAAAAACTATGCTCATGTACTGTGACGCTAAAATTTCTCCAGCTGATCACACCATTGTGTCCACAGGGGGAGAAGGGAAAGAAGGGCAAAAAAGGGCCTAAGGGGGAGAAAGGAGAACAGGGTGCCCCTGGATTAGATGCACCTTGCCCATTGGTATGTCCCAGCTGAGGGTTGGAAACTTCCCGGTGACGTAAGACAACGGATCCCTCAGAGAGGAGTGCCCCCATGGACAATCTGGCAACCCAAATGCCCCTAAACAAAACACTGTGTGCTTGATCACCTGGTAGCATCTAGCTTTCCATATCATATACCACAATATGTAGTTAGGCCAAATGCCTCATTAATCATTGGAGATGTAATTGAATGGTGGGTAAAAGTGGTTGCCAGTCACCAGCAGTGCCACTCCTCTCTGCCCTGTGCCGTGCCCTCGTAGTGAGAGGCCGGAAGGGCGCCTGCAGCCTCTATCCCAGTAACACTCCCAGTTCCCTTTCTATGACACAGGGTTTCCGGGGCATTAAGGGTGAAAAGGGCGAGCCAGGCCAGCCTGGTCTGGATGGGCTGGATGCCCCGTGCCAATTGGTACAGTATCCTCTTTTCCTATCCTCTCCTGTGCATGTCGCCATTCTCCATGCTCACACCTCAGTACAGCTGCTGTATGTAATCATGGCACAATGTCTGTGGCACAGTGCCCAATGCTGTAACATTCACACATGACTTATGCATGCTTAACTAGAGCATGCTCCATTACCCAATCACCTGACACCTGTCCTGCATGTCTGGCTTGCCAGATGCTAAAAGGAATTCCTTCAGACTAATGTCTATCTGCTGCATTTGTTGATTGCCATGAGTATGAGCTGCTCTGTATATACAGCCATGGAAAAAAAGAAGAGACCACTTTTTCCTTTTTTTCTGTTCACTGTTTGTACAATGTGTGTGTGTGTAAGATGCACAGGTTGCTATTCTGTTATGATCTATTGCAGTGTGAGCCGTGTAAAAAATAAGAAATGCCTCCATATGTGTTGTGAGTGCAGTAGTGTTTGTGCAGGAGCTTTTCTATGTGCTGTATTCCAGCAGTTTCACTCCTGATTCAGTTTCTGATGGGATGAAGCAGAGCTCACACATGCACACACTACACTTAACATTACTATTTTAATTGTTGCAGTTGTAAAATAATCTAAGAGTGTTTTGTAAGGTGTAATATATTATTTATATGTATTATTTAAAAGTTTTCTCCACACATTTAGAATTTTGGATCAAGTGTGGTCAGTAGTGTATAAAACAATAGTGACATGAACATTTTACACAGACTCACTCCCACAAATTACAAAAGCAATAGCCAGAAAAAAGTGATGTGGTTTCTTATTTTTTTCCATGGTTGTATAAAAGAACATTTTCTGTTCATTTAAATTCAAGGAGACTTCCAAAATTATCCAGTACAAATGTGGCAGATAGAGATCAGGTTTGATTTCCTCATATTGCTTTGTTTCATGTAGTTGAAACACGTGCTGTTCAACAAATATCCCTTTTCTTCCCAGTAACAGAAAATGCTACCTGTAGTCATTATCTCCACAGTTATGCAGCTAATAGGTGTAGAATATCAAGAACTCCTTTAGCACTATTTTTGCCTCCCTGTAAGTTCTAATGAAACCCTTTTCTTGTCACTTGAATCTTTTCAAATAAATTTAAATGAATCCATCATTGTGGAATGTTTGCCTCTTCAGATTCTAGCACTAACTCTAACTAACTATGAGGCAATGAGACATGTTTCCCAGCGTCTTCCCTGTCACCTCCAGTCTGTTAACCTGTTTCTACCCTACTGATTTCCTACCTGTTCCAATTGGGCACTCAACAGCTGAAGTGAAAGCATATAAGTAGTTTTTACTCTTTTTAAGTCAATACTTTATGTGTCTGGTGATTATTACATCTCTCTGATGGAATGGAAGTTTTGCCTTCATGCTGTATATAGTATTTGATAGAACAATAAGGTCATTGCACAGTATGTGATTCATATTTACATTTTTCATATTCTTGAGTAGTGGGTTCTGTTTTACTCTTGATTTTTTTAACCGATGCAAAATGTTTATTTTGCATTCTTTGCATTCCTAAAATTTGCATGAAGGGTTGTGTTCAGAAATTGGAAGTGTTCAGAAATTTTGCCTATGCATGTAGATTTTCACAATTATATGTCATTTTTGAGCTATCACATACACATTACTACCACACAATTACCATGGTTTGGTCTGACATAAATGTTTCACTGTACTGTATGTTTCATTTAAAATTGGTTTTTAGAGTTATTGCATGCACCTAGATCTGACTTCATTATCACTCAGTCATATAATATTAAAAGTATTGCAGGGCTAGACAAGTGAGTATTATAGGGTCCTTTTCAGCTTATTGTAGCTACTAAGTAATGTTTTGAAAGGCTTACAAATGTATAGGGCTATTCCATGTCAACTTATTAAGGGCCATTCCATAGATTTCCCTGGAAAAGAATGCAAAAAATCAAATGCAGCTTCAAATGTTTTAGTCATGAATTTTCATCACTGCAGGTGTTAAACTGGAGTGTAAATACAGTGGTGTTTTTCAGAAAAATAGGGCTGAAAACACTAATGTTTCAGTTATCTTTTTCTTCTGAGCACTGTGATCTATTGAAAATGCTTTGGTAGCAGTCAGGTAAAAGATGCGGTGTGGGGAAAGCGATTGGTAGCTCTCATCCTCCCGACCCGGTATCATCATGTGATGGGGAGAACTAGCTTCAGAGTGAAATTGGTCATAACTATAACTGAGGAGAAAATTGGGTAAATATCATAAAATAATAAAACAAGGGAAAAAATCATATTTATGATCAGTTCCCACAAGTTAATTTGAAAGGTGTACTTATATATCTTTGAAATGTAAACTTTTAGACAGCTTTCAAAATTATTTTTCCAAGCTTTAGCCACCAAACATCTTTTTGTATTATTGTTTCTGCCGGCAATATTTGAAACTAAAGTAAAGTGGCCCTTTATAGTCACACCTGAACACACACCACACGCAGAGTGAACAGTGTGAACAATTCTTTCTCTGCATTTAATCAACAATGGGCGCCCGGGGAGCAGTGTGTGGGGACGTTACCTCGATCAAGGGTACCTCAGTGATGACACTAGCAGTCCTGGGATTTAAACCCACAACCTTCTGATTGCTGGGGCAACTCCCTAACAACCAGGCCACCAGCTGCCCCAAATTATGCCATGAGTTCTAAATGGCTTCAACAGATAATTAGAATATAATTAGAAATAATTCAAATCCTTTTTGGCCCCATATTTTCTTGTAAGGGAATAATCCTATTTGTTAATCATGTATCATTAACATAAACAATTTACAGATGTTGTATAACCTTGTCTTTCTTGGTTGATTAATGTTTCATTTGAGATAAACAATATGTCCTCTAAAATAAGCAACGCTTATCAAAACACTCGTTTTTTTTGTTTGGGGGTCTATCATTCACAGAATCACTTGCAGTTTCCACAAAATACCCTTGTATAGTGAGAATTCTGGACATAGAAATATGAAAATGCTAAATTTAGCAAAAATATCAAGATTTGATGTTAGATATTAAATATTTCACACCGTGTTGTGGAGGAAGATAAAGTGCACCCTTTAGAATTATTTTGCATTGCCTTTATTCCAAGCCAAAATCTCAGTTCAGTCATTCAAGGATTTATGTTCAGTTTTTAAGATGTCATTCACAACCTGTGTCGGCAAACTAAACAAAAAAACTTTCTGAACTTTTTTGAACACAGTTTTGAACTTTTGTATGAAGTTGTACGAGTCAAAATATAAGTTCATGTTTTTTTTTTCATGGAAATTTATGGTAAGAGTTGACATGAAATAGCACTTAAATGCTGTAAAACTTTCCCATCAGCTAAAAAATAAAAGAACAAAGAAGCATTAACATAGATTGTATCTCTCTACCACAGGGTCCAGACGGACTACCAATGCCTGGCTGCTGGCAAAAGGTAAGCATAAAAATGTCAAAATTGTGAATCGCATGGGGTTTCTGATGTAAATCCCTACTAAGTACCACTGCGTGATGCCAAACGCTTCATGTCGGTTTGAACCACTGTGTGTATCCATATCTTGTATCTTACAGTACTCCTGTTTTATGTTTCTCTTACAGTGATCACTCTAACTCAACCCGCATGGAATTTGTAAATAATGCTTCATTTTTGTATTTATAGTTTTTTGGGAAAAAGAATATAAATATAAATGAATATGAATATAAATGTGTGTGTACATTGAAGGAAAAGCGCAAAGCTCATAAGGCTCTCACACACACACAGCTTCCACTCACCCTTGTGCGGTCATGGCAGTGTGTCTCACGTTCACATAAGTAATCGTGGAGTTCATATACTTCACCAGCTACGTGGGTCTTACACATGAGGGCAGCTTTGCATGGTCCTCGGAATAAGAGTGGCCTCCCGAAATGGACTAATGGGGCGCAAATCAGTGGTGGAAGAGAAAGAGGAGGCGATGGAGAGATGAGGACCGGAGGCTAGCCGTAGATGTTTGTGTTCATCTGACAACTCATCACTCCTCATCGTGCCATACTACCAAGCTTAAAAGACTAAAGACTGTCCACAAGCCAAAATAAGCATGAATGTGTAAACATATCACATGGCAATGTGGTCAAAAATGGTATGGCTTCTGCAAAACACTAACTGGCTGTCTGTCTGTTTTTTGTTCCTTACATTATAACACGTTTTCGTCTCTGAACTTTTATCTTGCTTTTCTGTCATCTTCTAAAGGGAGTCACACCTTGGCTGGTGGCCTGAAAAGTGATTAATCTGGAGTTAGAGAGAGCAGTTGTTGGTTTGCTTTATTGTAAAGAGGTCAGATCCTGACCTGGCCCACTGCAGCGCCTCTGCATTTCACTTGGGTGACTCCCTGACTCGCTTACTGAGAGTGACCGTGTCTGGACTATGATCACGAGACGAGCAGGAGGAAAAGGCAGCTGCTGCATTGGTCTTCAGTCCAGTCTCGAGTGAAGTGGATAGATCGGCATCCTTAGTCCAAATGCACTTGCTCGGACCTCACAATTTCTTTGGATGGATGTGGCAAACGGGCAAGGTTCCCACCCCACCTCCCTCCATCAGGAACGCTATAGACTGTAGCAGGAGGCTACAAGTAACCTACTAAGAACAACAGGATGGCTTTTCTTTAAAGACTTTTTTTTTTTTTACTTTTTCTTGACAGTTTGATTTGATTTGATTTATTTGATTTTATTATAGCCTTTGGTGCCTCAAGCTTTTTTATTGTTCATTCCCTTACTGTAAAAGTGTACCTTTTTTTCTGTATGAAATAATGTTTCGTATTGAGTACAGTACTGCAGGTGATTTTAACAGCTGAAACACATGCTGTTCAAAGTGTTAGAGCAGTTGAGGGCACTGGAGTAGTTTCTTTGTTTTTGAAGGGCTAAGTGCTTTTTCAGGGTTTCAAACAGAAGCGCCTGTCGAAGGGAAGTTATTTACAGGGTTGTTTTGCCTCTCAAGAATCGCATGCCTGTGTGCTGAAGCTATCAGTTTTAATAATGTCTCTCCAAATGCCATTCAGGAAGGTTGCCTCTCTGGTTCTTTATTATTTGTTCCAAACCTTTTCACATTGTGTGCAATGGAGATTCATGTAAATATTTCCAATCACAAAAATTCCAGCAGTGCAGAAAGCTTCTTTGTCTGTAAGCCCAATCTAGCACTGTCTTACAGCAGTGTCGTGTACAACAGATAACCATGAGTGCCGTCACATTCCAGAGCCATTGGAAACAACCTGGTCATTTAGCGATAGCAATTTGATGACATTTCAGTCATTTAAACTCTATATATCAAGGAGACTAGGGGCGGAAGCATATATCTCTCCAGACTCAGTCCATGAACCTGACAACTTAATCTCAGCTTGAACTGCCTGTGTCTGAGCAGCATCTAAGCTAGTGTATTGGAATAGTTTTGCGGGGGGGGCTCTGTTGGGCATTTCATTTTCTGAAGCAACCATGAGGCAGCTTGGTTGTTTTTGTTTTTTTTTGTTGTTGTTTTTGTTTGTATATAGTTTGTATCAACTGACAAATCTGCATTCTCTTTTATACTTTTAAGTAAGGCAGCGTTCATTTTTTACTTAAGCTTTTTGCTGTCGAACGAGGCATTCCTGGTAATGTGTGGTAGCTTTGAAGGTCTGTATACCTTACAGTATTATAGTTCTGCACTGAGACACAATGCCAGCTAAGGATGGATATAAGGATGTTTCACTGTCCTGTCGCCACTCGTGTACCTTTAACATTGTTACATTAAACTATACTGCACAGTTCATGTTATGTGAGGCCACTTGCTTTCAGTTCATTATGTGTTAGACAGCCATTATGGTCACACTGTTACTCCGTCAAAACTGGATCAGTAGGCAAGAATATACCACATGCAGTATTCCCATGCTACATGTAATATAGCCCCGCCCCCTTCATCATTCTTGTTACAATGAATGTAGAATAATATATGTATAGTGGACTATGCGTGTGCAGTTAAATATTTGCTCATTTGATGAAAAGTGCAATTTATACTTCTCTTGTATGTATCGACATGTGAACCATAATCAGTATACGAATGCAAATCAATGTCAGTTATACACATTTATTGTAAGTTATATGAATATACTTTAATCTCTTTTACAACAGCACTGGTGATTCAATACAAATACAAACAGAATTTTGACATTGTTTCTTTTACAGGCTTTCATTAATTGTTTGTTAATACAGCAGTCACATTGTTTATCAAGCCATTTTCAGATATTTTCTTAAATCTGATATGTATTAAAGTTTGTCTCCATTTATTGTTTTTTTTTACACTTAATGAAACAATACTGTTTGTCAAACTGTTAGTTATTACATTTCATTTTGAGTACATGAGAGCCAAATGCATCTTTTCAACTCATTGTCTTTCAATAATTGCATCAAATATTTTTTTACACTTTCAGCATTGGTGCTGTTTTTTTGTTGTTTATTGTCAGAATGTTTTGAGAATTCCATTTTTCACACAGTATTATCTTTGAACTGGATATTTGGTCTGACTTTCTTTACCTTGTTTTCATTTAAGTTAATTATCTCATGTTACAGCGGTTTGTTTTGTTTAAGTTAGGTCCTATAAGTTCAAAGATAAAGCAGTAGACAAAAACAGTTAGCAGCAACAGATGTGGTGGCTTAAACCTGTACAAACACACTAAATTACAATTAGTGACGTGTCAGTGATTATTGTAAATTATGCATAACACAGTAATGTAGAATTCGATAACACATTACTTAAACCCTGCTGCATAATGTAATCATACCAGAAACATGTAGTGGGAGATGCCATGTTGTCATGAGTTTTCATAATAGATTGTGTTCAGGGCTGTGTTGCCAGTATTTGTCATGACAGCAGCCATAAAGTCTGATATCATGACAGCTTATGCCACATGATATTTTTCTGTGTATTCTAGTTAGGCTTCATGATATAAATCATTACAGTATCTGTCATGACAGATATGACACAAAATAATGGACACAATTTGTCATGACAGCATATTACCGTGACATGTTGCTGGAGTGGTTATGTTAACGTTCAAACAGTCAAAGTAGTGTTACCTAGCATTTTATAGATCCAGTAAATAAGCAGAGTCAGACTTTATGGACATGCATCTGTTCTTATTCGAACATCGCCTTCCTCATCCTGTGAAGAAATGTGTATTTTTGACACTTAACTCGCATTCTCTCTCTTGTTTTATATTTGTTTTACTTTTTTGTATAATGGATTTTTTTTTTTAATTCGTTTTCAGAAAAGAAACTGCTTCACATTGTGAACGAGTGTTCATAAATGGCTCAAGGCACTTCATTCATTTCAAACACGTTTTATGTGAAAATAGTGTTGGAGCCAAATAAATTCATTTGTTTTTTCTCCAAATGCTTGCAGCAGTGGTTTTCTTTCCTTAGCTGGAGTAAGACTCAAAATGGACTGGCTTTTTTTTTTTTTTTTTTTTACAACTACAGAGCAGTGAACTTTGTGCTCAGCTAGTTCCGCACGCCTCACATGGACTGCATCAGCCCACAGGCACACACACACATACGTACAACTTTAAATTACTATCTTTACATATGCACCTTTTATTTATTAAAAAGAAAAACGTTGGCACAGAGTGGCTAGTCTGTATATATACAGTGATCAGTCTTTAAACCACTGACACGTGAAGTGAATAACATTGACTCATCACAATGGCACCTGTCAAGAGTCAGAAAGTGAACAGTCAGTTCTTGAATTTGATGTGTGCATGTAAATTGACCGTATGTTCTGAGTGTGTGAGCAAATGGTCTCTGCCTCAGACCCCGGCAGAGGCTCCAGAAAATGAATGAATTAATACATTTTGATGGCTAGACTGGGTCAGAGCAAGTCTCAGGGAGTTCTTGGTATACAGTGGTTAGTCAGTATAGAGTGGGAAAGCGGTGACCCCGCACTGCACTGAACAAGGCAAGCCATCTGAAGACCCTGTTTTTGGGTTCTGTATGTTACTTTCATATGTACCACCTACCTAAACAATGTTTCAGACCATGAAAACTCTTTCCGTATTCCCTAATGGCCTCTTTCTCCAGGATAATGTGTCCTGCCCAGTGCTTGAAGTGGGAAAAATAAGTGCAGGAACTCTAATTTTCCGACATTTGACCTTTGTGCGGTGAAAAAAAAATCAAGTCTTTAGGATGTTTTAATTTAATCATTCGTACTGCGCTTGGTCACTTGTCCAGCAGTCTGGCTTATCATTGCAAGCTGCTTCATTGTC
>JBBPCX010000011.1:15266916-15278870 GCA_037974365.1 Hydrocynus forskahlii
CAACATGTGTCCCAATACTTTTGTCCATATATATATTTTAAATTCAGGGCTAACCTAATGCAGACATGCTAATCATTCATATTTCCAATGCCAACTCTCTACAACAACATCTGGCCAGACAGGTCTTATGAAATAGATTCACAGTGCCCTGAGGGAGCAGAACGAATGCACTCAAAGCCAATCGCTGAGCTTCTGCACTTCTCCCACCCGTGCTTTATGGCTTCCAGCCAACTCCCAGTAGTCTGACCTGGAATGTAAACACATATGGGACACACAGTTGACTCTGTCCTTTCTGATGCAAGACTTCAGCAGATCACTGGCCAGATGTAGGTGCTGTAAAGGAGTTCTCCAGTGGGATGTTTGTGGCTCCCTGCAGAACCTTTCAGTTTGACATTTCTCGGAAATCTCTCGTAACCACTCAGCTGAAAGGTTCTTCAGGGAATTAACAGCCATTTTTCTGTGGTATCACTTAAAAGATGACCTGTTTTGAGCTCTAGAAGTGTCAGCTTGGGTTCAGACATGATGTATGCTAAGAAGAGCTGTGGAATTCAATAGATCTGAAGCTATAGGCGAGCAGTCGGACCAAAACATTTTTAGCTGGCACTGCTGAAGTGCCTCCTCCTGTTTAGTAATGGGTTTGTTCCACTGATGCTTCTTCTAGGGGTACCACTTGACAATGAGACTACCTTTATATAGGGTTTACACATGAGTTATAATCAGGTTATCATACATTGATGCAGGCTCACAATTTGGAAAGATCTGGTGTTTTAATGGCAGTAGCATGTTAACGAATACCTGATTAAACTGACAGTTTACCATTCTGCCTGAGAAAGGGCCAAGATAAGTATCACATAGCATTTGCACTATTTTTTCCTCTTGTGGATGAAGGTAAGACTTCAGCTTGTGTGTGACTAAAGAGTAACTAAAATACAGCCAGTTTACTGTCCAACTATCAGCGGCTGCCACTGCACGTTTGTTGCCCCGTCCCCAGTCCAGAGAGTTGAGATCTTGAGAGTTGAGACATTTCTCGCTACTAATTATACCATGGTGGGGGCATTCATGTGTGCTCCGCGCGTAACGAATGAACTGCTTAAAGGCTGAGAGCGACAGCTGAACAGGAGGAATCAGCTTCAGACTGGAATGAAAGGCTGAAGCCACACAAGTCCTTTTGCGAATTAGACCAGTGATTCCTGTTCTAAAAGCTCCCATCAGTGACGCACTGTCCTGCTGAGGCTAAAGTTGTGATTTAGAGAAAGAATTTAACACTGTTCACACCGTGTGCTGTGGTGTGTTTACGTATGACTATAAGGGGCCACTTTACTTTACTTCACTATTATAACCACTAATTTAAGTGCAAGAACTTAGTGACAAGTGTGAAAAAAAAACCCTCACCAAATGATAGAACAAACAGATTAATTCTATATACTACACTTCATATACTTTAATTGTATTACTGATTTATTTCATGATAATGTCATGGTGTAAAATACATGTTAAAACCTACCAATACACTGAATTCAAATGTTATTCCATGTATCTTTTTGGTCCTTGACCCATTCTAAGCATTGTACTTTGCCCCACTGCTTTATAAAATCTGGCAGAGGGCGTTAGTGAGTTTGGCTGTACAGAAAGACTTCATACTAAGAAGTTACAGGTGCATCTCTTTGGTTCAAGTGAAGGTATGTACGTGTTTTGTGGTGAGTAACTAAACCGACTTCTTGCCCTGTGACCTTTAGCTCGGAGGCCAACGACCTGGCCTTGAGACTGGCTCAGCAGCACACTGGCCACAAGGACATCATCACACTGGAGAAGTAAGTCAATACCACGCCGCATCCATATCTGTTTTCTCTCTGCACATAGGCCTAAAGAGTAACCAAGTTCAAAGAAGCCCTGAGCTATCAGTTTACACATTAACCCTTCCCAGTGTCTTGTGTCTGCTGCTGATCACACAAGAACTGAATCAGCCTTTTAGCCACACTCCCTGATATGAAATTATAGTGTGTCTGTTTTGCATCTAATAGCCACTCGGGAAGGTTAAACAGAGTACATTTAGTCACAGTCCCTTACGAAAAAAAATGTTGCAATTTCATATGCATTATGACTGAGAAATAATGATGCATATGAAATTGCAACATTCTTTTTTTTTATGACTGAGTCATAGCTAACTGAGATTCTGCTGGATTCTGTTGAAAGTGTACAGCCATGAAAAAAAATAAGAGACCTCATCTTTTTTTTTTTTTTCTGGTTATTGCTTTTGCAATTTGTGGGAGTGTGTCTGTGTAAAACTCTGTTTCATCCATCATAACTGAATCAGGAGTGAAGCTGCTGGAATACAACACATGAAATAGCTGCTCTACAAACACTACTGCACTCACAACACATATGGAGGCACTTCTTGTTTTTTACATAACTCACACTGCAATAGATCATTAAAGAACAGTGCATTTTACACACACACACACACACACACACACACACACACTGCTGCAAATTGTGCAACCAGTGAACAGAAAAAAAGGGAAAAGTGGTCTCATTTTTTTTCCATGGCTGTATATGCTAAACCTTCAACTGACACCACACTCAAGTAGACCAGAAGATATTTTATTTTGATTTGAATTGGATGGAAAGTTATTGTTGCCCTGTTATGTTTTTGCAATAGTCATTTTGTCACTTTTGTAACTTTCAACTTTAATTGGAAATGCAGTTGAAATGTAAACGTTGCAGCAAAACAAATGTAGTTACTCTTCCAGGTGTCAAACAGGTGTCATTTCACGACGAGCTGAGTGCTGCTGTGAATAAAATCCAATAAGAGTTTGAAATAAGATTACTTTCCCCTAAGTACTAATAGATGCCTCTCACAATAGAAGCTTGTTCCTCTGTTTATTTACAACATGGCCATTCAAGCCCTAGACAATGTCCTTTGTGCTTTGCAGTGCCTACCATGGCCACTTGTCATCACTCATTGAGATCAGCCCCTATAAGTTTCACCAGCTGCCACCCTCAGAGCACAGTCAGCATGTGCATGTGGTGAGTAATGAAAAAGTGTAATAACACACACACACACCAACACACCCACTGACTGATGACCTACTCACAGTCAATTACGCTCTCTCACTTTCTCTCTACCTCTTTCATTCTGTCCTCGTTCTTTCTATGTCCTCCTGATTCTTTGATTCTTTCTCTCTCTCTCTCTGTCTCTCTCTTTTGCTTCCTCTCCCTATTTCTCTCTCTCTTTCTCTCTCTCTCTCTCTCTTTCTCTCTCACACTCTTTCTTTCTCTCTCTCTCTCTCTCTCTTTCTCACATGCTTTCTTTCTCTTTCTCTCTCACACTCTTTCTTTCTCTCTGTCTCTCTCTCACACTCTTTCTTTCTCTCTCTCTCTTTCTCTCTCACACACTCTCTCTCTCTCTCTTGCACTCTTTCTTTCTCTCTCTCTCTCTATCCTTCTCATTCTCTCTCTCTGTCTCTCTTTCACTCTCTCTCTTTCTCTCTCTCACACTCTTTTTCTCTCTCTCTCTTTCTCTCTCTCTCCCTCTCTCTCTCTCTCTCTCTCTCTCTCTCTCTCTCCCTCAGTGTTCGGTACTGAGTTAGGCTGAAAGTATATTGAAAACCACGTCATCATAGCAACCAGCATCATGGCAACTACCTGCTGAAATGTAGCACTATCTTGTTTCAACTTAACAAGTCAAATCAGTGTATGTTACCAGAATCAATTTTTAATCAAGTCTGACTGTCAACTCTTGCCTTATACTTTTAATTGTTTGTCTCCGATGCCTTTAAAGTGTGATCATGATAATTAGGGGATGAAATGCTAAATCACAAACAGCAGCACAGTTCATCTTAACGCTTTAGTTGTTGGAGCTGTCAGAAGGTTTGGCCTCAGGTTCATCTTGCTCCACTGCTCACTAGCTGAATATTGCATGGTGTATACAATTCCCAGTGTTTCTTTTCTCAACGTGGGAGATCAGGTGGAAATCCATGGCCTTCGCATCTGTGTTGTGTTAAAAAAATAATGAAAGCTATTTGTTTGACTGAAAATATATTGACATTATTTGCAGCTGTATATTAAGGAAACAAGCTGGTGTGTGTTAACCGTGTTTGATTGAATAGAAATGTGTAGCATAGGTTAATTTATTTCATACAGTGATTTTTTTGTACCACACATTCACTATAATTAAAATGTACAAGAGGCTGTATTGAAAATGCAATAAAATCAGTAACATTTGAAAACGGATGTGCTTTTCAGGCTCCAAGTCCAGACATCTACAGGGGAAAATACAGGGAAGACCACCCAGATCCTGCTACTGCCTATGCAGATGAAGTTAGAGACATCATCGAGAAAGCTCATGCCAAAAAACATAAGGTATGATCAACAACAATCACAGCTCATAACTGATAAACTACACCTATTAAACAACCACTGGCTCAGAAAATTATTATAAACAATCCATGTTCAGTAATAGTCTTTTCTACTACAGATTATAATGCAGGCAATGCCTATGACTGAATTTATTGTGATTTGGACATATAAAATTATATAAAATATTAAAACAAAAGCCAATAAAGTGGGACCTCTCCAAGAAAATCAGTCCAATTGGCTCTGCATAAAGTTGCTTGAGACAATGTTAAGAGTCCATAAAGCTGATTTCAAGATAAGAATGACAATCTAAAATATAAGATGATCCCTAGCTGTTATTTTACAGTTTGCATATCTTCAGTTCTAAAATGAGCAAAACAGAGCTATACGTTAAAATAAACTTCTTTGCGTAGATGTGCCTAAACTTTTGACTGGTCTTGTATTTTCTGTGATGGATTAGTATGTGTGGGCAATTGCAGGGTCCATTCTTAAAAATAAAGGTGGTTAAGTGGTTCTTAAAAGGTGGTTAAATGGGTTGGGTGCACAGTTCTAGGAAAAATCATGAACATATATAGAACCTTTACTTTATATGGAAGTTACAGTTTCAAAAGGTTATCCACACTCACACATCCTAATTATGTTTCTTTAAAGAACCAGCCTCTGAAATGTTCTTTAGGGAACCAAAAGTAGTTCTTCTATGGTACATTTCAGAAGAAATGTATTTTAAAAGTGTGTTTTACTGGGCGTTTCCTCTGAGTTTCTTTCTGAAGCCTCTCTCTCCGGTCCATAATAATTAATCATAATAATTTTCTCTTACTTTTCTCTGTTCTAATTTTCTCTGTTCTGTTTCATTTTCCATCATTTGTACACAGATTTGCCAAATGGCTCTTAACCATCTGTTGCAGGGAAACGAGGGGTTATTTCATACTGGCATTTCAGAAGTGAAGTCTTTAATTGTCATGGTGAAATGAGGTTGGAGGTGACTCAGTGGGTTTCATGGATAAAGACATTTTCTTTTGGGCCTTATTTCCCGGACCTTGATTTCTAATGCCTTTTTCTGTTCTCTGTTCTCCTGTCCTCTGCACATGAGCTGTTCAACCTCTTTTTTAAAGATCTTTCACTGCCCTTCCCAACTATTGTGTTCATCCAGATGGATCTTAAAGAGTATTACTACAGATAGGGTGCACAGAGTACACAGCTGGGCTGTGTTAGTCTCACCTGATCTTCTCTTGTGCAGATCGCTGCTTTTATCGCCGAGTCACTGCAGAGCTGTGGAGGGCAGGTGATTCCTCCGGTGGGCTACTTGCAGAAAGTGGCTCAGTACGTACAGCATGAATCCATTGTACCACTTTGGTTGTGTTTAATTGACTTATGTTTCCCGTGCATAGAAAACAAATAAACTATATGGACAAACGTATTGGGACACACCTCTTAATTCTTGAATTCAGTTGTTTCATTCATACCCATTGCCACAGGTCAAGCACCTAGCCAAGCAGCCTCCATTTACAAACGTTTGTGAAACAAAACTGCGACTTCAAGCGTGGTATTGTGATAAGACGCTGCCTTTGCAAAAAGCTGCTTTGTGAGATTTCATCCCTGCTGGATAGTCCATGGTCAACTGTAAGTCCTATTACTGGAATCATCCTATTAGTGGAATTATTTAGGAACAACAGCAACTCAGCCACGACAACATAAAGCCACAGAGTAGGATTGCAAATTTCCACTGTCATTAATGTGAGCACAAAAAAAAAGTCCCTGTTGGTGTAATGGTCAGGCGTCCCAATACTTGTGTCCATATAGTACATCATTTGTCACTACTATGTTATCAGTAACCTCAGTATAACTAATAACACATTAATTTTGAGATATTTTAACAAATACTGAGTTGTGTGCTAAAGTTTCTCAGAAGGTTAAATGAGAGATTTGCCTCTATTTTGTAAAGCACGTGCAGGTGCTGTGTTCCTTTTTGACTGTATCTTACTAATTATATATTCATACAATAAGGAGGCTGGTTTCAGTGATTGCCAGTTATTCTGAGGCTTGACATTTTGTTTATTGTAATTTCTAGAATAATCATTTGAATGTAAATGGCCTGCCGCTGCATTTTAGTTCATCAGATGTTGAACACATGTAACTGAGACTCTGTTTGCATTGTGAGTGTGCGTCATAGTGCGTGTTTGCATACTTGTGCCTAAAGTACACGTCTATCACGTACATATCATGAATGTTTGCTAGTTCGTATGATGACACAAGTCCTGAAAATAATGCATGAGAAGGAACAAATGTACTGCCATGGATCCACATGCAGTGTGTGTGACTGTGTTTGTGTATCACAACCCTCCTTTTCTACAGGCACGTGAGAAATGCAGGGGGTATCGTCATTGCTGATGAGGTGCAGGTCGGTTTCGGAAGGGTCGGCACCCACTTCTGGGCCTTCCAGCTCCAAGGGGATGACTTTGTACCTGACATTGTCACAATGGGTAAACCAATTGGAAATGGGCATCCAGTGTCATGTGTGGTAACTACCAGAGAGGTGGCTGAGAGCTTCATGTCATCTGGAATGGAATACTTTAACACGGTGAGGAAAAAAGCATCTACGCTTTAAATATAAATAATGGTTGAGTATTGATAAACTGCAATTAATGCTTAGAAGTCGTGAATGAAAGAGTCACATATTTAAATTCTTATCCAGTGAATCACGTCTGCATTTCATTTACAGGTTTACAGTCTGTACTTGTTACTGGTATTTGGTTTTCTATGTCAAGATTTTATTTTAAAAATGGCAATAATGTAAGGTCATAGCCATTGAGACTACACTGGGGGGGGGGTGACTTGACATACACTTGTGATGAAATATTTGTAAATGTACTAATACCTGCATAGGAAAAACTGGTGGCACGCAGTCTCATTATTGTGTAACCGGTAATATAAGCACAAATAAAAACTAACCCACCGTGGGGTTAGGGATCTGCCCCTGCAGTCAGAAGGCTGTGGGTTTGAATCCTCACTGCCCGCAGCTTCACTTGGTGAACGGGTTAAATGCAGAGAACAATTTTGTGCTGTTCACACTGTGTGCTGTGGTGTGTTCACGGATGACAAATGGATACTTTACTATATTGCTGTATCTGACAGTGTTATGCAAATTTAGCATAACATTGTGAGACTAAAACCATTCATAAAATTATCGTTTCAATAACACGTTACCTAAGCTATGGCAGGCACAGTGGTAGAGTCTATTATTACATTTTAGTTTTCCACTTTTTAAAACATTTGCAAGTAAAAAAAGCAACACAGGTCCGTATTTCATATCGATTGCTCCTTCCCAAAGCAAGGCATTTGTTTCTGCAGGGGTTTGGCAGCGCTACATGGACAAACCACACACTATGTTCGGCTACACTGTGATACTAGAACTGGCAGTAATATGATATTATGATTCTGCTTATGAGTAGACATTGAATATTGGGGGGGGGAGGGGTCCCAAGCATCTATTATAATTAGCCTTGAATAAATATTAAAGGATGGTTTTCATCAGAACTCCTATCATCAGGAGATCAGAATCAGTTCTGTGGCCTGAAGTTAATGAGAGCATCGTTACCCCTCCTCTCTCTGAGTGGGAGGGGTGGCTCTGCCTCTCTCCCCTGATACAGCACAATGTTTGTCAGTGTGAGTGTCTGTTAGCTGATGTAATGTAATCGGTAGTTAGAGTTCGCCTCCAAGTGCATAGAACTGTCCAGTGACGCTGCATTAATGGAAAGAGCATTGGTGCTTATGTAATTCAGAGGAACTGTGAACTAACCCTCACCCTCCCAGCCTGATAGCACTGTGTAAATCACAAATTGTGTTCGTTCCACAAATCAAGAAAGTACGCACAGCAAAACCTTTCCATGAAATTTTAGTACTGTTATCATGAAATTGCAACTTTCCTTTTGTTTTTTTTTGTTTTCTGTTTTTTTCCCGGTAACTCCACCCCAAAGGCTTTACTGCAGCATGTAGACAGCATAAGTGACTGAGTGATCAGATCATGAACATTTATAGGGTTCTTTGTGAATTTTAACCATGTCAACCTGACTAATGCCTCTGTATATATCTGCAGTTTGGTGGGAATCCCGTATCATGCGCTATTGGGCTAGCTGTGCTGGATGTGATTGAGAAGGAAGATCTTCAAGGCAACGCCCTGCGCGTAGGGAACTACCTCATTGAGCTCCTGGAGAAGCTGAAAGAGAAACACCCCTTAGTAGGAGATATCAGGTACCATTCTCACAACTGTTTAGTCAGCTTTTGCCTGACTGTGTATTTTTCCGGGGTGCGGTTAACCAGTCTTAGTTTGGGTTTGCAGTTCTTCGTAATAATTAGCTGCTTCTGCTTGGTAAACAATCATCCAACCTGCTCTGACTTCTTGCAAGATATGGCAACAGTTGTCACCGCCAGTGTTACAACTTCCTATGTCCATTTTTCCCATCTCCGGCTGCCCTGGGCACAATGTGAATATTGTGATGAATAGACCAATAGTCTAAAATGACCTGGAATGAAATCTTGAAACATTGACGTACATTCAACATCGCACTGTTTTGTTGGTCTAAACGTACCAGTTCAGAGACTTGTGTGCATTGACACTAAAACATTCTTTGAAAGAAACATCACCAAATGCTTTGCGAGCCAAGAGTGAAGACGTATGAATTTTGTGATTGACAGAGGCTGTGGGCTTTTTGTTGGGGTGGAGCTGGTGACAGACCGGACTAAAAGAACACCTGCAACAGCTGAAGCCCAGGAAGTCATTTACAGGTGAAAACTTAAGTGTCTTCATAGCTAAAGAACATAACTGCTTCATGCATGTGCCTCACTACAAGTGGACTCAAAATGCAAAAATTATGATCTGAAGTTGCTGTTCTCCCCACAGACTGAAGGATCAACGGATCTTATTAAGTGCAGACGGGCCGCATCGCAACGTCCTGAAGTTTAAACCTCCCATGTGCTTCTCCACTGAGAATGCTGACTTGGCAGTAGAAAAAATTGACCAGATTCTTACAGGTAGGCATTTTCTACCACTAACCAAAATGAATCTTTTTAATATTATTTGATATACTCTTGTTTTGATGACGATTTCTGCTTTATGCTTCCAATTCAAGACATCGAGAATGCTTTGGATGTGCCTGTGCACAGAAACCCTGAAATTGTACCCAGCAAGAGAAAGGTAAGGTCAAACATAAGTAACCCCTGCATTTTTGTGAACTGAAGAAATTTATTTTCTCATACTCATCATATCTACTAATGCAAACAAGACAAACCCCAGTATTATCTCATTGAATACTGCAGGCTTAGCAGCACTTGTGTTCAGTCTCTTTGGTTGTTATGTCATTAATAATTCAAGTTCAGTACAGTCTTAGGGTTTAAACCACATCTTTCAGACATCAGGCCTTACAGGCCACTGCAGTGGTGTTCTTTAGTGTTCCGACCCATTAACAATTAATTGGCAATTACAGTTCAGAACGCTAGATGAGAGAAACATCTGGGGCAGCTGGTAGCCTAGTGGTTAGAGCGTTCACAGAATGGTCACTTTCACTTCACATCCTAGCTTTGGCCTGAAATGAACCTAGCTTGACGTGCTTGTGTTAAACCTATATTTTTTCATTTCTCTAGGAGTTACTGGGGGAAAATGGACATGGTTTACATTCAAACGGCACCAGTGGCATCCATCCCACCGCAAAGATTAACAAAAGACAAAGGACATAATGGATTATGTCCTGCTTTAAACATCATCTTTTCTGCTGACAGATCAAGGATAATGCACTGGAGGTCGTTTCCATGTTTTAATGGATTAACAATTTGCTTGAAAGTAATAATGAACACTATGAAACATATGAAGGGAAGGGTTATTTTGTGTGTGCAATATTTTGTTTCTGAGAGGAAGTTACACAAAGTATGTGTATTTTATGTTGCCACAAAATAAGTCCAAATTAAAACATAACAGCTGAGAAAACCCCAGGTGAGAAACCCCCAGACGAGAAGCGTCCTCTCTGATGTGGTGATTTACACCTCATTATCTGGCAGTCTGATGGATGAGTCTGTGTTGGGTGAATGACGAGAGAACACTACACACTGGAATACTGGAAAACACTACATAAATAGTGCCAGTGGTAAAGTTTGGCAGCGGAGCGTTTACATTTACATTTATGGCATTTAGCAGACGCTCTTATCCAGAGCGACGTACATCAGTGCTCAAGTAGTCCACATCTGTTCTTCAAACCTGAAAAGCTAAACTTAAGTCAACACACGTGAACAGAGGTTAAGGCAAGTAATGGAGTTAAGAAGGTTTTTATTTAAATATAGGGGAAAAGAAATTAGTAAGCAATAACAAGAGGCCTAGTTAGCCGCCAAGGTGCTCCTTGAAGAGGTCAGACGACGCTTGAAGACAGCGAGATCTGATCGGAAGAGGGGGTTCATTCCACCTCTGGGGGGCCAAGACTGAGAAGAGTCTTAATGCAAGTCTGTCTCTTCTTTTGAACAGTGGATGTTCAAGACACTAGAAGCTCTGAGAGGACGAGAAGTGACGCTTGATCAGTGCTGATATGTAAGGAGGTGCAAGTCCGCTCTTGGCCTTGAAGGCGCGTGTTAAGGTCTTGAACTTAATGCGATCGGCCACAGGGAGCCAGCGAAGGTTCCGTAGTCGAGGCGCAGTGTGTGAGAATTTTGAAACATTGAAGACTAACCTCGCAGCTACGTTCTGAATCAGCAGAAGTGTCTCGTTACCTTCACTGGAAGTCCAACCAGTAGAGTGTTGCAGTAGTCCAGTTTAGAGATGACCAGAGACTGGATGAGTAACTGTGTACCTTCTGTGGTGAGAAAGGTTTGGATTCGTCATGGTCTGACTCTGAGTACCAAGGTCTGGGCTACGCTCAGTCCCAGTGAAGAGTAACAATAATATGACAGCAGTTTTGTGTACCAGCAAGTGAGGTCCATGATCTGACCTTTGGGATGAACTGGAATGCAGTTGTGATGTAGAATTTCTCATCCAACATCAATACCTGACTTGACAAATGCTGTATTAACTCAATACTCTTTCAACTCAGTGGGCAGAAACTTCTCCCAGACACACTCCAATATAATGTTGAGAGCTTTCTCAGAAGAGAAGAGGTTGTTAAAGCCTCAGAAGGGTGGGGACAAGTTGGAATGGGGTGTCAGACATATAGGTGTGATGGTCAGGTGTCCACATACTTTTGGCCATATATTAGTGTATAGTGTATACACTTTTGTTTTACAATATAGTAAATATTTAATAAGCAGACATTGTCATTATAAGCAATGAGTGATACATGTATTTTATGTGTATCCAAATACATACTATAGTACTCACCAGTGCTTGCTGCTACTTACTCAGAATTATCTTAATTACTAATGAATGAGTAATTACTAGTTATTGCTAGTTAATAATCAGTAATGACTAGTTATTAATTAGTAATTAATTACTAGTAATTAATCAGTAATGACTAGTTATTAATTAGTAATTACTAATTAATAATTACTCAGAATTATCTGGTCTCTCTTAAATTAGTTTCTCTCTCTCTCTCTCTCTCTATATATATATATATATATATATTTTT
>JBBPCX010000011.1:15302051-15320055 GCA_037974365.1 Hydrocynus forskahlii
AAATTAGTCAAGCTAAATTCATTGTCTGTCACAACACCCCATCCCCCCCACTTTTGGAAAGCTTGATACGCCCCTGCACGCTCGCCACAGTGCTTTTGTTCTTACAGCAGTACTTTAAAAATAAAGGTGCGCAATACGTTGCTTTTGAATAAATTATTTAATTTTGCGTATTACAATGTGATTAATCACAGAAAACCATGCAATTAATTGCAATTAAACATTTTTTTTATCATTTCCCAGCATTAATATCTAATATATGGTTGTGGTTTGTGAGTATTCCTGCATGGTACTAGAGGGTCTCTTCTAGCCATCTAGCCAGTCATCACCGACCCTCCTCCTGGAGATGTTTTTTTTATTTTTGTTTTAAATGCTGCCCTACACCACTTACCTAATCAGTGAGTCTGCTCCAGTCAGTCTGTCAGACCAGGTGTGGACTAGACCAGGGTTAGTGATCAATACTCTAGATAACGACTCATTTTGATCTCACCTGAACAGAGGGCCATTAACTGGACACTCCTGTTCTTTTCTTGTTCCTGCTTTGTCAGCCTGAAATCAAATGTATTTTTTTACCTTGCTAGCCCCTGCACATTTAAAGGATAATTCATCTTTAGACCAAGTTTGACTGATATACCCCACCTATCATCAAGCAAAATGTTCAGTTAGCTTAGAGACTGACATTTCAGTTGTAAAAGTTGTGCAGTTTGAAAGGAACAAGTGTCATTTCCATTTCATCTTGACCTCAAAAGTACAATAATGTAATGACTGTAATAGCCAGTAGTCATGCATGTCTGTAGCACAAAAAAGGCTTTTTCTGTGGTGACCTTTCTTTTTTATCTCAGCATAACAGTTAAATTGAACTGCAAATTTTGTAAATGATTCGGTTGTAATTAATACTGTAATTACGTTTTTAGAAAGAGGTTTAGATTTGTGCACCTTTTAACATGAGACTGGTTTGCATTGACCTGTAGGCTAAATCTGTTAAGTAGAAGCATAATGATGTTTTTTTTGACTGAATTGTAATTTTTTCCTTAGTCATACAATTAATATTTTTTCACCATCTGATTCTAACAGTTTTTTAAATGTACTCTCCTCACTAGAAAACAAGACTTAGAACATCCCCCGAGCTGTATTATTTATAGTGTTTGCCTTGAACGAAGGCGCAGGGTCATTCAGTTCTGTGCCTGATGGGAATTGCTGTGCTTTTAGGATGGGCGGTCATGTTCTGTTGGAGTCCCTGTAGTGATGAAACATCACTAAAACACATGGTGTGTCCATCTGCACAGATACAGCCTGTGTTGTCATGGGTGGTGGGAGGAAATTGGAACATCATCCATCTGTAATTTTCTTCTCTAGGTTCTCAATAGCTTTGTTCATTTACTCATGTGATCATTGACAATTACATTCCCTCTTAAGTAGATTAATTTGAGGGTTTTTATTGTTGTTTTTTAAAAAGTTGTATTAGGTGTTATATTGTTTATAATTACATAAGTTATAAGATGTGTTAGAAACAATATTCAGTCAAACCCTAATAGTTTATTGTTTATTGCTTAAGAACAATATCATTCAAAGTCAGTAGGTTAGTTCACCTTTAACTCAGTGGTTGGGCTGGAACGATTATTCGAGTAACTCGAATAATTCGATTACAAAAAATGATTGAGGCAAAATCTTTGCCTCGAGGCTTCGTTAAATTTATGTCACCAAAGTACATCTATTTTAAATGTCTCTGCTATCGTATCACTCCCGCTGTACAGACACTGTGCAGCTCCGGTATCACTGTTTCACACGGACTGATGTAACTGACGCGCATTCCAAAGATTTAAGACGGCGCGTTTATTTTGCTCTCTATGGAAATGGCGGAAAATTAAGATGCCGGTGTGCGTAAAAGGCAGAAAATGTCTGTGGGATCATTTTACACAGCGTGAGGCGAACAACCTGCAGTCTAGCCGCCGGTGGTGCTCAGCGTCTGAGCGTGTTTGTACTGTTTTAGTGACTAATTATAACTTAGTAGTGAGTTAACTTAACGTTTTCGATGATTGTTAAACTATTTCCATCAGTCTACAACGTCATTAGCCCACAGACGAGAGACGACTGGTCCGATAAACAGTAAGTTTCAGTGTGGAGTTTGGCGAGCGCCTTCTCTGCACGGGGTGCTGCATGTTCAGTTCAGCCCCTTTCACCGTCACTAGCACTAGCGTAAAGTTTACTTGTGTGAAGTGTACGTTAGTTACGTATCTGACAGAGAAGGTTTCAGAGTTAGAGGAGCGCATCCGGACTTTAACTGGGGATAGGAGACGAGAGTCAGGCGTGCTGCTAGCCAGTCCGGGTGCCTTAGGGGAAGATAGCTTGCCCCGACTCCGGCTGTAGAGCCCCCGCAGCAGGGCAATTGGGTCCCCAAACCTACGTAAAAAAACAATGGGGGAGTTTGGGGAGTTTAAGTGTCTAAGTGCTTGCCCCCTAGAGCAACGTGGTTCGGAAAGTCCGTGCTCATTTAAGAGGCCTTTCGTGTTGCATAACACACTATTGATATAGTTGTTTAAAAACACAAAAGCATGATTTTATCTGATTACTCGATTAATCGTTGAATACTTGATTCCAAAAATATTCGATAGTTGCAGCCCTACTCAGTAGTACATTACAAGCATAGAATGAATTGTAAGCATTTAGTCTTGACTGACCGGAAAAAAAATTTGCATTTTAGCAGTTCAGCACCACCCATTTATTTGACGTTATAAGTGGTGTTTCAACATATAGTGCTTTTATACTGAGGCACAGGGCAGTTTTACAGACAATAACAAAAACAGCCTGTTTAATAAAAGGAGCAAAAGAAGTTAGAAAAAGGGCTATGATAAAAAATAAGAATAATAAAATGCAAGAAAAAAACACAGAATATTGTCCCTCTAATGACTGAGTACTTAGATTAAAAAATAAACATTAAAAATACATTTAAGTGAATGGAAACATAGTATAAAAAAGATTATTGTCTAATCTGGTTTGTGCTGGAAGAGATCATTTTAAAATATACATTATCATCATACGGATTGCCAAGCCATCCTTTCTTACTCATTAAAGCAACATATCAATCATGGCGGCCCTGTTCGTTTTATAGTAGTTAATATATCCAGTTATCAGTGTTTAGTACTGAAATGGTAAAAGGATGCCTCTCTTACAGCAGACGCTCATGACGACCAGATCAAGTTACTTGGATGCACCATTGTTACTAAAAAAAATGTATCCTTTTATGCCTAGAACGCCTTAAATAGACTGTTGGAGTGGATCAGCTTGTTCCTTTTCCATTTTCAGATGCAGACGGGTGACTCTCGATGTCATTACACCTTTGGCCGCTGATAATGAAATGCGCTGGTTGCTCTTGTCTATTTCAGGAAAAGGCAATCACGCCCAACACAAACTTCCTCTTCCCTGAGACGGACTGGCTGATTGGAAATCACTCGGATGAGCTGACGCCATGGATCCCTGTTATAGCGGCCAGGCAAGTCATCAGCACTGGCAAATCAGTACAAGTGCTGAAGAGCCACCTGATCTCCAGTAAATGACTGTGACTGGGTTTGAGGACTTGCTATTGCTCTTTTGCTGGTCATCGATTGCTCCAGGTCTGTAGCTGTGACTGTTAGACTTCCATTTTAGCAGAACTGATGTTATTTTAAAGAAAACCACAGAAGTCATAAATATGCCTTTACCCTGAGGTAACAGACTTCCATGATACTGTTAAAAGTCTTCATCATTTAATTCACTATGAGGGAACAAAAGCAGAGGAATATGTGTGAGAGATGAAGTTGAAATACAAAGTGTTGTATGAAGATAATTAGCCGGATCAGAATAGGTTAACCTGGGTTATTTTATTATTTCTAATAGTAGCACTCTATCATCAATGGTATATCGTTTATTCACTATGTCCAGTTTAATATATATTAGACACTAGGTGGAGTTCTTTAGCTTGCCATCTGCATCATATCTTGGCTTGTGCCATTGTTTGAAACTTGGCAGTGGAAGTAAGCAGACTTGCTCCAGACAGTTGAAATATGTCTTTTTCTTCTGGTCCAATATGGTGTCTAGTCATTACATAAATTACTTTTTTTTTTCTAGTTAGGTTGTGACATTGTACAAATCTTGTAAGTGTACCTCAGAGATGAATTAAATAAATGAATTAAAGAAAGGGTTAGTGTGGTCTCAGAAGCGGGAGGCTATGTCTCACTATTTCCAGCTAAAATAAAAAACAGAAAATAAAAAGGTCTCAAATATGCAAATATTGTTCCACTATTTTATTAGACAGCTGCAAGTCCTCAGACCTAGAAGTTAGACTAAACATTTCCTGATGCAATGATGTTTTTGGGATCTTAAGAGTTCCAAAATGCATGATTCCACAGATCGTCCTACTCTTGCCGCTACTTTGTGCTCCCCTGCTGCTTCTTTGACTTCTATGGCAAATACCAGCGCAGGCAATGTAAGAAGTCTCAGTACAGGGAGTACATAGACTTCATCTCTGAGGTCAGTGTGGCATGTGGCTTCCAAACAGACGAAGACTGCCTGAGGATCCCCTCCACCAAACGGGTGAGCTGGACCATCCTCTCTCTTTACTTTATCACATAATGGTCTTTTAATTAGTTAGCCTTACTGTTCTAATTGCTCTTCTCTATGAGACTTGGACCATGTCAGTGGCAAGATCCAGAAAACAATGAATTAGCCAATTAAATATCGCAAGGTCTTTTACACTTTCACAGTTTTGGTGTAGAATGATACTTTAAAGATATTTTATATATTGTAAATAAAACCGTTTAAATTCAGCATCAGCTTCCAAATACTAAAGGCGAAATTACAAGTCATTTCAGTGTTATTTAATTTTTTGCTGGTATCTACAAAGAAACAGTAGGTGCAATTCACCTACAGGTGAATTTTGGATGGTCAAACCTAAATCACAATATCATGTGACAATACAAACTTTGAAAGGCATATAGATGAGCAAATTGATTGGTTAGGAACTGAAATAATCAGATATTTTCCCTTTATTCTGGAATGCCAGAGTGTACTCTCACTTTAGTTCTGGACATACATTGAAAAATGTCGTGTACCATTCAAACTCTATCAGGTGTGCCGTCAGAACAACGTAGGCTGCCCTGTTGGTGCCTGAAATGTGTAGATTAATGTGGAAAGGGAAGACAAGCAGTGCTTGTCTGGAACAGAGTCCAGAATCTCAACACATTGTGTCATGTCTTTTCGCAGGTATGCCTAATTGGGAAGAGTAGGTGTTATGAAGAGCCTGAAGAAGAGCGAGCAGAAGTGAGGAGAACAGACTACATCAGGGGACGGCAAACCTCATGCACAAGATCAACTAATGTCACTCAGAAAGACTGCAGCAGGCACAGTCACCATGGAGATGGACAGGAGATCTCTGAACTAGGATGTGAATGGGGAAACGGCTTCCAGCCCAGGGAGAAAACAGAGACAGTGAGAAACTGTGCGGCGCTCCCTCGAGATCTGGTAGATTGTGTGGTACTGAAGGTAGCCAAGGTCCTGCTGGGGCTCAGTGCCGAGGCGGGAGAGGAGGAGAACACCTCCACTTTGAGGGATACCAATAAGTGGAATGCTGGAGGTGAGAGGACCATGCCATTCTTTTTACTGAGAGGTGTGAGTCATAGGTTGTGTGTGTGGTAGTTTTAGGGCGATGTTTACAGGGGCCAGTAAAGTGGATTTTTGGGAGATTTAAAGAGGCAGATTTTTCATAACTTTGAGTCACAGTTTAAGCACTGAATTTAAGAACCTGTATCATGGAAAACCCAATTTGTTTCTGTTTTCGAAATAAGGGTTATATGTATATAAACATACACTGTTGACACCTCAGTTAATACAGTCCATATATGGAAAATAAGCTGCAAAACAGCTCCATTTGATAGCTTTATCATCCACAACATTACAACCACTAACACTAAATAATATTGATTGTCTCATGACAATGACACCTGTCAGTCAGTGGGTTTTATCAGGCAGCAAGTGTACAGGCAGTTCTTGAGTTCAACATGGGTATGTGTGCTTTGATGAGATGGCACCAGGATGCACTATGGTAAGAGGGCAAGTTGGTGGAGGCAGTGTTATGCTGTGGGCAGCGTTCTCCTGGAAAACCTTGGATCCTGGCATTCATGTAGATGTTACTTTGACACATATCATCTACCTTCAAGATTCAAGAACCTTTATTTGTCACATGCATAGTTATACAACACGCAGTGAAATGAACCGCTCCTTTGTTTTATGGCTGTGCAATATTATAAAATATGTGCAAATTTAAAAACAAATCTAAAAGTAAAACAACTTAAACAAGAGACACAAGTTAAAGGTAAAATATGAACGCTAAATTAGAGTAGTTTAAGTTATAAGTTATTTGTGAAGCAACAACCTGGCAGACTTACAAAGTGCAAGTGGGATTGTGCCATATAAGCACAGCAATGTAAACATAAGTAAGGCCCTGTATAGCAGCATGTAATGCACTAATAAATAATGTATAGTTCTGAAAAATGACAGATATGAAATATGACAATGAATATGAAATATGGCAATAAGATATGACATCCTGAGGTGCTGTTTCAGTCCCTTAAGGTAAAGCAATGAGGGAAGGCGGTGGGGGGAGTTGTTCTGGTTTAGGAGACAAGATGGATTAAAGCTCCTCTTGAATCTCTCTGTTTTGCCCGTGATGGTGCAGAACCTTCCGCCTGATTGCAGAAGTTGAAACAGTCCGTTACTGGGGTGGGACGAGTCCTTTAGGATCCAAGCTGCTCTGGACCGACATCTCCTAGCATTTTTGCTGACTAAACATTCCCCTTCATTTCCACAATATTCCCTAATGGCCGTGACCTCATTCAGCACGATAATGTGCCCTGCCACACTGCAGATATTGTTTTGAGATGGTTTGTGGAACATGACAGATTTCATGGTGTCGATTTGGCCCCCAGATTCCCCAGATCTCAGTCCGCCTGAGCATCTGTCGGAGGTGCAGTACAAACTAGTCTGATCTGTGGAGGCCCCGTCTCACAACTTGCAGGACTTAAAGGATCTGCAGCACACCTTCAGACATCTTGTGTGCAGCTGTTTCTAAAGGTGCGCCCGATCGCTGTACATCCACATGCGCAGTTTACTGCAGTCTCGCCTCCCTGGGTGCTGTGTTCCTGTCTGCCTGCTGCTTCACTTGGTGAATGGGTTAAATACACAGGAAGAATTCCGTGCTGTTCACACTGTGTGCTGTGGTGTGTTCACAAAAATGGTCACTTTACTTTACACTTTACACTTTTCTTTGTTACAAGGAGTGTTTTTGAGGGAACCACAATACATGACGTAAAATCAGAATAGGTGACTATGTTTTTAAAGTCACAAAAGCAAAAACAGCCTGTTTATTCGAATAGATAAAGAAAATTGAAAATGAAAATTTATTTAAAAAATGACTGTGACTGTTTTTGGAGAAGGGGAATCGAGTGTAAAAAATGCAACAAAAGACATGAGCAATGACCAGTATCTGTAAAACCATTCAAATGCAGTGAGGATTAAAGAAAAGTAGATTCATGTAAGTTATGTGATTTATAGAAACCTGCTTAGCCTGCTTGCGTTCTGAGAGCGTGCATGTACATACTGTACTGATGCCTGTTCAATTATAGCCCACTCAAAGTGAGTCTTGTTCATCAAACGTTTGTGCAAACACATTTAAGGCTACTTCAAGGGACAAAGTTCAAGGTTACCTTGTCATCAACAGCTGTGTACACGTATATAGTAAAATGAGACACGTTTCTCCATGGGCCGCGGTACAACATACATCAAATTATAGCAAAGTACAATGTGCAGGACAAAAGCAACACTAAATAACATTCCAGCAATACAACAAATAGGGCCATGTGGTGTTGAGGTACTTTCTGTACACATATTTAAGTGTAATCAGCGTAATGTAGATGTCGGAGAGCCACTTAGAAGCATGCTGGAAATCAATCATTGCACTCAAAGAAAATATAGCAGCTTTGGTTCAGTGTTACCACATCTGGCATCATACACTGTAGATGAGATGTATGTGACCGTACATACTGCACATGGCGTGATCTGGCAGCTTTTGAGTGAGCATAGAATTTCACTGACAGAACATAATTGTGCATGTTGTAGTAGGTAACGTGCAATTCATCAATGTTTTCTTTGCACAAATTCTCAATTCTACATGTGTGAGACCATGCATAGGTGTGCTGTGCAGGTGGCTGTGTGTCTCTGTCTATGTGGATGTCTGAGTTTGTCTCTGAGTGTGAGGGAGATCAAAATAGAGATGTCGTCTGTGGAGTTCCTGAATGTAGTTGTGTGTATGAATTATGCACCCTCGTCATGTTTTATGCATGGCCTGTGTTTATGTAGAGGTACTTCAAGAAGTTATTCTAAATGGCTAGCTCTTAAGTAAGCTGGAACAGGTGAACCTAGGACAGTGCAGAACTTTGTGTTCCCCAGAACAAATAGAAAGGATATTAGGTTATATAAGGAAGAGGTGTATCAGGTTATACACAACGATGCTTACCATATCACACGACAGGGAACGCCTTGGCAACACAGTTTTATTACTGGTTGCTAAGTAGGCAAAATTCCAAACAACATTATGGGATGATATTTTAATTAGCATTTATAAAAATAATGCACCCATTAAGGCTGATGGAATTAATTTGAATGAAAAAAATGGAAAACTCCAGCAGTCTTCATTTTTATGGTCTGGGCCATGATGTCAAATAGCATTGGAATTGACCCATCGCTGTTGAGCAATGGAGTTCTGGTTCAGGAAACATATCTGCTGTTCACCCTTTCAGTTTGAGCCACTGTGAGACATGACCAAAACCCTGACGTCAATGATATCTGCTATATAGATTTAGTCAAATGAATAAAAACTATGAATGAGATAATGTTGGAGTGATTGTTTATCCTGGATGCTTTTTATGGGCTGCAGTTATTGTAAGTTGAGGGAGAAGCTCTTTTTAAACCTGATCCGTTTTCCTCAAGTTTCAGACAAGCTAAGCTCGCTACTAGTTAGCTTGTGTGGTTTGACAGAGTAAAACGTCTACATTAACTTTATTTTATAATTTATAGACTTTATACACATTCTAGCTGTGAATAAAGTCATCACAACATGTGCTTCTCCATTTCAAGAAGAAAAGCATTATGGGGCAATTCAGGCTTTCCATAAATGTTTCTGTCCTGTCTGTTTTCTTTGATTTTGCATGATCTATAATCCATGGCCTTGCTAAATATATTCATAGAACTGACCACATGTCTACCAGATCAGGTAAATAAAGGAAATGAGCCTTTATTCAGGCATTTGGACTGTCCTGGTTTAGTTTCATTGTTTCATGATTGTTTTTTCACTCATATTTCTTCTTATTATACATTGGGATGTGTGGTGTTTTATAGCAGTTTCTTTCAAATGAAAATCACACCCAAAATAATTGCAGTGATTCATTGTTTCCTTTTTCTAGCCACATCTGCAGGCACAGTTTTTCCTCAAGTGCAACCATTTGACATCATGACTTTAAGAAAGATATTAAAATGGCAACCAGCAACCAAATTTGAATTTAGAGAAATGGTTAAGTATAGATTTTAGCTGAGACACAGAGACAAGCATAGATGGTAAATTAGTAGAGCTGGGAGTCGATTCCAAAAGGAGTAGACTCTCTGATTCCAAGCATCTGGAGATCAAGAGCCGAAGTGAAAGCTTTGGACTCAATTCCGCATGGTTTTCCCAGACCAACATGTCACTGTCTGCTGTCACTGTCTACAGACTACTTGTTTGAATGGGCTCTTGCAGAACACACACGTTGACAGATACTTTGGTCACAGTAGAGTGTAAAATATGTACAAAAAATCTTGGCTCACAATTGAACAACATTACGATTGCAACATCTACTCTTTCAAATTAAACAGTAATAGATCAAGATCCCTTGTTATTCTTATCATTATTCATAGTAGTGTATTATGTACATATTTTACCTTTACCTACCCTGGATCTCCTTTCTTATTTTTTTTAATTAAGAAAACTGAATGAAATTGATCCATGAAATCAGTTTAAAAAAACCTAAATATCTAAAATTGGATGAACATTAGTTACGAAATGTTTATAAGGGTAGCACTGAGAGAATATACAAAGCCTGTAAAAAGCCGTTTGGGCTTGCCCTAGAACCCACATGTACTGAGTGTTTCTACTATTTTAAAACAATGGCTGTTACAGTGGCTATACATTAGAAAGGGCACTGGTTTGATATCAGGTATCTGTGATGGACAGAAATCAGCAGAACATTTTTAGATATCAGCAGAGAATGTTGGATCAGTTATTAGATGGAAGATTTAATCTAAAATAGCACACATTGTGTGATGTCATGTTGTTAGCTGTGTTTCTTCTGTGGGTTTCAGTAGAGTGACTGAGTAGCTAAAGAATAGCATCCTACTTTTACATCTTAAGTGAAGTGTTCCTGTTAAAATCACTTTTTAAAAACGAAATATCTGATCAGGGTTGGAAATGAAATGGTAATTATGAAATACTAATGGCTACATTGTTAAAGGTGGTGTATTATTTCAACATACTGTTTATTTTATGCTATCTATTAGTATGTGATTTTGGGTGCAGCCAGTATTCTGTTTATTAAGGATCATTTTGTCTGCCCGCTTAAAGCCAAATGGATCCTTAAGCGCTAAATGAGACACATTGCACAGTACAGATAGAATGTTGTTAGTAATTTTATGGGTTTTCAGCAATTTTTGTTTTTTGTTTTTCTTCAAAATGACCAAAAGCATCCAGTTAATGATATTGCAGTTGCCTGGATCCTGGATACCATGAGGGAAATGCATAAAATTAAAAACATTTAAAACAAATTGCTTGACGATGCTGACACATCATGACATGTTGTGTACAGTGGTGCCTTAAAGTTTGTGAACTTTCTGTCTTTCTGTGTAAGTATGACCTAAAAATGAGATTTTCCGAGTGGATAAAGAAAAAGCAATGAAGACAAAAATATTACACCTGGCCACTTATTTATTTGGCAAAATGATCTTACATTGCATATGTCATATTTATGCAGAAAAATAGACAATATAGGAAGGAAAAGGAAAGTTAACAAACTTTCAAGCAGTACTATATATCTGGGTCTTTCTCATGGTATATGGGGTGTCTGCCATGGTGCAGCTGATATGTCGCTACTGATTACGTAACACTACTGATATTGAGATTTAAAGTAAAAGAAAAATGGCCTCTTATAGTCACGTGTGAACACACCTCAGCACACAGTGTGAACAATGTGAAATACTTTCTCTGCATTTAACCCCCTCAGCAAGTAAAGCAGGGGGCTGCCACCAGCGAGGGGCGTCTGGGAGCAGTGTGTGGGGACAATACGGTGCTCAAGGGTACCCCAGTGGCAGTCTTGGGATTCGAACCCACAACCTTCTGATTGCAGGGGCAACTCCCTAACCACTAGGCCACCAGCTGTCAAATGTGACCACAAGTGAATAAAGGTCCATTTTTCAGTGCTGATTTTAAGTTATATCAGGAAAGTTGAGTAATGAATTCACAAATGATCCAAGCTAGAACTTTGCAGCTACCACAGCTACTTTAGTCCGTGTAACCTGAAGCCATAGTAGAAAGGCTAAAGCATTAGGCAGGTATATGTGAATAGGAACACAAACAGTGAGACTCCTTTCAGCTTTCTGCTCCTCCCAGCCATAAATCCCCATTTGTAGCTTGTGCTCTAAAGGGCAGCTCTAAATGGGCTATTGATATTGTATTAGGACTGCAGATAAGCTGGTGTCTGGCGTCATGGATTCTAGGCCATTGTCTCTCCACTTAAATTATGCAGTGTATACACCAATCTGAACAGACTTGGTGCCTTTCCCCTTTTTCTTCCTGATAGCTTTGAGGTTATGGGAATACACAATGTGCTGAAATGTTAAAACAAGCACTTAGCATAACATCAATGTCATTTTCATCATCATTATTTTTGTTTATGTAGTGCCTTTCCCATGTGCCAAGGTGCTTCCCAGCCATATAACGCATCAAATGGGGAGCTGTGCAAGGCTAGATTGTCAATAGCATATAACACATTTAACAAGGAGGCAATATATGAGGTGGCACCACAGGAACAGTGCAGACAACAGAGAAAACGAAGACAAGGGGAAGACTGAATACAGGAAAAACAAACAAGTCGTTAGTAAAGATTTGTGAATTGATGAAGAGGCATCTTGAGTGGGCTGAGTGGGGTTCGTCTCGTAATTTGAATGCTGCTATATTGGAGCAGGCTTTTGGAACTTTTGTTTGAAATGCGTACCACAGCCTTTTCCACTATCTTGGACAGTTTTTTCACTTAATGTATTTAAGGTGCAAGGCTTTATTCTGACGATATATTAATAAAATGTCATATAACCACAATACTAATAGTCACTCCTTTTTAGATCAATTAACTAATCTTCAATTTTATCTCGCAATTTTTAGCTAGTCTCTAAAATAATGCTGCTAAGGAATGCAGCTTGTTATTCCCCATTAGTTGTGTAAATGTTGAATTGGCATGTTATAAGCTTGATTTAAAAGAATTTTTACTGTTTGCTATCCACAGTTTTGTAAATCCCATATGAACAGGGCGTGTCCTGCTGGGTTTGCTTTATATTTCTATACCTCTCACGCCTGCTCTCATGGTAAATGATTGATGACCCATGGAAGTCTTTCTGAACCTGAGAACACAAAGTTTCCATTCTGGCGAAGGGACCATATTTAAAAGGCAAAAAGATTGTGTTACCTTTCCAGCCTGGAAGTCAGAGAATGAGACGGAGATCCAGTGGTTCTGTTGACCTACGAGGTCTAGCTTACAAGGACTCGTTCATGTTTTTTTGAGAGTGAGGAGATCATGCACAGTGAGGAGTTCCAGCACTTTCATCTTATATGAGTCATAGAGTGTGAACTTGCTGGTTTAGGCCATTGGCAGTTGTGCTGGCGAACCGCTGCTAAGGCGTAACTAAAGAAGGCCCACAGCCCAGGAATCGGCTCCTGGTTACTATGGGAACAAGCCATCATCCCAAAGATTTGAAACCAGCCGTGTTTCTCATGCATACCAGAGCCATTAGGCAATGTGTGCTGCTGTTACTAAGTTTGGATACGAAGGCTGATTACTTGTCGAAAAGAATGGCAGAAGGCTATATCTGAGCGGTTTCTTCTTGTAAGGAGGCCTTTTTTCCAAAACTGCAATCATTTTGATTGTTAAGTGTCAAATACACATAAAGCTTGAGACAGCATCATGCAAATGGTGTTGTCTTGGTCCGCTTTGTGTAAAAGAAAAATTTCTTTTTTTGCAGAAAGTGTTCACACAACACCATTCATCATCCACTCTCTATGCCCAAACTTATACTGTCAGCCATTCCTAAAAAGAACACGGTGGCTGAGTAATTTCTCCAACTTCTCATTTCAGGCCACGACGAGGGCTCTGGCAATCAGCATCCATTACCTCGGGTGCTAGAAATGTTTCCCTCGACAGAGACGGCGTGGCATTGAGGGTCTTGGGGGTTGGTTGGGGGATTGGATGGTGAAGGCTGGCTGCAAAAATGGCCGCTGGGAAATCTGGCAGGTTAATGCATTCTGGTAAACGCGACTGCCTCCAACTGGATTTGAATAAAGTCCTTTTAGCGGGCCTTGACTGACGTAGGGGTCGCTGCTAGATGGAGCTCATTTCCCCCTTGAGGCTCAGTGCAATGTATGTGTTGTGTACTAGGCAGAGTTTGTAATTGGAGGTGAAGCGTGTTGCTCTATGGCTGTAGTGCCGTGATTAAATTGGATCTGACATCTTTTAAAGGACATTTATTTTCTTGATCATTTGTCTTGTTGCTGCTTTTGCTGTATGTTGTAATTGGAAGGATGTTGCATATGATTTTACTGTTTATTTTTCTATTTGACTTAATCAGTATTCATTTATACTTTTTTTTTCCCTCTATACTCTCTCTCTTTTCCCAGGCTCTCTCTCTATCCGCGAGGTAGCTGAGCTCCTGGACCAGTCTACACTGCAGATACTGAAGAAAGAGTGCGGAGGTCTGCAGACTCTGCTGAAAAACAGCCACCAGGTGTTCAGAGGTATGTGGCTCCATTCCCAAATGTCCTTTGTTATCCAGGCATGATTGATGCTTGACAGGTGCTTCTTTTGTTCTAAGTGCATAAAATGGAGGTATTTTGGCCGAGTGAAAACCAGGTACCCAGCCTTTATTGTGGGCAATACTGGAAAATTTGGTTTTGGAGAACATGTTTGGGCTTTCAAGTCATAATCCAAAAAAGTACTAAAACTAATGAGATCATTACCACAATGAGATTTTAACACTGAAAGCTCATTGTGTGGGATGGACCTCGAATCACCACGAGCCACGCCAACACGTGTGTTCTGGAATATGACATTTGAGAAGGCGAATATAAATCCATATTTCTGTGAAGGCATGTCTGGAAGACAATAAAAGTGGATTTCAGCTGGTCACATGGTAATGCAATGAAAATGCTGGATAAGTGAGATTTATCGAGAAACTGAATACCCAAAAGATTGCACTTACCAAATATTCCAACCTCTAAAGCAAACTTGAATTGAGTCCATTTAAACTGTTTACATCGTTCCAGGTGTTTGGTATAGTTCTGGTCTTCTCGTGAGGGTTTAATTAAGGATTCACCAATCATTATCATTTACTGTATACAGCATTAATGGCTATATCAAAAGAAATGGACAGAAAGAATGATTATATACCTGCTCTTCACACAAGGCTTAAACTTTGCAGTTATTATTTTATTTTTTGTTATTTTTGGATGCACTATTGTTATTCTCGCTTGCTTTATCTTTATACTTCTGATTGCACTGAGCATTCCCATGACGAAAGAAGTTCTTTCTTATCTTCTTACTTTATGATGATCGTGATTACCCTGGCCAGTTCTATTCATGTACCTCTTGTTATAATCAAGACCACCCTATGCTTTCCTCCTCTTCTCCACAGTGTTTGGTGGAAGAGTGCATATTCGAGACTGGCGCACCAGCAGTCCACAGCCGGGTACACATGTGAACTCAAAGCACAAATCCCAGATCTCAGGAGCACTGAAAACCAGACTGTGTTGGTTCCACACCCACCACCCCCATGGATGCCCACTGTCGACAGAAGACTGCCTCTTTGCTCATGGAGCAGGTGACCTGCGGCCTTCCACACGTCCTCTGAAAAAGTTCAGGAACTGATCACCTTTGATACAAAGAACCACTGGGTCATGGCTGACTTGAATTCCATGAGTTCTTCTTCTTTCTTTATTTTTTTATATATTTTTTTGTTTTAATTCAGGACTCTTTTAGGCTTGTAGCTCTGTGTAAATACTCAGTGCCATTTTTGTCTTTGCCTCTTACTTCTGCTGATATTTGTTCATCAACAAAACAAATTGATTTTCTTCCTGCAAACATATTCCTGGTTTATGACACGGCTAGAACAATAAACACCTGAACCCACAAAAGAACGAATAATGAAATGCGTCCCTCACTTTTTGAAAGGAGTTGATCCTATTGGAGCATGATAAGGGTTCTTTGTGAGGGTGTGTGTGTGTGTGTGTGTGTGTGTGTGTGTGTGTGTGTGTGTGTGTGTGTGTGTGTGTGTGTGTGTGTGTGTTTGGAATGGCATGTGCTCGGTAAATGTTAAAGACATAAATAATTTGGAGTGCAGTGTGGGGGGCAGGTCTGTTTGTAGGTTATTGTCCCTCTCCTCAAATGTCATGGGACAGGATGTGCCTGTAGGGTCTGAGGTCACTGCTTTATGGGCTTGTTGTGAATGACAAGATAACGTATTCGTTTCATTTCCAAAACTCAAAAAAGCACCGCAGGGATGCTGCGAAAATAGTACAACAGGCCCAGCGTGAAATCCTTTAGAGAATTCCTTTCTGATTAATTGACAATTTATTTTTCACACTAGAAGTGACAATTTATTTGTGTAATGAGTGTTTTTATTTATTCCTGCAGATTGCAACATTGAAGTATAGTAGCTTGTATATTCGTGTAGTATTGTTTCCTTCTCACTGAGAAACTGTTTTTCTTGCAGTGTGACCCACTTATGTCAACCCATGAAGATTTTCTTTATTTTCTTTGTACACAGTTTGTGAAATCTGTTAGTTGGTGTTTAATTAGTCATGTTTGACTCACTGTTCTTTCCAGTTGGGTAATTTGTTTGAATGAAAGATATCGACACATTCTAATCTGTAATGGAGCCATTGTTAGATGGCTCACTCAGTGTCTTGTTGACGGATGATAAGTGAAAAAGGCAGCCTGCTGTTTGAAAGTGCTGAGGCTCATGAGGATGCCGCTCGACTCAACTTTGAGGAACATACTGCAGGAACCTGTGGATATTAATGAAGATACGCAGCCCTGTGGCAGAAGGTGGTTTCAAAGAGCGTTATGCATTCCTTTGATGCTGAATGAGTGTTTAATATGGGTGCAGTATTACAGCTGTAACTAGGATGCAACAGTGTGTGACCATGCAGTGTGTAGCACTGCTTAATGAGGTGAGCGTACTAGGTCACGTTTCATTAATGGGCCTCGATTTCCATGAGGAACTCATTTGACTAAATGAGTCATCCAGGTCTTCTTCACAGAGTCATGGTGATGTATGTGCTCTCGGTTTATGCATGAAGTAATTCGAATTGTTTCCATGACATAGTGGACCCTTTTCACCCCATGTTCCTTTATCCTAACATTATGAATCTGCTTTTGCTCTGAGATAGATTGCTGTATTGCCCCAGGGGTAATTATTTTCATTGCAGCAGGATGCAGTTTGCCTCAATGGTGAGTCACAAAGTCCATGCTTACGCTCTTAAAAATAATGTGAATTGCCTGTGCAGTTTTAGGATCAGCCTCAAATTGAGGTAAAAACTCAATTTCTTAGAATTCCTCACTTGCAGAGCTGACAAGGAGAGCAATGGTTGCTAAACTGTTCTCCAGGTTTTGTGCTATATTTTTTTTTTCTGGATTGTATCTGAGTCTGCCGATTGGAAGGTTCTTCGGAATCAACAGCTGTTCTTCTAAACAACCCCTTTTTGGCACCTAAACTGCATATCTGCTCCTTGTCTGGTTCTTGGACACTATCCGTCCATTGACAGAACATTGACGAATATGAGAGACAATAAATTTGAATTTCTAAATTGTGACATCAGTGCAACTGCAAATTTCTCACAGCACCAAAACAACTGTAGTTGTGACCTCTACTATGGAGGCCTGAGCCGGATGAGAGTTAGGGCTTGATGTGTTTAACCACCTGCTTTGAAACAGTCCAGACACGGCTCCCCCATCCTGAGCAGTGACAAGAGGAGAAATGGCCGGCTGTGACTGAATCTGGGCCAAAGAGGAGGCGGTAGGGAGGAGACAAATGATCCTGCCGCTGCCTACACTGAAAACCATGAACTGTCCTGAGGTCTGTCTTGCATCAGTACATGGAGCAACAGTGAGAAACAGGCTGTTTATCAGAAGGAATCCCACTTGTTTGTAATGCAGTGTGTGTGTATGTGTGCTGTGTATGTGACAGGTTGCATGATGCACTGTCATCCAATGATGCAATCATGGATTTGTTGATGCAGTGCAAGAATAGCTGCGTGATTTATAATGTGAACCGGACCAAAACACAGATGGAGGCGTGTAAGCTGGAGAAGTTGAGCTCATGATTGGCTCGGTGTGTGTGTGTGAGAGAGAGAGAGGATAAATCAGCCTGGTCAGTGTGAGGTCATTGGCACAGGCCTTGGTAAACATTTCTGTTCAGACCACTCCCACACTTTAACTGTTAGAAAGTTTACAGATATTATAAAAAGCTCTTGGTAAGAATGCAAAAGGGCTCTGATTCTCTCTTGGTCTCTCTCTTCTTGTCTTCCTTTTCCTATCTCTCTCTCTCTCTCTCTGTCTCTCTCTCTCTCTCTCTCTCTCTCTCTCTCTCGCTCTCTCTCTCTCTCTCTCTCTCTCTCTCTCTCTCTCTCTCT
>JBBPCX010000011.1:15328940-15343868 GCA_037974365.1 Hydrocynus forskahlii
GTATATATATATATGTATGTGTGTATATATATGTTTGTATGTATATGTGTGTGTGTGTATATATATATATATATATGTATATATATGTATGTGTGTATGTGTATATGTGTGTATATATATATGTGTGTGTACATATATACATATATATATATATATTAGGGATGCACCGAAATGATTTTTTGGACCGAAACCAAAAGAAAATATTATTATTAAATTATTAAAAGAATAAATCTGTTACAAAACTATGAAAATTTATTTAGCATTCAAACAAGGCACAATATAAAATAACATTTGAAATAAAATAGTTTACTTGGCCCCACTCAAGAATTGCCTAAAAGCAAGATGGCTGAAACTAGTGAATTCAAGTGCATTTTAATGTTCTGAACGAAATGCATGAGCAAAGTGTATAAATGTATATATAGACCTTTTTAATTAGTGAACATTACAGGTGCATTTGTATTTTACCTTTTAGTTTGGCTTAAATCATTCTTTGTGGGCTTTTAAAGATGCATAATTTCTAGGTATCCTAATGTTCATGCCTCCTCTGCATTTTACAATGCCCATCCAATAATATGCATTTATTCCCCAGTGATTGCCTAACCAAAATCAAAGTGGTGAGTGAACGAAGCCCCCTGACATATCACCCAAATAGACAAAATACCTTTGGGTTGTAACTTGATAAGATGTTTGTGTTTTCCTTACTCCAGATATGCCATGCGTACAACTTTGTGGACACAGTTTGGGGAAGAACCTTTTCAATTCCAGCATGACTGTACCCTGTGGACAAAGCAAGCTCCATAAAGACATGGTTTGATGAGTTTGTGGAAGAACTTGACTGGCTGCACAGAGCCCTGACCTCAACCCCAACACCACCTTTGGAATGAACTGGAATGGAGATTGAGAGCCAGGTCTTCTCATCCAACATCAGTGCCTGACCTCATAAATGCTCTACAGAATGAATGAGCACAAATTCTCTCAGAAACTCCAAACTCTTGTGGAAGGTTTTCCAAGAAGAGTGGAAGCTGTTATAGCTGCAAAGGGGGACCAACTCCATATTAAAGTCTATGTATTTACATGTAATGTCATTATACTCCCTGTTGATGTAATGGTCAGGTGTCCCAATGCTTTTGTCCATATAGCGTAGTTGATAAGCACATATCTATAGGGATATCTTTAGGGTTTTGTGTGAGGAGCTGTAGATGACTAGCTGCCACTAACAGTAACAGTCATTAACATTCCAGCACTATTTTCCATTTTCCACCTGAAATTACATATTCAGATCTGGAGGTTTCATTCTCAGGCATTACTTTAACGCTGCTCTGTTCTCACTGGCAAAACATGGCAATAGTTTTTGGGCCATACACAGTAATCTGAGGCAGGGATATGCAAATAGTAGCTTACAAATAATTGGTCTATTTTAATTAAACCCAGATCTATGTCGCAACTGAAGGGATTTCAGCTGCAAAACAGGTCATGATGTTTTTTCCATTAACCACAGGGACGTGGCTGCATTCATTTCACATATTTTACTGTTTTCGTAGTACAAAGACCAGAGAAATAAAATCAGGAAATGACTAAGTTTCAGCAAGTTGAAATGTTTCCTACAGGCTTGTAGCAACTAACTTGTAAGGACAGCATTAGACTGTTAAACAAATGTCTTGTCATTTTGTTGTCTAAACATGAGAGAAAGTTGATAATACTAATAAAGTACTACTAATAATAGTAATAACCATGTCTATTTATAATAACAGTTTTCTGATTTTATACTTTTCTTATAGTCAGTGGGGAACAGTGTGCTCTTTCTCCTGACTGCATGTTTGAACAGTGTTTTTGTGTCAGTCCTAATCCTCTGCATGGCTGACTACCTATTAGCTTGGCCCTCAGCACAGCCCTCAAACACACGTGTCATTTCGCCTGTAAGTTATTAGACAACGTTACAGTTCAAGTTTAAGCCTTTAGAAGAAAACACAGCCTGACACTTCCAGTACCCACAAATCTGCCTGAAGCCGCCCGCAGTATCGTTGCATGGCAATGGGGTGATATTTTTGAAGGGCTCCATCTTTTTTCCCTTTTTGCCCTCATGGTCTCTCTGAGTGGGCGACATTCTCTGGAAATAGCTCCCACCAGGAACAGATGAATCAACTCTGCACCTTATGCTTAATTAAAGATTAACATGAATTCGGGTACCAGGCAGAAGTTTCTAGAAGCTTCACTTACGCCCCTGATTAGCCTTACGTAACGCTGGTTAATACTGCATGCGCTGCTGAAATAGTAATGAGACTGGAAGCTACACAGGAATAATGTTGTTCTGTCGGAAAAAACGTGAGGTATGGCATCCTGCTGAACCTCACATTAAAGGGGGGTCTTTAAATACACCAAGTGAATAAAGTTAGGATACATTTGTTACTACTGTTCACATTCTGCCACAGTGGTTAGCGTGTTTCACCTGATAGCAACTGGGTGCATTTGGCCTACTGACAGAAAAAAGTAGGTGAGAATATGCATGTTTGCTTGCTTACTTTCTTCCTTTCTTTCTTTCCTTAGTAATACATGAATTAAAGGAAAAAAAACAGGAATTGCTTTGTATAGATGGTAGCCTTTCCCTGTTGTGTTGTTTCAGGATGGATGACATTGTTGTGAATGATCTTAGAATCCAATACTCCCCAGCAGTGTAGTAACTCCAGCAATTAAGCATACATTTCTTTCTTCTCATAATATGTAAGCAGAACAACAACTAGCAAATCAACTAAAATGCTGTAGATCTTCCATCATACAAATATACAGCACAAAAAAAAACCATTAAAAAAGCTTAATACAAGGGGACATTAGAGGATGCATTATACTGAATACAACTACATGGCTCATCTGTGATGTATGAAACTTGTTCTGCAGACCTCTTCTTGGACCATGAAACATGACTCATGCATTGTTTCTCTTATGTAACATCCATCCAGGCCTGAGTGTACAGGGCTACAGCCTGCGGAGCAGCTGAGCCCCAGACAGTGATGGATAGCCTGAGTGCCATCCCTGTCAGATGCCTCCACAACATCTCCTGGGTCTTAAGTTCACAATAACTGCAGCATAGGTAACTTTAAGGGCAGCGTTTCCTGTGGGACCAGCACAATGGACTTTTCCTGAGATACACCTGCTGAAAAGATTCCAGGAGGCTTGCAGAATTACTGTTACTATATTTGTAGGAATGCCGCCGTTATCTTAAGGTCTTAAGAACATGCTCCATCAGACACCAGCACACCCAAAGATTAGGCTGAGGTACTACAGCCTAACCATCTATGTGTGTATGTCCTGAGACTCTAGAATTCATAATGATCTAGATTTTTTACTCCCTGTTCATGATGTTCTGCCGTATTCTCCTCAATTAACATTGCTGTAAATGTGAATGTTCTAGCATCAGTTCTTATTCTAGAACAGTACAAAGCCAGCTTCCAGTTTTAGAGCGTTGGTGTCTGTTGGAGAGGTACTACATTACAACATACAATGCTGCTGCAAAAATCTGACTGGCTGATCAGATGTGCTGTAAAATGCATGACACATGAATCCTTTATCAAGAATAAAATCCTTGAAATCCACACAATTGTGTTCATGCTATCAGTGAAACTGTCTTTGACTGTTAGTCTGCTCACAGAGTGTACTGATATATGAAGTAAAACCTGGTTTTATCGACCGCTTAGCCTATTTTCTTAACTGGCACTTGGCTGATTAGCTAGCTGACTGGCTAAAAGATAAGAGGCTAAACTGCTCTTCCATTAATAGCATAGGCGTTGAATTAAGGTTTGTACTGATTTTTTTAATGGTAAAGCCAAAATATACAAAGTAAAGAATATGGCTTTCATGTTTCAGAACATGAAAGCCATGGCTGCGGACAGTTTTGTTGACTGGTGTGAGCTGAATCAGCTGCAGCTCAACATCAACAAGACTAAAGAACTGGTGGTGAACCTAAGAAGATCACGGTCTCATGTTACTCCCCTGTCCATTGGGGGGGATGGATGAGGAGATTGTTCAGGACCGAGTACCTTGGTGTACATATGCACAATAAGCTGGACTGGTCTAAGAACTCTCTGGCCACATGCACAAGTGATCAAAGTAGGCAGTACTTCCTACAAAGTCCGTGGTCTTTTAGAGTCTGCAACACCATGCTGTGGATGTTCTATGAGTCTGCAGTGCCCAGTGCCATTTTCTATGCTGTGGTGTGCTGGGGTGGCAATTAAATATGGCAGGACACCAAGAGGCTTAACAAACTGATCAGGAAAGCTGGCTCAGTGGTGGGTGAGGAACTTGACAACTTGGAAACTGTGAAGGAGAATATTGTTTAGGTTTCAGTCCATCATGGACAATGCTGATCACCCACTCCACCGTAGACAGAGAAACACTTTTAGACACAGACTTAAAGTGCTCCACAGAAAGTCCTTCCTTCCCACCGCCATTGGACTCTTTAACTTGCCCCCCATCACACACACACAATAATCTGTGCAATAACCTGGTACTCAACGGACAATTTCTTTTTGTGTGCAATATCATTGTCAGTGCATGTAATACATGTATTATTTCTAATGTTATGTGCAATAGTTTATTATGTGCAACAGTGCAATATCATGGCTCAGTTTTGAGCACTAGTGGTTAGGGAGTTGCTTGTGTGATAGGAAGGGTGTGTGTTGAATCCCAGGACTGCCAGTGGCACCACTGAGGTACCCTAGAGTAAGGGACCATCCCCACACACTGCTTTCACACCATTCACACCGTGTGCTGTGCTATGTTCACATGTGCCAAATAGACACTTTATAGAACATTTATTGTGTTAATTTAGTAGACATCTTCAGCAGTAATTTTATTTATATATAATATTTATATCCACCTCTCTTACTGACCACAGCATTTTGTGTACATAGCCTAGTGTATTTAGTACAGAGTATTTTCTGGAGAGTTTTATTGTTATTTTGTCTATGTTTATTTTATGTTTTATGTTGTTCTTGTCTTTGTGTCTCTGTGCAGTCGTACCATAAGCAGTTTCCTCTGGGATCAATAAGACGTTCTGATTCTGGTTGTAATCCTGATTTCAGATGTTTGTGTTCTGGTTTGGTCTGCCCTTAAGTAGCATTAAACCCAGCAGGCTGAATCTCAAATGGCTCCCCACTGCCATTTGCTCCCTGTTACTAATGCAGTGTGGAACAGTGGCTGAATTATGCACTTTGTGGATATTTCAATTGTAGCTAACAGGGAGCCTTTTGAGATTTAGATGTTAATGAAACTAGCATTGTCATCAAGGTGGTAATTTGGCTTTGCTTATAAAGTGAAAGCTTGTGTGGTAGAGTGATTTTATCATGAGTAAGTCTCTCATAGCTTATTATGGAATGGATCATTTTTTATAATAAATCAGTTTCACAGTGTAGTCTCTGACTGGTTAAGCCATGTCCAGTGACATTGAAAAACACCTGATTTACGGTAACCATACACATTAGTTCACTTCTGTATTAATGTGGCAAGTTACTCAAATCTATTGTGATGGAAGTTGTTATTCAGTTGCTCACGGAAGAATCTTTGTTATGTTCCTCGGAAATGTTAGCCTACAAACTACACTGGAACATTTGTTATCTATGATTCATTTTAATGGTAAATTAAACTATTTTTTGAACTGTGGCTTGTTTGATCATGTTGTGTTTTGACATCGTTTTCAAAAACAACATATAAAAATACACTGTTCTCTGTCAGTGGTTATCATTTGTTAGTCAGAGAAAGTTGTCATTTCTTAGTCTGTCAGTTGTGGTCCCACTAGCATGCTATCCATTAGAGCCACCCCTTGATTCTAATGCATGACTTAAAGTGCCTTATTGCTTCATTCTACATTATGCAAATATTCCATGTTTGTAAAATTAAATTAATCAGTATGCCTCCTGAGAGAAGTCAAAAATTGTGTGTATAAATACCTAAACCTTCTTGGAGATTTATGAAAATCTGCTGTCAGACTTGACCACCCAATTTTTGGAGCTTCCACAAATATATGTATATTTTTCACTTGAATGTGCTTATTCAGTGTAATTTTCTGTTCTACTGCCATTTCAGTATTGCCACTCACATTCTCACATTTTGTGTGTGTGTGTGTGTATGTGTATGTGTGTGTGTGTGTGTGTGTGTGTCTGTGTGTGTGTGTGTGTGTGTGTGCGAGAGAGAGAGAGAGAGAGAGAGACTGTTAGTCACCAGCTGGCACCAAGCAGCTGCTTTTTTGCTGATGATAATACAGTGTATGACTGTTCCCACATCTCTCTCTCCCTCTCTCTCTCTCTCTCTCGCTCTCTCTCTCTCTCTCTCTCTCTCGCCAGTTGAGGCCAGTGTGGTGTGGTGTTTGACACTACATCTGCCTTGTCATATGCCATTATAAGCGCTCTAAAAATGGGAAACACTGTTATGATGAAACATGAAAGCCCTACAGTCTTTTCATCATGGCACAAGCACTGATGAAGCAAGGAAGGCAGCAGTGATATTCGTCAAAAGGCATCTCATTCCATTTCAGAGATGGACAACATGCTGTTTTTATGCATTTTATGGTTCATGCTCCATGTACAGCAGTAGATGTCATATAAACATCTCATTAGGACGGCGCAATTATCAGCATAAAAGCACAAAATGTAAGTAATGCCTTTGAAAAGCCCATATCATGGACAAATCATCCCATTCTCCTTCCTTTTGAAATACAAGGGTTTAATATAGTATAGAAATATTAGTTTCATAAGATAGCATGCACTCCAGACTTTATGTAGTCATCACATAAAAGTTAAGCTGTAAAATTTGCCTGTTTTGAAATCACAATCCATCACACTTACATTTATCCATCAGTTCAGCATTTTAACCCGGCTGCTGGATGTTGAAGTAATGAGGGCCTGGACTATTTTTTGAACGAGGCACAATATTGGATAGCCAATTAGGACAAAGGTAATTTGCATATGCCAGTCCTAAAGGAACAACAGCCAGTATAATAAACAGAGATTGGAAAATAGTCATTTAAATAAATGATGACAGCGCTTGGTACATTAAACATAGGTGCATTTGGTGCGAGCTGACTTCTGGAAAAAAAAGTATGAACACAACATGGGATTTATATAAGAAATAGGGTTTAAAAAGATTTTCAGTAGGTCAGGAGTCATGTATTTCATATGTGTTTGAGCTAAGTAAAGTCTAACAGTGAAATGGAATGCCTAAAAATGAACAAACAAAAAGTATAAATTGTCCAAACCTTGATTGCATTACAACATCTCTAACAATTCACATCTGTCTCCAAACTCCTGTTTTTGTATTTAGATTTCATAACATTCTCCATATTCAGTTCCTAGTCACCAATGTCACATTTTTATACATCTAAAGTTAAAGAAATAAATGACATCTTGTCACTCTACATGCTCCTGACAGAAAAACTACAAGGGCCTTTGCAGCCTGCTAGTATGGCAGAAAAGATAACAGTGCATATAGAGGCATCACACTTGAACTGTACTGGTGTCTTATCAATTATTTATCACAGATCAGCATTGCAAATGTGTCTGTTCAAAATGCTTCTTTGTAGTAAAAACAAAAACTCCCTGCCATCTCCTAACCTCACCAACTAGAGTTAACATTTATTCCAGTCAAAACCATAAGGGTTTCTGTTTTCAGATAGTTTGAGCTGGTTATATAAGTGACATAAATACTGCAACTGTGCTGGAGCATTAATAAATCAAAAGAGTCTTTTCAAATGTGACCCCTTTGTTGTTATTGGTCGAACAGGGTCTATCCAGCCCCACTCTCCCAAACAGTAATCTGAAAAGGCTTTATTGATGTGAACTCTTGGTCTTTCTGTCTTACTCTCTGTCCCCTGCTTTTGGTCTCTGGATGAAAGAAGCTCCCCCATGACTTAAGCAAAGGTTGACTGTGCCATGGCCAGTGGCTCCCTGCAGTGGACCAAACCATTCATTCTTTGGGGGGAGCCCTATCGAGGAAGAGTAAGAGCTGAGTTTAAAAATGCTTCAGGTCCACACCATTCCATACTGCTTCATCGGAATTTGTTCATCACATACTTTTGAAGAATGTAATTTATTATGTAATCTGTTTATGGAAACCATGAGAAAACATGCCACCGTGTCAGATGGTTCTTCAGTAAACCTTTTGTTCTTGAAAATGGGTCCCGTATTATATATGAGTTCTCTAGAGCAATACAACGGAAGAAGCATGTTTGCTGTCCTAGAGAAACTTTTAAGAGACAGTTCTTTAAAGAACCACTTTTGTAAAGTATTGGCACAAAGACCCTTTTCAAAGTTTCAAGAACTTCCACTTAATGTAAAGGTTCTATACCAAAGAGTTTTAATTGTGCTAAAAGCCAAGAATCAGTTTTCAGAGTGCACAAGGCCTGACGTGTTTGTAAATGTCCCGACTGCAGACAGAGTTCAGCAGAAATTAAAGAATGACACATTTGGAATGAATCGAGACCTTGTTAGAGAATTGATCTCAATTTCCAAAACAGTGACTTTCCCATGACATAGGCACTTTTCATTCCACATGGGTAGCAAATTGCGTAACTGTTATCTGAACGTGTGTGGAACTGTCTTTGGACAGAGCCGTGCTGTTTATTTAATAAGGTGTGGGATGTGCCACTTGGAAAATGTGGATGCAAGACAAGAGCTGTGTCATACAAACACACACACACAGACACTCACGCACATATGCTTGTTTTTATGCCTTCTCAAGACATGGGGTCATACATATGCATTACACTGTAGGCTGTCAAAACCGTGTTTACATTTTTGTAGTTTTGTAGTTCTTTTTTTTCATACTGTGAAAATGCTAGCAGGAGTAAAAACTTTATGATGAATGGACCAATAGAAATGCTCTAAAATGAACTGAAACAATGTATGATGTATATAATTTATTTATTTTTAAATCAGCATCTCTATGAGTGTGACAATCATTCCATGTCAGTGTCTGTTAAATTCCTACACAAGCACCTCATTCTGCTTTATGAGGTACTGATTAGTGATCACCTGAATCACATCTTATTTAATGAGGACACATATAAAAAACACTGATGTAATCAACAGTCTCATCTTGCAATGTGACCATTTGGATGGAAAAACACTACTAGAAGCACCTCGAAGGCAATTATTGCCATTTTCTTTCAGTGTGAACAAGAGATATGTTTTTCGTGTTTTAATTATTTTCATTATTCGAGTTCTGTGAACATTGCATCATTTCTCTTATTTTGATGTTTTTGTTATTTCCTTTAAAATTCTGGATTAAGGAACAATATTTTTATTAGGAAATGGGGAGAAATATTGTCAGCAGTTCTTAAAAACTAAGGCAAAGCTGTTTAGCTCAATACTTGCACCTATAAAAGATAAAACCTGAGAAACGGAACATTTTTGCAGCACTCTCTTTTTTTTTTTACGGTGCTATACATAAATATATATATATATATATATATACATATATATCATACTATATAATGAATATCATAATGTTACATATACTTAACTATATATATGCTTAACCAAAGTAACCAGAAAGTTTTGTAAAGTGAAACTTGCAGCTTATGTGAAGTGCTTTACAAAGTCAAGCTCTTTTTGGTGGTCCTGACATTGCTGGGGCGCCTCTGGTTTTCATTCAAACTAAGACATGCAGTCATGCAACTGTAAGAAAACAGTGACACACACACACGGAGACTTACAGTCTCACAGGAGACCTGAAATACATTTTTGACTTTTATTAATGCTTTGTTCTTACTCAGAAATTGTCAAGCACGGTGTAAATTAAGAAATGGGAGATGAGCGGTTGGTGCCGCAATGGTACCTGAGAAGTTATTTTAATCCTCTGCCATTTCGTCGAAGGACAATACCTCACAAGACTCAGTGTTTCCATGGTGACATGACTCACAATAACTCTTTGATCATACCTGCGCCAGCTGGGAGATGTCTCGCGGCGGCCATTTCACGCTGTCTGTTTGCCAAACAGCGCTGCGTTTTGTGGCTCCACCGCTTCAGTTCACAACAACACCTCCCACATAAGTTGTCATGAAACACAGGAGGGAACAGCCAAGCTTTTGTGTGTTTTTAACACTCTTAATTTAACTCTACATGAGAAGATGGACTTTAATTGCTGTCTAAAGATGGGATGGGAAGATGTGATTATTGTCAAGCTGTGTTGTCAGTGACTGGTTTGGAAATGGCTCTTGCTCTAATTATCACACACACCTTGCTGTAAGTTTGGCAGTGAAGGGGGGAGAGGGAACCCCCCCCCCAACACACACCACACACACACACACACACACAAACAATAACACACAGCTGCTTTGCCACCTGTAGTGTGGTGTTCACTTCAGTTACAACATGACGAGGCACTGAGCTGTCATCCAGCTGTGGTGTTGTGTGTGTGCATACACGGCTATAGCTCACGCAGAAATCTGCTCAAGTTGCTTCTTGACAGTGCACAGCAGTATAATATGAGCAGTACAACAGGGTTTATTTAAAGTGGTAGATCATGCTGGTTTCTGAAATCTGGGACTGGAGTGCCCTTTAGAACTTTTTAGCATATTTTTCCACACTAAATCTAAGAAAACATAAATGCACGTTTTCATAAAGTTTATTCGCAAGAACATTGTGATTGTTTACTTTTCCTTTACTGCCAGTGACTTGAATAATAATGTTGAAAGCAACAGGGTTGAGTTTTTAGGCAAAGAATTTCCAGATTCACAAAATGTATTAAAGTAGCATCCATGCTAATGGTACAAGGACATTAAATAAATTCTAATAATTCATATTAAATATGTATTTTTAAAAAAATATTAAACAACACCTCTGAAAACAAAAGTGAATTGAACAACTTTGGACAGTGAAATTTGGACAGTGCAAATTCCTGTTAAACATGTGACTGTAGAATATGTGTTTATATTGTAAAAGTGTTCAGGAAAGTGTTTTATAAGTACTGTAGATACATATTATAAAAACGTTATTAATCTGACACACTGTGAAGGACACTTCATCTATGTTTAAAATGAAGCTGTGTGTTAATGAACTTTTCACATAATTGAAATGTTCATTAGTGAACTAAAACTGGTCCTCCATCGCCACATAGAACCCCTTAAGACATAAAAACAAACTTAAGACACTATCTCATTAAGTTGTATAAAATGGGTACATCACTAATAATTTAAATTCATTTAAATGAATATATAATTCTCCTAGTCCTTAGCTGTATACTCTTTCAAAACAAAAAAGATACCATAAAACCAATGCCAATGAAGACCTTATAGAACTTTTCCATCATGTGGAGCTTCTTTAAACATTAAGAAAGTTTCTTTACTCTTACAAATTCCATTTACAAAAAAGAAGGATCTCTAAAAAAGCATCCATTAAATGGTTCTTTAGAGAACCAAAAGTTGCAGAAGTCTGGCTTGCAAGACTATCTGGCACACATTGAGCACAGATGTTGAGGAGAAACTGTTCCAAACTGTGAATCAGATCCGGACACTGTGCTTACATACTTGACTCCTGGGTAAAACAAGGCGATATGTTTATCTCGAGTAGACGTTAGCGTGGAATTACTGTGTCATTGCCCTGTCTGAAAGTACTTTTATGTAATACACAGTCTGTGACAGGTTGCTAATGTACTGTTGCTAATGTAGTGAGATCAAGTTTACACCCCTTTTTTTTCTCTCAGCACTTATTGCTTCAATGTTTCTATAAATAGTTTGATTTGTGAGTTATGCTTTATACTGAAATTGTAAGCTATTTGTAAACCAGTTTTACACACTTGATGCCTCCTGGACTTTCCACGTAGATACTTTATACCAGGGGTCACCAACCTTTTTGCAACTGAGAGCTACTTCACGGGTACTGAGCCATACGAAGGGCTACCAGTTTGATACACTAGAACAGAGTTTACCTAAACGTATCTAAACTTCATGTATAATAAATATGTTTTAAATGCTTTTTTTAGATATTGTCATTTTCAGATCTGTATAGATGCAAATGTGATTAAAAAAGAATAGCAACAGGATAAAATTAAATGTTAGATGCTGCTCACTGGTGAATTGTGCTATTTTTAGAACAAGTCCGCCGGCTACTCATGTGGTCCTTGGGGGCACCCTGGTGCACGCGGGCACCATGTTGGGGACCCCTGCTTTATACTAATTATAGCACTGCAATATAGTGCACCTCGCAAGTGGAGCTTACATGTACAGCTGTCATTTGGGAATCAGCATAAAGTAAAGACTACTGAATGCACTTAACCCGCTCCCTCTTGCCATTTGGAGGCTATACCACTGTGTAAAGGTTTACATCTGTTACAGTCATGGATTTGTTTGTTTAAGATAATGGTATATTCCCACTGTCTGTAAAAATCTATTTTACTTTATAATTTATCCAAGATGAAAACTAAGCCCTATGCAATGCAAAGCCAAGTCTCATATTTCTAATGGGCTAAACATGACACAAAAAGTCCCATTGTGCCCAAAGACACATTTTTTTGTCACCTTCATGTGGCCTCAATTAGCAACACTCGGAGTTCTGAGGAAGAGGAGCTTGTTTTAAATTCAAATGACTCCGAACAAATTGAGTTGCTGCACCTAACTGTGGTTTGCATCTTCTTATTAGTCATTGGTTCATCCCTTGAATCTTGCCGCTGTTTGATCTGTTGGCTGCTTTTAAATGTTTAATCCTGTTTCTTTAACCCACTGCAGGCTTATTATAAAATTATTCACATAAACAATTGCTTATTCAATCCCAATTATTATCAGTTCTAAATTATAATTAAATTATAGATTACACTATTATACATTATTTTGCTACAAATTTGTCCATAACCACTATGATTTAATCAGTAACTACGATAAATTCTTCTTATACTACTATGAGTTGTGCAGTAGCCACAAACAGTACCACACTGTGTGTAAACTGCTATGCATTATTCGGTAAATGCCATGAATTATCTTTAACTACTAAGCTAGTATGCAAGTTGGGTTGAGAGAGAGAAGTTAAATAATGGATCCACATAAGGAATTAATCACACTTCTCATTTGTGAACTGTATCCCAGGAGAGGGTGGCTCACTGTTTTGGTCTTCCTAATATTATTATGGGGTTGTTCTTGCCAGTACTGCATGTGACTTAAATGTTATACAACTCATCAGCAGTGATGGGAGGATAGAATTTACTTAATTGATTCTTTCTTTGTCCGTCTGACTGGATAGTTCATTTTCTTTCCTGAGGGGTTGATTCTTGTCATCCTGAATATTGTGTAAGTTTGGACCCACTCCTACATTTACCCACCTCTGCTTTCATACGGGTACTTTGAATATCTGATATTTTGTGGCTATGAAGGAAGTTGCACTTGCATTATAATAGCTGCCTATATAGGAACACTACCATTACCATTTACAGTCCATTAAAATTGCTTATAAATTATGCACCACATTCCATTTAACTGCACTGCCAATGACAGTCAGGACTCTACAAGTCAAGCAACAACAATGAACACAGACAACTAATGTCTGCATACAATTTCTTGACTTTAGTCTGGTTGATCTTTTAAACGCAACATCATGTTATTGATGAAACATTCAGAAAAAAACAGGTCTGATCTTGATAATTCATCTACAAAAGGCACATGTTTCAGTTGTTAATCACTGAAGGACAGAATCGCAGAAGGGATGAGAACCATGAGAGGTTTCAGTCAGACAAGTAGAACTCGCACATGCATTTGACATCTGTTGGATATACAAGAGTCTGATTATGTCACTCATGCAACACCAGAAGTGGCAAATACATGCCATATATTTATCAAGAAAAATATTTTGAAAAGTTTTTGATTTGTAAATCAGTTTGACTTAAAACCCTAAAAGACACTTTCAGAAGAAACTATTTGTTCATGAATCACCCATCAGAGCCTCTCTCACAAGTGTGCTTGACCAAACAGCAGAATACAGACTGACCATGGGAAGGCAATTTAGAAATAAATACCCAAGTCAAGGAAACACAGAGCTACAGAAAACACTGGACCACACTGCATACAGTTCTCTTAGTGCTTTGCACGTCTGCTCCATAGGCAGTCAGAAGTTCTAGGTAAGCTGAAAGTGCTATAAAGGAGCAGACAGGCCATCACAGGTCTATATATAGGCCCCCAGGAGCACAGCTGCAGCCTACCATGCAGCCATTGCTCCTTTTTGATGAGCCGTTTGTGAGCCGGCTCCACTGGGTGCTGCTTTCCATGGTACTGAACCACAGCTGCTGCTAAAAGGGTTATTTGGTGTGATGCCACTGAAGAACCGCTTTTGGCTCCCCAAAGAACCTTTCAGCAGTTCTTTAAAGATGTCATATTTTTTGTTCATACAACTGTATGTCCAAGCATAAATACATCTAATTTATTAGAACATTTATAATGAGTGTGTCCTAATATATATATTTGCCATAATTACCTGAGAGAGCGCTAAATGGCAGCTGCAAAGGGAGAGATCAACCATGACCTATAACTCTGAGCTCTCAGCAGATTCTTAATTTAGTTTTGCTTGGATTTCTCAGGAGTGGTTATTAATAATTTTCCTACCTTTTCAATTAATGTTAGCACATATATTTCCATTAATGTTGACACATATCAGCACAGGGGCAGTGCTGGGTTTCAGAGAACAAGCACCGACTTTGTTGATGAATAATAATAAAAAAAAAACAAAAACATAAATATGTGTGAATTAGCCAGATTTGGAACCAAGAGTTTGATGTGCAATGTGTTATTTTTTAGCTGTCAACATTTCTTTCTCAATAGAGCTCTGCAATTTTCTGGTACATTATTAGTGTTTCTTTCAATGTCTGCTGCTACAAGGCACCTGAGGATGCTCCATTCAGTAAATATAATATATACTGCTCAAAAAATTAAAGGGAACACTTAAATAACAGCATGACTGTTTG